>OY776087.1:27022267-27629176 GCA_963675205.1 Catocala nupta
TACTATTTACACTTCTCGGTTGGACTCATGCATCTTTCAGAATAACATTTTACCCATTATTTATCTAACTAATATAAGAGCTGAACAACGTGCTAATCTCTGTATCTGTCAGTTGGACTTAAAAATTCTTAAGGAAGCTTAATGAATATATAATATCACGCTACGAATCACGGGAATGAAGCACAGTTATATTAATGTATGACTTTTTAAATAATAATTATGCAGTCAGCTGATAATAATCTCAGATACTTGACGTAGTCAAATAGCTTGGTCGGTAAGTAAACTGCTAGCTATTAACCTACTGCGTTGCAGCACACCGGCGGCCAGATACAATAGATTTTGAATTATATCTAACATTCCAAGACTTAACAGGTTAATAGTGACAACTACACTACGACAAAAATATTACCAATTTAATCAAATAAAAATTGTAATTTCGTGTTTTAATATTTACAGCTCAGTTACAAAGTAAAACTTGATCCAGTTCTTTGTAATAAAGTATACATACCTATAGATAGGCGTGCCCAGATCCTCTCTATACCACAGCACGAGCAGCACGGCGTCTTCTTCATCCTGTGTAGCGATGTCACACGGCAGGTATACTGGCTCACCAGCCACGGATACCACTTGCGTCATTGGCACTGTGGACAAAGAAATTTCGTGTTAAAAAAGAAGAATAGTAAAATTATGGGTAATCGGTCAATGGCAAGCGGTCGTTCTGCTACTGCCACGGATTCAGGTGTTGAGGTGATCCCAGGAGGGATCATTGGTGTGATCCACAAATCATTGTTCTGTCTGAGTGTGCTTTCTGTCCATTGATTATTAAGTTCCTAAGTAGTAAGCATGGTGCTTATTCCATTCCTGTATCGAATAAATATTTCCAAATTCCTTTTTAGATGACAGAATGTGATAGATGACGCTCTGAAGATGCATGCATTAAGAAGAGAACTTTATATTACGCATATCAACACGATGCTCTAAGTAAAGGTTACCACAAGAAAAATTACCAAAATTATACTAAGATCCTAAAAAAATGCATATCAAAAAGCATCTGTTTTCGTCAGTTACGGTAGTGCCATGTAATAGTGTGAGAATGGCGGCTGTTAAATTGTGTGTGGGTGAGCAGACTACTTTAGTGTTCTCGGTTTACATGCCGACAGATTGTGTGGATAATTTATTAGAATTTACAGAAATATTGAGTGAAATAAATGCAGTAATTGATAGTTGTGACATAGAATCAGCAATAATTCTAGGGGATTTTAATGCCCATCCACAAGAACTATTTTTTAAGGAATTAATAAATTTCTGTGATGAGCGAAGCTGGCTCTGTGCTGACATATTAAAATTGAACATGTTGACTGATACGCACACTTTCATAAGTGAAAGCCATGACAACTGTAAACGATGGCTTAATCACTGTGTGACAACAGAGGCAGCTTGGCAATGTGTGTTAGAGGTTAAGGTGCGGTATGATGTGTATTGGTCGGACCATTTTCCACTGGAAATATATTGTAATTTAGGGAGACTGACGAGTAAAATACAATATACAGATAATGTCTACAATAACATAAGATGGGGAGAAAGGAATGCTGAGCAAATAAATATTTTTAGTGAGATCTGTTGTAATAAGTTAAGACAAATTGACTTTCCAGGGGAACTTAGTCAGTGTGCAGATTATGTGTGCAGTAATATTAATCATAATGTAATAATTGATAAATTATATAAGAGAATTGTTGACAGTTTAACGGAAGCTGCACAAAGTAGTTATGAAATAAGGAAATTTAAAAAGCTAAAACATGTGATTGGATTGAACCGACATGTTCAAGCAGTTCATCAGGAGGCAAGGGCCAGTTTTCAGACTTGGATACTGTATGGTAAACCTATGTATGGGTATGTTTTTGATACAATGCGTGAAGCCAGAAAGCGCTTTAAGTCTAAGCTTAAATGGTGTCAAGACAATGCAGAACAAATTAAAATGGACATCTTAGCTACACACCACAAAGCTAAGGACTTCAAGCGTTTTTGGAAGCACACGAAGAAGCTGGAGACTGGTACATGCATACCTGTAAGCGTTGATGGCAAGAATGAACCACAACAGATTGCTGAAGTATTCAGAGAACATTTTAAAGTGGTCTCCCCACAGAATTGTGTGTGGCAGGTGTCCGAGGCTGAGGTTGTCCAAGGTAAGCGGTTCATTTGTACAGCGAAGGATGTAGCGCGTATTATTAAGGGCATGTCCAGGGGTAAGTCTCCAGGACACGATAGCCTGAGTATCGAGCACTTGCAGCATGCTGGAGTACACTTGCCAAGAGTACTTGCTTTGCTGTTCAATTTGTGTATAGGACATGCATATTTACCCCGGGAGCTTATGAAAACCACCGTTGTTCCTATTGTGAAAAATAAGACAGGGGATGCCTCCGACAAGAACAACTACAGACCGATCTCGTTGGCTACGGTAGTTGCAAAAGTGCTGGACGGTTTGCTTGATTATCAGCTCAGTAAACACATAGACCTTCATGAGGCCCAATTTGGTTTTAGAACCGGACAATCGACGGAAACTGCAATATTGAGGCTCAAGCATACGGTCCAGTACTATATAACTAGAAAGACGCCTATTTATGCCTGTTTCTTGGACTTGTCGAAGGCATTTGACCTGGTATCATATAGTACTCTATGGAATAAGCTTAGAGGGGAAACTAGCACACCGCCAGAAATTGTAAATCTGCTTAAGTATTGGTACGCCAATCAAACTAATAAAGTTAAGTGGGCGGGATCTTACTCAGCAGAGTATGGGTTGGAATGTGGAGTGAGGCAGGGAGGCCTGACTTCACCTCGGCTTTTCAACCTATACATAAATGGGCTGATAGAGGAGCTCAGTAGCACCGGAGTTGGTTGCTCAATAGACGGTGTATGTGTCAACAACATTAGTTACGCGGACGATATGGTGCTGCTGAGCCCATCTGTCAAGGCCCTTAACAGGCTCATTGAAATTTGTGAGGGTTATGCGGGGGCACATGGTCTCAGGTATAATTGTAATAAAAGTGAACTACTTATCTTTAAGGCTGGGAATAAGTCACCTAAAGAAATTCCACCGATCAAACTGGGAGAAGTTTCATTACAGAGAGTCACCAAATTTAAGTACCTGGGACACTGGGTCACCGAGGACCTTTCAGATGACCTGGATATTGAGAGGGAACGTAGGGCATTGGCAGTGAGGTGCAATATGCTGGCTCGCAGGTTTGCAAGGTGTACAAGGGATGTCAAAATAGATCTATTTAAGGCCTATTGTCAGACATTTTACACCTGTAGCCTGTGGGTTAGGTATACGCAAAAATCTATCAGTGCCCTGCGGGTCCTATACAATAATGGTTTTAGGATGCTGCTGGGGCTGCCTCGATTTTGCAGCGCATCAGGTATGTTTGCAGAGGCCAATACAGATTGTTTTAGAACGATAGTTAGGAAAAGGGTGGCTTCCCTGATGCGTCGCGTGCGGGACAGTACCAGCGGCCTCCTAAGCACTATCTTGCATAGAGTGGATTGTCCGGTGGTTAAACACTGGAATTTCATTCATGCATCTCGCCCCGTAATTTTTAATATAAAATAATAATTTGATTAATAAGTTTACTAACATAGTTATAAGTACTACTAACAAATTATGGATTATTATCTGAAATAAAATGATTATTATTATTATTATTATTATTAAAATCACAGCAGATAAATAACAACAATTTTTTCAATAATTCTAAAAATAAATGTAGGGCGACATGGTCAATCATAAAAAATAACTTTAACAAACCTAATGACAAAAACTGCATAAATGAATTAATAATAAATGATCAAAAAATTAATAATCCTATTGACATATGTAACCAATTTAATGATTATTTCATCGAGCTGACACAAAAAAATGACAATAATAATCATGACGTAAATAATATTGACATTGAAAATAACATAAATACTTTATTTTTGACTCCTGTAAATGAAATTGACATTATTAAAATAATTAATTCATTAAATAATACAAATTCTACGGGATTTGACGAAGTAACCACTAAAATTATTAAATTGATCTCGGAAATTATAGCATCCCCACTTAGCTACCTAATAAACCTCTCATTTGAAGAAGGTGTTTTTCCATCAAAACTAAAAGAGTCTATAATTAAACCACTTTTCAAAAAGGGTAAATGTTCTGATATGGGCAATTATAGGCCTATTACACTAATACCGATCTTTGCAAAAATTTATGAAAAAGCTATGCATGATAAAATAAATAGCTTTGTAACTAAATATAACCTAATAGTAGGAAGTCAGTTTGGTTTTAGGAAAAATTGTTCAACAACCCTAGCCTGTTTTTCTTTAGTAAAACTAATTACTGAAGCTCTTGATAAAAAAATGTCTACTTTATCGGTATTCTTAGATATGAGCAAAGCATTCGATTTTGTCTCACATGCACGATTGCTGTACAAACTAGAGAGATATGGAATAAGAGGCAAGGCGTATGATTGGCTTAAAAGCTATTTGTCTAATCGTCAACAGAGAACTGTTATATCTAAAATAGTAAAAAACACTAGAACGACATACTGCTCAGAATTAAAAATTAATAATACTGGCGTTCCACAGGGAAGCATACTGGGTCCGCAACTATTTACATTATACATAAATGAACTCAGTAAATGCTTAAATTATGACTGCATTCAATTTGCTGACGACACTACTTTGACGATAAAATGTTTCAATAAAACTGACATAGAAATTAATACTAATATTGAATTAAATAATGTAATAAAATGGCTCGACGACAATAATCTTCATGTTAATATAAATAAAAGTAAAATAGTTCAATTTCAAACATGCAACTTGTCAGTAACACCAATAACAATTCGGTATGATAATACAATTTTGCAACCAGAACCGTCAGCTTTGTTTTTAGGTATTATAATTGACAACAAACTGAACTGGAAGGAACATGTAGAACGAGTATGTAACAAGCTTGATAAGTTTGTATATGCTCTTCGCAGGTTAAGACTAGTGTCTAGTAAACAAACTGTCATGAATGCTTATCATGGGTATGTTTCGTCAGTATTGCGCTACGGACTAGTAATGTGGGGTAATTCAGTGGATGTGGACAGAGCATTCAAAGTACAAAAAAAATGTGTCAGAGCCATAAGTGGAGCAGAATATTTAGATCATTGCAAGCCATTATTTCAAAAATTAAAAATTCTGCCACTCCCGTGCTTGTACATTCTTGAGGTTTGTCTATTTGTAAAAAAATATCCTCATTTATTCTTATTAAATGAACAAGTCTCCCAAAGACTAACAAAAAAAAATGCAGGAAAATTGCTTGTGCCTCCTCAGAGATTGCAACTACATAGTAGAAATGCTAGTTGTATGACAATAAAAATTTATAATAAATTACCACCTGCATTGAGAACGTTACCAATTAATAAATTCAAATGTAAAATGTTTACTTGGCTCTTAGACGGGTGTTTTTATTCCGTTAATGAATTTTTAAATCATACTTTTTGACATTGTAATTAATATTTTATGCTATTAGAATTTTGACATTATGATTAATATTTTGACACTGGAACTTATATTTATGACATAATATTTTTTTTATTTGGTATTGTACTTATTTTTGACATAATAATTAATGTTTTGACATTACATGTATTTCCTTTCAATGAATCTAAATTAATTATATAATTGTATCAAATTAAAACTATTGTAATGTCTAAGATTTGCATGGAATTAGCTTATTTAATATTTCTACACCAGAAATGGTAGTATATGTGAATCAATGTCTAATGTAAGATCTCAATGTACCATATACTTAGAAATAAATATATCTTTATCTTTATCTTTAAGATCCTCTTTAACGGCAAAATTTATTATCCTGGAGTAAGAACTGGACTGGACAGCACCACTTTAAGGTTTACGTGTTCCTCGTTTTTAAGTACCATTCTTGCTTAATTGAATGGGTAAAATAACTAATATACTAGGTATCCTTGTATTGATCTTAATCTTAATAGATATAGTAATTCTTGTTAGAGGTACTTGTTTCGTCAGCTTTGTTAATGTTGAATAAATATTTCCAAATTAAAAAATACATATAGGCATGATACCATCTAATTGTACATATATACAATATATGTACATGTTTTGAGATGCCTGGCTATCGCAAGGTTAGTAATATTTTAACCCTTTGGCTTACACATGGCTCAAAATAATAACCTTATTGATATTAACGTGGGATGCCCATTAGGTTTGATTTAGGACCAAACATTAAACAGCTAAATATTAATTTTGGACGTAAAACCACTGGCATTATAAAATCGAGAGCGATCACTAAAATATTCTATGATTTAACAGAATTACATCAGTTGACAGGATAGTTATAAACCCATATCTGCTGTCTTAGATGTAAATGACATCTGAAATCAACTGAGGCCGTTTACGTGTTCTTCGAGACAAAGACGGCTCGTCTTTACGTAAATAGTCAATTATGAAGGGTCTGGTCTTGACTGAGTTCTAGAAAAAGATATGCGGGCAGCAAAGTTAGCTGTATTATTTAATATTAGTTTATTCCTGTGGCTTCGCCCGTGTTAATCCCACGGGTAGGCGTGATAAAAAGTGTAATGGTCTACTACTATTCGGTAGGAGTCATGGGCTATCTGTATGCCAAGTTTTATCTAAATCTGTTCAACAGTCTAAGCGTGATAGAGTGAAAAAAAAACAACTTCCATAAATCTTTACACATGGTTTATGATATTAAAAAGGATTGTCTGCCGAAATTTAGGTCAAGTATCGGATAAATGAAATAGGAAATGAAAATTTTTCATGGAAATTGAACAGATATCAATAGAGATTGTAGATTGTTTTGTTAAAAGTATTAATGTTTTCTTTTTGTCAAATACTCGTGGATTATATTCCTAAGGATAATATTATACCTAATATATATAAATTTGCCGCAGGGTGCTTTAAATATTTAGACAACGAACACAAAGTACACATAATATATTATTATTATATATATTATTATTATTATTTTTTTTTTTTTTTTTAATTTATATTTAATCTCCCTTTTATTTCAAAGGGGTAAAAACCTGACACACGGGCCTTAGCCAAGTGTGCCAGAGGGGGAAAGTTAAGAAGTAGATGATGCAAGAAATTTACGTGTGAGGCGACATGTGTTAAGAAGAACGGCTTTTTGTATGACTGTGATTGTAGATTTTGGCATGTCAAGTATGCTCAGGCTATGTAGAAGTGTCTTAGGGACTACTCCGGTTGTAGATATGACAATAGGGATGATTTTAACAGTGTCTACCTGCCATTGCCTTTTTATTTCGGTAGCTAAATCAACATACTTCGACATTTTTTCTGCGTGCGTAGTGAGGAGATTATGTGTGTTACATACTGCGATGTCTATTATGAAAACAGATTTTTTTGTTTTGTCCAGTACAGTTATATCTGGTCTATTGTAGTGTATGGTTTTGTCAGTAATAATAGTCCTGTCCCAGTACATTTTAAAGGAATTATTCTCTATAACAGTACTGGGCTTATATTTGTAATAGGCAGTTTTTTTTCCAATAAAGGAATATTTGTGGGCTAGGTTCTGATGGATTATTGCTGCAACTTGATCGTGTCTATGTTTATAATCAGTTTGTACTATGGATTTACATGAACCAGTTATGTGTTGAATAGTTTCAGAACTACTATGGCAACGTCTACATAAGTCAGTGGGAAGGTTAGGTATACGGGTTATGTGTTTCTGGTAATTTCGGGTGTCTATTACTTGATCCTGAATAGCGATCACAAAAGCCTCTGTCTCCGGAAAGAGCTCTCCGCGCCGTAGCCATTCGTTCGACGCTTCTTTGTCGACGTGTTCTTGGCCGAGATCAGCGAGATGTCTCCCGTGCAGAGACTTTTGGGACCACAAAACTATTTTCTGCTCTTTGCTCAATAATTTTGGCTGTACATTTCTATTCAATAGGTTAAGGGGGGTTAGTTTTTTATCTGCATTCGTTAAGTATTTGTGAAGGTGAGATTGTTCAGCTTTGGAATAGAAGTATTTGCGTAATTTATCTATTAAGTTATTGTGTAAGTTTTGTATGTCGATGAGGCCTCTTCCTCCACTTTGGCGTGGCAGTGTGAGACGCTGTATGCATGATCTGGGATGATGTTTTCTGTTGGCTGTCATGTGTGTGTTGATTATGCGCTGTAATTTAATTAAATCACTTTGAGACCAATTTATAATCCCAAAGGAATAGATAAGAACAGGTATTGCATAGGTATTTATTGCCTTTATGATATTGCGAGAATTTAACTGGGTTCTTAAAATTTGGTTTAGTCTTACTTTGAATTGTTTAGTTAGCTCTAATTTTGTTTGTTTTTGCTGAATTTGCTTGGATTGATGAAAACCTAAATATTTGTAAGTGCTGTGTTCGTTCATGGGTTCTATTTGTTCACCTGTATTAAGAGTATATATATTGTGTTCAGTTTTCCCTCGAGTTACAGAGTGTATTTTGCACTTATCAACTCCAAATTGCATTCGGATGTCCGTCGAGAATGTTTGTGTGATGTCAGCTAGTTTTGTAAGTTCGGTGTTATTTGCTGCATAAATTTTGATATCATCCATGTAAAGTAAATGTAAAAGAAGGTGAAATGAGTTATTACATTTTATTTTAAATCCTATATTGTAATTATTAAGTAGTTCTGACAATGGGTTGAGTGCTATACAAAACCATAGGGGGTTAAGCGCATCTCCTTGAAATATGCCTCGTTGAATTTTTATCAGTCTAGTAGTCAATAAAGGGTTTTCAATTAATTTTAATTTTGTTTTCCAATTGAGCATAGCTGCACCTAAAAATGAAATAAGACTGGGATGAATTTTATAATGTTCTAATACAAAAATTAACCAACTATGGGGAACAGAATCGAATGCCTTTTTGTAATCTATGTACATTGTATGTATATTCCTATTTCTAGTCTGTGCTTGTCTCATTACTATTGCATCTATAGTTAACTGCTCTTTACAGCCCTGGCTATTTTTCTTACAACCTTTTTGTTGTTCTGCTAAAATGTTGTACTGCTCTAAATGGTTGTAAATGATTTCGCTAATGCATCCTGTGATAATCTTGTAAATAGTTTGAAGACATGTGATAGGTCTGTAATTTGCGGCATTTTTTGGGTCTGCGCCTTTCGGTAACATATAAGTGACTCCATGTGTAATGAATGTTGGCAAAGTGTGTGGTGATTTAATGAATTTGCAAATGTGGTTGTGGATGAATGGATGAGTACTGCTAAACTTCTTGTACCAATAATTATGTATGTTATCTGTACCCGGTGCCTTCCAGTTATGGGTGCGTTTGATGATTTTAATGAAAATGTCTACAGGGATGTTCTCAAACTCCATTTGATTAATATTTGCTGTGTCAGCTATATTTAGTAACCAATCAGCGTTAATGTTATGTTGTACTGGGGTTTCCCAGATGCCCGCCCAAAATTGATGTAATTGTTGGGGCGATGGATATTCCGGCTGTGAAGTATGGATTGGATTATTGTGGCTAAGAGATCTGTAAAACTGTTTTTCATTATTTATAAAGGTTGCATTTTGTTGTTTGCGTTTGGTACATGTTAAATATCGTTTAAGTCTATTTGAAATCGCGTTTAATTTTTGTTTCAGTGTATCGAGAAAATGTTGAGGTTCTGTATTGGGTTCTTCGTGTTGTGAATGGGTTTTGTATTTATTTTTTATTTCTTCTACGGTCTTAAGTATTCTTTGGTTTCTATTTCCTAAAATATATTGTGTTAATCTGGCTATTTCTAGTCTATATTTTTGTATCCTACTTTCAATCCTTCTTTGCCAAGACGGCTTTTTATTTCGCCTATTTGTTGATATATTTTCATCGAGGTTAAATCTCGTGCCATTGCAAGTGGCAGCTGTAAAGGCAGCAGAGTATATTATGGCGTGCAGTGTCGTGAAATCTAAGTTGTGGTTCAAGTGCTTTGGGAGAATATCCTTATTTAAACAATGAACAATTTGAGCAAATTTACGTGAGGATTTTTGTTTTGGGATGTATGGTCTTGATTCAGGATCCACAGTGGTAAATCGGGCAAGAGCGCTATTGAATTCTATTTTGATGTTATTAATTGTTTCTATACGACTAACATTAGGGCTATTTTCATTTTGACTATTGGTTATTCCTTGGGCAAGTGTGGATGTGCTATCTATTGTGCTATCGGGGTGGGTTTGCTGTGTGTGATCTGTTAAAGATTGTTCTAGTTCATTGGATCCCTCACCTTCTCTGTCAGATTGGCGTTGGTTGTTCAGCTCAATCAGTTTTAATTCTATTTCTCTCTTCAATGCATTTATTTTATTGCTGTATATCTTATTGTTAAATATTAATCGTCTTTGATCGGCAATTCTCTGCTCAGTGAGGTTCGACAAGTTTGGATACCTTTCTATGAATAATTCATGTAGTTTTTTTCGGTAGGCAGTTTTATTTGTCTCTATTTCAGTTACTTCAAAATAACATTTAATGATGTCTTCATTCATCTCGTCTGTCCATTTCATTCTGGCGTGGCTAATAATGTCATTTGTTTGTGGAGAGATGTGTGCTGTATGATTGTGCATAGGTGAATGGCAAACGTTCTCAGTATGTATGTGTTCATTTACTTCGTATCCTATCTCATCTAATACATGCTGTGGCAGTAGTTTTCTTCTCAATATAGCTCTTCTTTGGTCTCCTATTCGTTGGCGTGTGGTTTGCATTTCCGGATATCTATTGTTAAATTGCAGGTGTAAAGATTCTAGATAGTTGTTCATGTTTGTTGTCTCACATTTGGTTATCAGAAGGTATGTGCGCCATATGAATCGGTTCATATCTTCAGTCCATTTTTTTCGCGCACGGGCAGGGCCTACAGTGGGTGCAGGATTAATGGCTAATGCCTCCTGCACAACAGCCGTTGACCTTGTAGTTCGGGATGAATATGTGGATAATGGTGATGAATTGGGTGACTGAAATAAGCTGTAAGTTGATGAAGGTGATGGAATGTTAGCGAAAAGTGAATGTTCTGATGATGTAGTAGGTGAGAGTGAAGGTGATCGTTCGGCTGTAGCATTTTGTTCGAGGGGAACCCGCCTGTTCAGTCCCCCGTCGCCAACGGTTCGCATGCTGTGACACCCAGCGTCAGCTCCAAGTGTGCCCCGGCGATAGCCCCCGGGAAGCGATCCTATACGTTTACTTCTTAGTATCATCTCCATAAAAATGGGTTACCAGAGCCATGTTAGCCGCACCAGAAACAATATTGCGTGTCCGCCCCCTACGTGAGTCAGGTGTTCGACTCGGACGTATGGTTGGATTATAGGGGGCTTATTATTATTATTATTATAACAATTGTTTGTGGATCACACGTTTTTTTGGGCGCTGCTAAGTGTCTGTTATTCTTTGTCGGTTCGCTAAATAAAAATTAATAAATATAATTGCAAGCTGCCAGTTTTGAAGATATGGTTTTAAAAATAGAATAACTATGATGAATAGATTAAATATATATACATACGTACGTATATGGCAATATACAGGCATTCCTTAGAAAGCCTTTTTCTTTCATAGCTGTTAACGTTAGGTATTCATAGAGTATGCTATATTTACGTAATATTATTATCCAAATAATGTTGAATACGACCATCTCATCTCAATGTTACTCGTGGCAAACTACGGCAAATAATAATCATAATTATGCAAAAAATACAAAACCACATAAATATGTATCATACATTGCTAATCTAAAACCTGCCTTTAAATGAACTTAATTTTAAATGAACTTGCTTGAAAAAATAGTTTTTAAAATAAAGACATTTTGAAAAGTAGTTACTCATTTGAATTTTCCAGGGTTATAATAAAACATAGCATAATATCAGTCTTGTATGTAAACTGTTTCGTTGCTGGGCAGAGGCCTTTTCTCAGCATGAGAAGTGTTAGGCCATAGCCCATCACGCTGGCCCAGTGTGGATTGACAGACTTCACATTTCTTCGAGAACATTATGGAGAACTCTCAGACGTGCAGGTTTTCTCACGATGTTTTCCTTTGCCATTAGAGCGAGCGATAATTTACTAATTAATACGCACATAATTTGGAAAAGTCAGAGGTGCCTCGGAATCGGACTCGAGAAAATAGTCTATTTTGTTGAACGAATTGGTTGACAACACAGAAAATAATACGAGGGAATATTCTGTTAACACACAAATAAACTATGTCAAGAATATAATTTAGTAGCATACGTTTTATTCTGTCACAAAAACTCGCGTTCTAAAGTCTGTAAATCAATAACAAATTTAAACATACATATATTATACAAGCTAGATATAAAAAGTACTTGATCTTTTTTACAAATTTATAGTGAAGTCACATGATTTTATCAAGAGAGTACGTTTAATATTTCTGAATAAAAATCGCCTGTGGCTGCTCTTGACACGGGCAAGGGGAGATGAGTGCATATTGCGCTCAACTGAGCAAAAGAGTTGTAACTAGCACAATAGGACCTCAAAACGGCCAGTGAAAAGCTGAGAAAGGTGATTAGGAAAAGGACATATTGAGCTATATACAACTCTTTGAGTTCCATATTTGAATAGTAACTTTAGAGCTGCCTGATACTATTTTGCATTTAACTTAACTAATTTTGTGTATTTCTATGCCCAAAATACTTAGTTTTAAAAGTTGATGACAACCAGTCTTTAGCTTTCCTTGCTTCGGTCACCATGTCGATGGTGCTGTGGTAGTAACGTATAGTGAGTTAGATTCGAGCAAGGTGTTATTTGGTTTTCGTGTAAGGTAATACTCAGTAGTAGGACAGAGTCTGGACTAGTGGCCAGAAGACAGCAATAGACTTGATCTTCATCACGTAGGACCTAAAAACTTTGCTGATGAAATGTGGCTATTATACGCATCAGGCTTCTTCGGGAATTTAGAGGTGAGAGCTAGTACGTCCCAGTGTATGAATTTGGGGATGATAATGTGATGTTATCGTGTCATTCAGTTGGTAGGCTGTGGAGCTGAAAGCTGGGTATAAGCACTCTGTAATATAGTAATGCAGATTATCATTATTATAACAGGCTATTGCTAGAGTTCGATATGACGCCGCGGGCCCTGTCATTTTTCATGTCATACATGCTTTAACGATCGAGCAGAACATTTCATATTTGAGAGGTCTATCATGTTTTCGACGTAGTCTAACATTAACTACGTAGCGACCCAAGGCACGGCTATGACCTAACCCTACTCACATCGAGACAAGGACCGTGCCCAGAATTGAGACAGTCTATAAGCAGGCCTAAAATTGTGTTTACTAACATTATAAATTTGAAAGTTTATTAAGACTGAGTTTTGGGTTTTTGTTATTTTTATTATATTTGAACTATTTGACAGATTTGGATGAAAATTAGCACACAAATCCAATTCGTTGCCGTGAGATTCACACGGACAAAGCTTAGAAAAGAAACTTGTATTTTATACTAGCCTCTTTCTCCGCTAGGGGATACAAATGTTGTCATCTTAATCTGCGCTTTATGTGCCCGTTGTTGCTATATTTGTAAAGTGCTCCATAATACACAGATTATACTTATTGTGGACTTAAGAACGAATAAAGCAAATGAAAACGTTCAACCAATCGCAAGGCAGAGCTTTTAGTAATAACTAATAATATCACTATGAAAGCAGATATTTCGAATTTAGCTTCAGAGCCGTAGAAATTCCATACTGCTGCACTAAATATTTCTCACAAATCTCTGCTAACGGAAGTGGCTTAAGATAAATCAAAAGTAATCAGTGAACTTGTGCGGACTTTTCCAATATAAACATAGTGAAGTATCGTTCCAATTTCCTCACATTTCAACAGTGTATTTTTAGGCCCAAGCAACGTTATTTTCTAAAGGGGAGATTTATCTGTGTTATTGTTTCGCGTCTGCTTGGTTTTCGTCGATCGTGCGGATTTGAATTTGAATATTATTGGAGCTGCCATTCATATTTTTAACGTTTCAGATGGATCAAGCAGGCGGAAGATTTGTGTTATCTTAGGCATGGTGTCTTCAGCGGATAAGCACTTTATCGATTGCTTTAAAATTATATTTAAAGCTCTTAAGGAGTCAAGAGAGTTTATCTGGGTCAACGAAATGGACGTCGACCGTTAATTTGCCCGAGATACCGATGGTGTAATGTGATGAAGGGCTTTTTCATTTTAAAGGGACAGCTCCTACAATCATTTAAACAACGAATACAAAGAACATTCAGATTTATAACAATTATTTGTAGACCACATAAATTTTGATACCGTGTAGGGATCGAACCCAAAACACTCAATTAAGTGGTAGTGGCAAAGTCAAGACTAAGTTCGTGGCTCTGGGCAAGTTGAGTCAGCTAGAAAACTCTCTTTGAAACAGTTGAGGGTTTCCTTTGATAGCATTTTTTTTTGGTATGCATCGTTATATTGAACATATAATATTTTACTTTATATATATATACCTATATAAAGGATAAGATGTACTACACATAAATTTTTCCTGATATATTATTTTAAGTCATGGGACAGCGGGTTGGGTAGATAAGTCAGACTTACTTGGTGCATATCTTCTCCGTAGCCTTTATTATTCCTTATTCCGTCACTTGGGATCGGCTTTATAGTCTAACCGGATTTGACTGGATATCAGTTTTTACACGGAGCGACTGCCATTTGACCTCCGCAACCCGGAGGCTAACGATACCCTAAGGCTAGACCAGTGTGAGGATATTAGAGGGCACTGACTTCCCAATAACGACTGCCATAGATGTTCATGGCAGCCGGGACCGACGGCTTAACGTGCTCTCCGAGGCGCGGAGCAGGCGATAATTGTCAATCAATACGCACATATTTTCGAAAAGCCATATAACTTCCGAAGGTCAGAGGTGCGCGACGTGCTTACCTGTAATGCTTTTTTACCTATTCTTTTGGGGCTTTAACACAGGTCGTGCTGTGACTGTGTCCACCGTCAAAAATCTATTATCGCAATATTTTATTTTATCATTATAATTGAAATCTGCCAAACTACAGTGGGCCAAAATTGTAGACTATGGCTCAAGTCTCCGTCATAGTATTGAAAAAACGTCTTTTCGCAGTAGGCTTTACAAAATACTACAGTTAAAAAGGCTTTATTATTACTTGGATAGTTTGAAGGATCGTTCATCAGTACAAATAACAAACTACAAATAAATCATATCCTAAATTATAAACTATTTTATATTACAATACCCTGTCGTGTTGTAGTAATTGATGCAGTCTGTGTCCATAGACTTAGTATAGAATATTTTATCGAATATTTACCCATTGAATATTTTCATTAATGCCTGTATATCTACAATTTATTTTATTAGCACTTGACATTAGATTACTATTGACGCTAAAGAGAGATCCTATACCAACTTGATGAAAACCATTAACCTAAGAAAATTATCTTGAAAAAGAATACATAAGATTCCTTGGATCCTATTTTATAAAACTTCCTGCTTGATTGCAGGTATTAGCTGTTTAATTAAAAAGAAATCCTCGCTCAGCTGAACAACAATATTAAAAATAAAAATATCTCAACAATATTTTATTCAAGCTAAGAACGTTTTAAATCACTTAAAAGAAGACTGCAAGTTGTTAGAGGGGCACGGATAAACTATGTCCGGGGTAGTCCGGACTAACACAAATACAGTGCACTTTTCCAGTACATTGTCTCATTGCATCCGGACAGGGTAAGAACTAAGGACGTCCGGGGCCCGGACGGCAGGCGCGTCACTTATCCCCGCTGTCCTCTCGATTTATTGTTTGAACTTCTTGGATGTATTTGAGCGTTTTTTTATCTGGTGATGCTATTTTACGTTTATTAATATCGATCAGGTTTATATCATTATCATATTCTTTAATAAATCCTTCTTTCATATTTTGGAGTAATGTTTATGATCAAAGACTTTACATCGATTATAACACAAGTATAGAAGTATTAAAATGTCCAACTTATGTCATATAATTATCTTATAGTTATATAGCTTAGTATATGTATCCTATTCAAAGTTACTAGATAGCAGGAAGTAGGGAAGCAGCAGAACAAAGGTAGTTTAGGAGAAAAAGTTCAGAAAATGATAAACTTTTAAGACTGAATTGTTTCTTTTTTTGTCTAAAGACTTATTATAGGCGAATATTTTTCAAACAGGTGGGATATTGACTAAACATTCTAGATATAATGTACCTAGGTATACCTTCACAGGAAGTCCAGTCCATGTCGACCTTGACTTAAAACCTCTATTCAGTATGAAACTTACTTGCAGTGTGTTCGCTAGCGTCTTTCCCCATATATGTAGGGTATATATAGTTCTAGGCACGTATCATAGGACTTGCGCGCCTCAATTTACCGGGTGTTTTGTTTTTAGCTGATCTCAGTCCCCCGTGGTTCTAAAATAATAGTAGTCTCATAAAACACACAACCATTCTGTATTGGGATTACAATGGTTAGTAATGTTATATAGTTTTTAAGAAATTTGTGTGTCTAATAAATTATAAATTTATAAATTAATTAAAATGAATTACATGTGGAATGTCTGAAGACCGAAGAGGCAGCAGTCCAGCAGTGCACTGCAATGGCTGATTGATTGATCGATGTAGAATATAAATATAGCTATGAATAGATAAAGTAGCTGACAGTAACAGGAAAATAAATTAAATGGCAAAACAGTGACAACAGCAAGAAATACTTACCTTTGTCTCCCTGAGTTTCAAAGTGTTAACAATATTACGTTGCACAATTACAGCGAAAATATTTCACAGTGATTGATACTGTATTTTGCACTGCAATTTATATTAGCAATAGTGGAACTACCAAATTCAAATACAAATGTAACTCGTTTATCAAGCTTTATTACATCTTTCAATGTAATAAAATCCTCGATAACGCAAACCAAGACTTCTAAATATCGAAGTCCTAAACTGATACAAGCAATATTAAGGACTATCAAGTTTATTGAATAAGGCTGTATTGGAAATCGGTTTTCAAGTACTATCATCATAACATCAATATCGCTGTTGAGAAAATATAGGTATCGATTTGATATCTCGGTAACGGTTGGTGAATTTTTGCGCTACTGTGGGAATTAAACATTTCGGCAAATGATTTTCAATGGTATAACAGCTGTTTTTATTTTATTTCTTTGTCACTCTTAAACGTTTTTTGTTGTTTATTAATAAGACATTCGTCTAAGCGAATGCTTGCTTTCTCATTGTGCTATAATCAATGATATTATATACAGAAAAGAAGCAGATATTAATTTACTTCTTTTTGAGTGCATAGTGCACTCAAAAAGAAGTAGATATCTTCTTTGTCGATCTCGATGGCGTAGTGGTTAGTATAACCGACTGCCACGCCTGAGGTCACGGGTTCGATTCCCGCACAAGTCAAACATTTGTGAGCATGAACATGGATGTTTGTCTTGGTCTGAATGTTTCTATGTATAATATGTATGTATTTACAAAAAAAAAGTATATAATATGTATGTTTATCCATTGTCTAGTTGGGCTAGATGGTGTTGTGTGTATGTGGTAGAATATTATTATAATACAAAGACAATACGTTGCTTGCATTACAAATCTTGCTTCGTGTAAATAGACCTTAGGTCTTAAGATTACTTCTGTTACTACTTTCTGTTTGTTTAATACTTCAAATGCTATAGTAAAGTATCGATAACCACTGTAATTCAATCGTTGGCCGATCTAAACTGCGATATAAGTTTTAATATATAACTTCAGACTTCAGGCGGGCGTAGCAAAACTTACAGAGCAGTTATATGACTGTTCGAAATCGGATATTAATATGGAGCTACTCCACAAATCATTATCCAAGTCGTGACCTTTCATTTGCGGCCAGATATCTGTAGATAAATAATAATATTCTATAATAATATTCTATTACATACACATAACACCATCTAGCCCAAACTAAGCAGAGCTTGTACTATGAGTACTAGACAATGGATAAACATATATACTTTTTTCTTTTGTAAATACATACATATTATACATAGAAACACCCAAACCAAGACAAACATCCATATTCATGCACACAAATGTTTGATTTGTACGGGAATCAAACCCACGACCTCAGGCGTGGCAGTCGGTTACACTAAACACTACGCCATTGAGGCCGACAAATTATTAGTTCTAACATCTAATAAAATGGGCAATCTAGACATCACTTACGCTAAGGAATGAGTAGAAGTGTACATTATAGCCATAATTTGCACAAATAAAGATCAGCCCAGTCTTCCGTTTAAGTCTCTGGAGTAGGTAGAAGAGTATTATAATACACGCATATTTCGTCAGTTATGGTTTAAGGTCCCACGTAATAGAAGATGAATATATTGCCGTTTATCGTGCACAGTTTCAGACTACCCGCTGCTACTGCATACATCTTGATAGAAAACTGGGCAGATCTGAGTATCAAGTCCGTCAACTTATAACTATCAGTAGCATTTACTACTCCTCCTCCCCACTTGAGGCGCTCATAGCCAGTTGCACTCACTGATCGGTAAACGATTAGCGAGGTTAAGCAACGTTGAGTGCGGTCAGTCTATAGATGGGTGACCGATTAATGGTATTGCATTTGAGCGTCTCCGTGCTTCGGAGGGCACGTAAAAAGTTGGTCCCGGTTGTTGCCAAATTGACAGCAGTCGTTAAGCCATGTCTGAGGCCTGCGGGCGGCTTAAACAACTCTTGACAACAGGTTGGCCACTAACCACACGAATAGAATAGAAGACTACTCCTGCGCATACATTTAGAATTTTATTTTCTTAGATTTTTTTTTTATGTTTCATCGTATCATACTACTATCCTACTAGTAACCAGTTACAGTAGTATATTATCGCTAGCAATACTAGGTACCTTTGCGCATTGGCGAAGATAATAAACCAATGAATGCAATTGGGCACTTAAGATCGTAAGTTTTCAGTTTTGACGGACGCAAACATTGACACAAAGGATTAAGCGTTACAGTTTTTAGAAATTCGCCTTAAAAATACTATAAATATACTCGTTTTCTACAAAAGTCTCGTTTCTATTGGCAGGTCATGAAACATGTATGCAAAGGAGACGTGAGCGGGGCTATCCGATGTTATTGAATATCCTGGGTATTGGATATGGTTGCAATGGAAATCGGTTCCCAGTCGGCGCTGCGTCACGGAAATGCTATTAATTTCCGAATGTCGCTTGGTGTCGAAGCTGGATGTGATTTCGGATATATTTAGGAAATCAAATATTGTTCCTGTGTCAATACAATACTCAAGTTTAAAACTATCGTGATGATAGATTAGCTTTATTAGTAACCTATAGTGGTGAGCTATGGCCTGACCCTTCTCATATTGAGAAGAGCCCCGTGCCCAGACATTTCAAAACAGGTTATTATATTATTACTAGCTAACCTAGCAAAGCATCGATTGGTCTGCTATATTTCTTTAATTTTCATTTTCTTGCTATATCAGGATCAAAAGTATATAAATAACTTTCATATATGATCAATATATGGTCAATTTACCGACTACTTTTCTAGTTTTGTGAACATATGGATACAGATTTTTCATATAAAGATAAATACATAAACTCAAAGGATATATAGCTTTATAACATTTACATTTTGTTGTCTATTTGTAGGTTTCACTTATAAGAGGATGAACTTCAACAGGTTGACCCCATACTCCATTTCCTATAGTGGCGATATATGCCCGAACGACATAAACTAAACATATTCTATAATAATAGTAAAATTTTGTTGTGTGTCATGTCAATGCAAATGGAAATTCATAGTCTTTGCCTACCCCTCTGGGAAACAGGCGTGTATGTATGTATGTATGAATTTAAGCATTTAATAAATTTCGTTATTTTATTTTATTTTAAAGTACCTCATCTTAAATATGATCTACAGTGCAATAAATTTTATATCTTGCCCCTTCATATCTGCAGAAAAATAGCTGATATCTATCTTCATCTGAATATAGCAATTGTGCGGACCTACTCACTAGATCGAATTCTAGAAATATACTTGACGTTAAATTCGGCCTTAGTTATTATAGATAATATATCAGCTACTTAATAATGTCCTCTAGACCGAATTTCGATCATGGCGGTCAATCTTAACGGAGACTGGCCATCTGCGCATGAGATATTATAGTGCACAAGCGTATGCGCAAACACAATTGTATTTTTTTCCCCTCACTTCATGATCCGATGGGACGGTAATTCGACACGACCGGAGAGAGATCAGGCGCAGGACCAACGGCTTTACGTGCTTTCCGATGCACGGCGATCGTTGAGATTTCTTAACAGAAAAACCCAATAGCTTTTTATTGTGCCGACCCGGGATTCGAACACGAGACCACATGCACAGCAGTCGCATTCACTACCGCTGCGCCACGGAGGCAGTTACAGCTACTTACCAAGAGTACTTAGATAATTTAAAAATCTAAACCATACCTATAACGATATTAGATAATTCGTTTTGTAGTAGAACAATGTAAAAAGTAAATATAATTTTAATCCTACGAACCTGTTCTCCTGACTCTTTATACATTTTCATTTTGTTTTTCAATCATCACTGTTTTCCTTCTACATGCAGAAACTTGTAATTAGTATCTACCTACTTATTTTTGACTATACCTGTTTAGTTAATTCACACGTAAGCTCCCTAAATAAATAAAATAAAATATTTACCTAAACTTACCTATTTATTTATCAGAATAATTACAATAAGTGAAGTTGTTTCAAATAACTGACATAAAAACACATATAAATTGGTATAATAATAATTTTTTATTCATTTCTCTCTCACATAGACATTGTTTACAAAAGATTAGTCCTAAATCTATGAGTAATTATGAAAGTAAATATGTGAGTTGAATATATATGAGAGACTGGTATCTATACAGGGTAGACCTGTGTTACAGATTACCAGCCTCTCCTGACTTCAGATAAGTGGTTTGTGTGCAGTCAAATTTCGTTATGTTAGTGAGCAATTACTCTTGTCATTGTATTGATATTATTGTATTATTGTACTTATATTATTCTAGATTTGCCTGCGGCTACGCTCACGTAAAAATAGTATTTCTTTTTAATAAAATATAGCCTATGTTACTCGGTGATAATATAGCTTTCAGAGAGTGAAACAATATTTAAAATCCGTCGAGTAGTTTTTAAGTTAAATCCTTACAATCAATGGCCTCGATGGCGTAGTGGTTAGTGTAACCGACTGCCACGCCTGAGGTCGCGGGTTCGATTCCTGCACAATTCAAACATTTGTGTGCATGAACATGGATGTTTATCCATTGTCTAGTACCCATAGTACAAGCTCTGCTTAGTTTGGGCTAGATGATGTTGTGTGTATGTGGTAGAATATTATTATATTATTATAAATTAAATAAAAACTATCTTTTCTCTTTATAATATATGTATAGATATAGATTATATGGTGTTAAAGCTGCAATACCTTGCAGATATATGTGTGCAAATTACCAAAATTATAATTCAATAGCAGTATAAAATAGTGGCCGAGTGTTTCTTGCAGGAGGATTTTCAAAGGATGAAAGAACCCTTTGGTTGATGTCATAGCAATAATCTAAATGTACATTTGATACTCACTAATAAACTCATCAATTCTTAAACTTAGTATCATAAGAATTACTTTGATTTTTAAATTTGTTCACGTATTGTATAGATTAACGTAAAAAAACAGAATAATAGATAATACTAGCGGTCGCCTAGTGGTCGAAATTCGATCATAATTAATTTAAAATTTTAATTTAATAGTTATTACGGTTTTATTGTCTAGAACTATACCCTTATAATCACATTTCATTTAGATTTCGATCTATACAGGTTAATTTACCTATCTTTGTCAAAGAAATTATTATATTGATATATGTACCTAACCATAGTTACGAAGAATAGTACGACTGCGTGTGTAAAATGCATGGTTGTGTGCGTGTAAAGTTTTTTCATTATTTTAATGTATTTATAATGCATATTTTATATAAATATTAGGATCCGCCCCTCCTTCTTCATATAAACTTTAACTGTGCCAAATTTCATATTCTTCCATCCGCGCAATTTTCGTAAAAAGGGGTGCAAAATTTTTGCTTCACGTATTAATATATAGATAAAAAGTTATTTACCATTTAGTTATGTGGATATAGATATAAATATATTTTCTTCTCCCTAGCCTTTATTATTCCCAAGTCACTTGAGGTCGGCTTTTCTAGTCTAACCGGATTTGACTGGATATTAGTTTTTACACGGAGCGGCTGCCACCTGACCTCCGCAACCCGAAGGTTAACGATACCCTAAAGGCTAGACCAGTGTCAGGATATTATAGGACACTGTCCCAATAACGACTGCCATAGATGTTTATAACAGCCGGGACCGACGGCTTACCGTGCTCTCCGAGGCACGGAGCAGGCGATAATTGTCAATCAATACGCACATAATTTCGAAAAGTCATATAACTTCCGAAAGTCAGATGTGCACGACGTGGGTTCAAACTTGAGACCCTCTGCATTGCAGTCTGTTGGTCTCCCCACTGAGCTATCGCTGCTCTTATGGATATAAATATATCAAAGAACAAAAATAGTCTGTTGGGTTTTCATCTAGCATAATTAGTTAACTACTTACTACACCCTTGGGTATACACTATTGTTGCCCGAGACTGCAAAGAATAAATTATGTATAAGATTTTATTCAAGCTACTGTACTTCACCAAGGTAGCCGACTGTTAGAGATTTTAATGGTATGAGTGTAATGGTATCCCGCCGTTATGGCAGGATAAGGGCACCTTAGGACATTGAAAGATTTATATCTACGATGAAAGATTAAGAAGCTCAGCTGAAAATTTTTATTTCTATCATATATATATATATATATACTTTTTTTTTCTCTTTATTTATTTGGGATTTTTATCCATAAATATATGTCAATCCCATTGTACCTTATAGCTAAATACACACATTAAAATTAAAAGTACACTGTTAGATATAAATAGAGATACAACTATAGATTAGATACTAGAGATTAGAACAATTATTTTATCAAATTACATAGCATTTTGGCAGCTTCTGACTTCGGATAACTTAAAATACTTTGTATCAGGCGTATATCTAATAAATTTAAATTTAATTCCTTATCCAACGAATCACGTTCACTCCTATTTCGAGCACAATCTATCACATACTTACATACGTAAACTAATGCTTATAGATATTTACCCGTGGAGTAGGCAAACGTGTGTACTCACAGCGTGTTTAAGACTGGACTATGGGTCAAGTGGGAGTGGGCCGGATACGTCTGCCACATGCACCTTGAAAGGTGGGCATACATCGTGATTAAATGGGTTCCACAAGACAATTGACGCTGAGGGAGAGACCCAATGCAGTTGAGATGACTTAGTTTCAATTCCAGCGACCAACCTACCATTCACGGCAGCGATTTGGCACACGGATCACGTCATGGGGACGCGGGCGTGTAAGCCCCCGAAGATCAGAGGAGGCGCTGGCCAAGGCTCGCAGATCACGCCAAGGGCGAACACCGCCAGGGTGGGAGAGGGATCCGCAATGGAAACATTGGCCAACACTCACCACTGGTGCGTATTTGTCTCGAATACAATGCTTTGTGCGGACGCTCAGATGATCTTGATATATTTCACGACTCATACAAACAATTCAAGCGTAAGATAGTCCAGGGGATGCTTTGACAGATCTCTTCTTTGCTATGTTTAATGTCTAATCTGTTGTTAATTTTGCGTAAGGTGTATTTTATTATAGCATTTTTTTTTTATATGTTAAGTAAGTTTTAATTGTTTGTTTATACATAATACTTTCTAAAATGTTGTGTACGTCTATAATTGATATGCATATAAGATCATATTTACAGTGCCTTAATCTTAACACATTTATGTATGTATATTGTTGATGTACCTTTAAGTAAATAAATAAATAAATAAATAAATGACCAGTCGGCCTTGTGGATTCCTCCAGGCGAACGTCAACCACTCCGCCGGTGCTCAGGACCTGTTGATACAGTCCATGGCGGAGTGGGAAGTAGACGTTGCGGTGGTCTGCGAACCATATTTCGTCCCCAGCCAGCCCAATTGGGCTGGCGACAGGAATGACTCGGTTGCGGTTCTGTCGAGAGGAAGTTCTGGTCCTCCCCTTTCAATCATAGAAAGAGGTAGTGGTTTTGTCGTGGCAGGGTTCAGAGACTGTGTCGTCGTGGGGGTGTATTTCTCCCCCAACCGCAGCCTGGCGGAGTTTGAAGACTTTTTGGACGGCGTCGGAGCTGCGGTTGGTCTCGACCAACCTTCGTTCTCGGCGACTTCAACGCAAAGTCCAGGGCGTGGGGTAGCCCCGTCACGAATGTCAAGGGGAGGACCACACAAATATGGTCGCTTCTCTCCGGTCTTTCGCTCCTAAACACGGGCAACACCTGGACGTGCGTGCGTCAGAATGGTGGTTCCATTGTGGATCTCTCGTTCGCGAGCCCTGCTGTCGCGCGCCGAGTGAACGACTGGAGAGTAGTAACGGAGGTGGAGACGCTGTCGGATCACCGTTACATCCGCTTCAGCGTCTCCACCCCGTCAACACCCGCGGAGCGCTTTCGGAGCTGTAGTCGCTTCCCACGATGGGCTCTCGGCCAGCTCGACCGAGAAATGGCCCTGGAGGCGGCTATAGTCCAGCGCTGGGGATCCGCTGGTGTGCAGAACCGCACTGAGGAGGATGTGGACGCGGCCGCAGGACGGTTAAGCAGTGCCCTCAAGGAAGTGTGCGATGCTGCGATGCCGAGGGCCCGTAGGAGCCCGCCGCGTCGCCAAGTATACTGGTGGTCGCCCGAAATTGCGGAGCTTCGGGCGGCTTGCATGAGAGCACGGCGGGCCCTTATGAGGCGTCGACGTCGCTACGGCGCCGAGTTCGTCGAGGGCCAGCTGCGGGATGACTACCGAGCGGCCAAGAAAAGCCTGCAGCGGGCCATTAGCCGGGCGAAGGCCGAGGCCCGAGAGGAGATGTTGGAAGGCCTCAACAGGGATCCATGGGGGCGCCCTTACCTTGCGGCGCGGAACAAACTCCGCGCCCGCATCGCCCCCATCATCGAGTCTCTCCGAGAGGATGTCCTGTTGAGGGTCGTGGAGAGCCTGCTCCCCCAGTCTGGGGGGCATGCTCCCCCATCTATGGCTCCTCGAGGTGAGACGGGGGATATCATGGATGTCCCCCTTGTCACCGAGGGGGAATTGGACCGGGCCTTGGCCCGGCTGTCGACGAACAGAAAGGCGCCTGGCCCGGATGGCGTTCCGGGCCGTGTCTTAAGCATCGCACTGAGGGTACTGCGGGAGTCATATCGGGAACTGCTCGATATGTGTTTGAGGTCCGGGCGGTTCCCGAACGACTGGAAAACCGGCCGTCTTTGTCTGTTGCAGAAGGAGGGACGCCCGTTAGACTCGCCTTCCGCATACAGACCGCTGGTGCTGCTGAACGAGACGGCCAAAACTGCTGAGAGGGTCCTCGCGGGCCGTCTCGTTCAACACCTTGAGGAAGTGGGACCGGGACTGTCAGAGGCACAATACGGCTTCAGAGGGGGCCGATCGACCACGGATGCGCTGGTCGCCCTAAAGGCCTTCTCCACGGAGGCCGTAAACCAGGGAGATGTGGTTCTGGCAGTCTCGCTCGACATTGAGAACGCCTTCGGCAGCCTGCCGTTCGAGACGTTGAAGGAGGCGCTCCGATACCATGGAGTGCCCCTGTACCTCCGGAGGCTGCTGGAGGCGTACCTTGATGAGAGATACGTCGTTTGGGAGGGCACCGACGGGCGTCTGCTCCGGCGTCGTATGGAGCGCGGTGTTCCACAGGGTTCGGTTCTGGGTCCGACCCTGTGGAACATCGGCTTTGACTGGCTGTTGCGCGGTGAACTCCTCCCCGGGATGGGGGTGATTTGTTATGCTGACGACACCCTCGTCATGGCGAGAGGGAGGAGCTTTGAGGCGGCGGCCCGATTGGCCGAGGTCGGAGCGGCGCTCGTCATAGAGCGGATTGAAATGCTGGGCCTGAGGGTCTCCGTTAGCAAAACGGAGGTCCTCCTATTTCATGGCCCGCGTCGCGGTGCCCCCCGAGGGGCGAAATTAAAGATTTTAAACGAGGACGTGCCGGTGCGGGCCCAAATGAAATATTTGGGCCTGCACCTAGATGGAAAATGGTGCTTTGGACCTCATTTCGCCCAACTCGCCCCGAAGCTAGTAAATGTAGCTGCAGTGCTGGGTAGACTTCTGCCCAACACTGGTGGTCCGGGGTCGTCTTGCCGGAGGTTGTACAGCGGGATCGTGAGGTCCATGGCGCTGTACGGCGCCCCAATCTGGGTCGACGCTCTCACTGCGCGTAATAAGGCTCTGCTAAGGAGAGCTCAGCGGGTCATCGCGGTGAGAGCCATCAGGGGGTATCGTACAGTGTCGTGGACGGCTGCTACCGTCCTGGCGAGCGACCCGCCTTGGGAACTGGAGGCGGAAGTTCTTGCAGAGGTCTACCGACACCGCTCGGTGGCGCGGTCTCGGGGCGAGGAACCGGTCGTGGGTGAAATGCGGGCTGAGGCTCAAAGTGCCCTCATCCGGCGGTGGAAAAGTGAACTGAGGACCCCCACCGCCGGAGTCGAAATAGTGGAGGCTATCCGGCCTCACCTTGAGGAGTGGCTGAATCGTCGGCACGGAGTGCTGACTTTCAGATTGACGCAGGTGCTTACCGGACATGGCTGCTTTGGTAAGTACCTGCATCAGATTGCCAGGAGGGAGACCTCACCCTCCTGTAAGTCGTGCGGCGCGCACATTGATACGGCGCGCCATACAGTAGAAAGTTGTGCTGCCTGGCAGACACAACGGAGCGACCTGACCACCGTCATTGGCGGGGACCTGTCGCTGGGACGAACAGTGAGCACCATGCTGGCCAGCGACAGGTGCTGGCAAGCTGTTGCCGACTTCAGTGAGGCAGTAATGCTCCTGAAGGAGGCTGCGGAGCGGGAACGGGAGGCCGACGTCAGTGCGGACCCACTCCGCCGAGCAAGGCCAGGGAGGAGGCGACGCCGCTACGCTCACCTCATCCCCCCGCCTTAGATGGTTGTGTCTTGGGTCGTAGCCCTGCCAGGCTAACGTCTGAGCGCTGGAGAGAGTTCGGAACGGAGATCCTCCGGCGCTCCATGATAGACGGGAAGAGCGCCGCAGTTAGGTTTAGTCGGTATTCCGTAACATCCGGTGAGTCCGACACTACCCACTGTTGCCGGTGCGGTTTTCCGACCGCATCGACAGGAGTGGGTGTGCGTAAGAGCATTCCCCTGCGAGAAAAAAAAAAAAAAAAAAAAAAAAAACACCATGGTAGGTTTGGTTGGTAGTACCCGGAACGTTCCTCGTTCCATGTCCTGATGAGCCCGACATAACCTCTCCGCTGCTCTTTTCCGCGGAGAGGTATACGTCTGTGCATTAACACACGTTAAAAAAAGGTAAGATTACTTAGACGCATTTATAAGGAAATGTCAGTGCTATAAAACATCATACTGACCTTCAAGTAAAAGTCGTAATAAATTGGACTCTCATTCAATGAACCAGCAAGGCCATTACATGCAATTGTACTATTACATATTTAGTATTGTCAGGCTTTCGCAGTCCACTAGCTTTGATTCAAGTCCAAGTTTAAATCATCGCCTAATAGCACCGGAGTCAGTTCTAGACAGATCCCATAATCTTGTTTAGAAACCTTTCGAGTGCGAACGTGTTCAAATAAATCCTATTTCGTTACTGTGACGTCGGCATCCCTGAAAATACCCAAAATTTGACTATTCACTGCAGACGTACGGTGAAATTGAGTTAAGCTCTTCTAATTTGGCTTTGATGTTTAAACATGGTTTATGTTGATGTTATACAGACTCACGGACGCACATTCAACGTTTTGGTAAGTATTGTAATGTTACTGACCTTTGTTTGTTTAATTAATTGAATTTGGGGATTATAATTATAGAGTATTTGCACCAGAATTGAGATCGGCTATGCTAGTCTTAGGGAGAAAATACGTATCTGCCAATAATTATTTTTATATTTAATACAGGCAGTTCCAGAACGTAACAAATTAATTTTGAAAAAAAAATTAGATACGTAATTTTTTCTTATGATAGCAGTAAGTATTTTGAACGTTTACTTGAATGTGGAAGGAATAACTATGTATTTTTTCATATTATTTAAATATTGCATATCCTTGTTTATTATTTATTTATAATAATACCTTTCGTACTCGATATAATATTTATGTAGTAGAGAGTTAAATACATAAATATTAAATAAAGGATCCAAAAGAACATAGACTCTAAAGTCAACTTATATCTGTTTTATATACCATGCGGAGATTGACAATCTACAACACTCGGCGCACTTAAACTACTTTAAACCACCCTATACATTTTAGAAGATCACTCTTGTACTAATTATAATTAGCTATGTCGAAGGATACTTTATAATTATATTATTAAAACAAGTGAGAAACGGCAATTTATTGTCGTTTCTCACTCATCATAGTCATTTCGGGGTATATCGACTATGCTGAGTCGAATGGCGCTGACTGCGAGTCTCGAGCTCTTACGGTTCTTGAGTTGAAAGTTGTATAACAGACAGACGGACAAAGCTGTTGTATAGGAGTTTTTTCGAACTCTTAAATCTTTATAAACACCAAGACTT
Source organism: Catocala nupta (assembly GCA_963675205.1). NCBI lineage: Eukaryota > Metazoa > Arthropoda > Insecta > Lepidoptera > Erebidae > Catocala > Catocala nupta. Next base: position 27,051,070 of record OY776087.1, read on the forward strand.
GGCAGTGACTTAGTATTTATTGATTTTACAAATATTTGTCCCTTATATCGAACGCACAACACGAGGCGCACTAACAGTAATAAGGCAGTCACTGAAACCAGCTGTGTCGACTTTTGTGCAGGTTTAGGACTACGTTCCTAATATAAACATTTTGTAACAATATCTTCTTCATTTGTGATACGAATAGATAGTTAACAGAAATATTATGATAGCGATATATGTATATAATAAGCCGACCAAACTTTGAATGGCTAATGGCATTGACTATTATCAACGACAATCGACATTACTATCCGGTATTGTGTACAACCCAAATTAATGAAACAACAACGCGAAGATAACCTCAAAACTATAACCATCTCGAAAATTACGAAACACTGTTATACGGGTCCCTAATATTAGAACCGAACGTTCGAGAAACGATAATGGCAGTTTCCAAAATAGCTCTAAAATTTAGTAAAGGCATGATTTTACTAACGATGCCATGTAAATGAAGTAATCAACACACCTAATCCAATCTTTTTGTCATCCAACCAAATTGCTCAAAAACGTTATTACTCCCAAACTGCAAGCACAAACTGGCAAAAAGCTTAATAAAGTACCGATATCGCAAAAGGAAATGGTTCCACTTCTATTCAAAATTCTTGCTTAACAAAATTGAACTTTGACTATTCAAATATAAAGTTGCATTTGCTCCAGCATTTAACTTACCAAGTTAGGAGCCGAGGACGGTAGTGGGACATCATTTGAATAATTAAAAAGCGGCTTTATCTATTTATTCAGTTTATTCCAAAAGTTGTTGAGTTGCAGTGTTGCCAATCTATTGCCGAATCTGAGGGTGCTTTGCTTCACAACAGCGCTGAGTTTTCGCTGGAGTGGCTTAAACAATAGTGAGTTGTGGATCTTCAAAATTATAATGGCGACCTATTTACAAATTAAGATAAGCAATATTTACATTTTGCTTTTGTTATTTCGTTTCTTTATTTGCTTCGGTGGCGCAGCAATAGCGACAGCGACTGCTGTGCTTCGGATTTTGGTTAGTTTTTTGGATCTGGCAAAGTAGAATTAGTTTTATTTTGCCAATTCTCATTAGTGGTATGGAGTCAATAACTGTACCCGGTAGGTGGCAATAGACTTGTCCCTAATATGTCCCGAAAACCGTAGCTGGCAAAATATGGGAGTATTAAGGAATATAGACATAAGACCATGGCTGCTGAAAAGCATCCGAAACGTCGGAGAAAGTGTAAACCTAAATATAAATAGATATAATAGTTTTAATTATTTTATTAGCTTATAAATTAGTAAAATTCAATAGTAGTTTAGTAGTGTAACAGTTTCAAAATTATGTAATACAGTGATAAATAAATAACGCGATAAATTCCGTATATGGCAGTTTAATTTCAATAAATAACATTCGCGTTAACAGAAGACAATGTTAACATCTGTTACAGACTACAACATAAAATACTTCATGAACATAAATTTATAATTATAGTCATCCCTGTGTCCCAATTTAATACATCTCTACTTACCTCTTCATAGATGAAGGCGTGCAATCTTTGTTATATAAAATTTCTTTGTTATCAGAGATTCAAGAGACGCTATAACATGTATGTAAATGTGTGGTATACACGTAAGTGTTTCTACAAGCTACCGCACTGAACGATTCTGGGTAGAAAATACCGTAATCCCAGTGTTATGCAAGCGGATTGGTGAACGTTGGAAGGACAGTACTACTTGTTTGTATAAGCTTGTTTACTTGAGAACGGCTGGATGGTGTATTCTGAGCCGAAACCACGTAGAATACATTATAGTTATCAATGCTAATTGAATCGATACTATGGCGGATTCAGGTACGTACATATACGAGTATATCGACGGCTTACTGCATGAACTCACTATGTGACACTATACAAAACTTTAAATTAAGAACGGGATACATAGGTACATAGATTAAACAGATTTTAGTATCGGTATGTCGGCTGCGTTTTAGACTTCATCATGAGGCTGCTGTGGATGGGGTCTCGGATTTGAGTGGGTGGGGCAAAGTTTTATAGGGATTCTCTGCCAAAAATTCTCTGTCCTAACACGGAGCCTGGAACTGTGTCCGGTGGACGGCAATAAGTTTGCCTGTTATTTAGTGGGATCTAAAAAGTGAACTGGTTTAACATCTATGAGTATTACACACTACTATCATTTCTTCTTAGGCGGTGTGTGAGGCGAAGTCTAAGCGATTTTGAAGTTTGTGAATCTGTTTTATTTTCTATATAACTGATATTTGTAAAAAATGGTAGAACATACATTGTGAAGTATGATGTAAGAAGATATGGGTAAAACATTATTTGTATTTTTGATTTAACCTTGCTTACTCGCGGGAGTCTGTATAATTTGTACTTTTGCCAGCTGTTTTCTTCCTTTTATGACAGCTCTATTCTTTATTACCCCTTAAAACAAGTACACTTACTTGAACATAAAAGAGTCGTTCTTGGTGAGGTTGAACTAGCAGACTAACTGTATTCAATATGACTCTTTTTATTCAATTAAATCTTGACTTTTCGTTGCTGGAAATTCACCGAGTTCATGTTTTTTTTAAAAACGAACAAGGAAGTTTATAGGAAATATATCGACCTTAGTACGGACCATGAAGCAGCGGTAGCCTAGTGGGAGACCATTGGACTGCCACACAGAGGTCTCGAGTTCAATCCCAAGACACACATCACTTACTTTTTTAAGTTGCATGTGTATTAAATAGTTAATTATCGCTCGCTTTAACGGAAGGAAGGAAAACATCGTAAGGAAACCTGCATGTTTGAGAGTTCTCCATAATGTTCTCATGTTCGTCGCTAGTTTCAGCATGAATGGGCCGGATCGACCGGGGTAGTTCTACCCCTCACAGAATACCGGCGTGAAGTAACAGTACCCGTACTGTTGCGTTTCGTATTGGTGAGTGAGAGAGCCGGAGGCCCAGTTACCCGGATCCTTTTCCTATCCTTTCCGTTGTCCTTTTCCTCCTTCATTCCTTCTTAAAGGGCTGGCAACGTACTCGTACCTCCTTTGGGGTTGCGGGTGTCCATGGGCGGCGGTAATCGCTTACCATCAGGCGATCCGTCTGCTCCTTTGCAAACATATGGCATAAAAAAAATAAAAACCTGGGACTGGCACTGGGCCAGCGTGGTGGACAATGGCCTAAAGCTTCTCACACTAAGAAAAAGCCCGTGCCCAACAGTGGGAAAGTTTAATACAGGGCTGACATTATTATATTATGGATCGCTGATATTTTGAATGCAAATCCCACACGAGGCAATTATTTATGTGATTCAAAATAGACTGTTCTGAGTCTAGGTTAACTTTGAATTCCTTAACTTAAATATTCCAATCCGTCCTTTAAATTGTATACATACATATATCTAAAATTAACGGACTTTAGATCCGTCCGTCCGACTCAAAATATAAATAGAGTTGGTTGTGGACTTTATAAACGTTACGTCCATCATAACATAGGACAGTACAAGCAGTCTACTGCAAGAATTGTCTTACTTGAATACTTGTTGTGGTCATATGTAACTACTTAATGTAATGATTAAAACACTATGTATAGGAATATCATACATTACTGCTGAGTTATGAAGGCAGTCTTTTATTATACTATTGTTAGAATTATCATTTTCTCGTGAAAATAATAATCTTAATTCCTGAATAAAATATTTTATTTAATAATATATAGCCACTCTCCAATATCAAGCTAACCACAATACAGAGAAATGCTAAATATAAGCAAAACAATTCGCTTAACAAAAAATTGCTCTAAAATCTGGCAAGAGTGTTCTCAGATCATGACTTGAAACAAACTGTGTTCGGGGCCAAGATAACTAAAGTATCTCATTCATGTTCTCGCGGCCAGCTGAATATAAAACGGTTGCACGTACAACAAACATCGACTCAGAAACACTACGTTTAAACATGGAAAACTAACAAACTACGTACTGCAGAGGTAATTGGATGGTGATTGGAGAGAATTACTTTTATAAATTTTGTGGTAATATTTTTACATATGTATAATATGCTTAAGTAAGTAAACTGGGGCGGATTATATCTACATTTTGCCAGGTATGGCCTGGTTTAGGCTACACGTAAAATGGGCCGAGGCTCTTGTCATTTATTGGGTACAATTCTAGAGTCCATGTTGTTATTGAGAATTTTTCAATTACACTTCAACCGGAAATCGAACCCGAGACTTCAAGCGAAGCAGCCGCATACACTATCGCTACCGCTATATAATCTATTTGATAGAATGATGATTGTTGCTTTTAAATTGTCTCATAGCTGGGTACGTGCCTAAAACACACATAACGTAGAGGCTTTAGAGTCGAACTCGACACCTGTGACAGGCAGATCATCAGTTCTCCCGCTTGGCTATCGTTATATATAAATAAATAAATATCTAAATACTTTACTTCAATGGACAATATTATGTAAACCAATAGAAGTTCAGCGACGTTTTTTGAATAATTTTACGTTTATGATCGTAAACACGAACCGTTAAAAACTCCAAGATACGGTCTCGTGTGTACTTTAGCTACAGATAGGGCTAAACAATATAGGTACATAAAGTTATTAATAATGAATATTATCTGAAACTATTTTGTTTGCACAGAATATTGTAGTACCTAACTGAAGTAATAAATTGATTTTGTACTAATTTGGTTTGCCACTACCAATACATAACTTTGAAATTGTTATGTTCTTATTAAATAATAAAATTATCGTTGACTTTATAGATTAAGAAAAATATAATGAGTAAAACCTTCATATCTGAGAGTTTTCTTGGAAGCTGTCGACCCACACTGGGCCACGGTAGTGGACTATGACTACTAAGAAAGGGCCCGTGATTAAAAATGGGACAGTTTGACTATATTTTTATGTTACTAATAATAATTTTTAAGACTTTCTTGTTAATCTTTTATCATAATTTTGCGTGCGATCATAAGGTTTAATTCTGGTGTTAAGTCATTTTATCGGAATTTTTGTTAGAATCTTAGAACCAACATGGAATGTGTAATGTACGCGGCACACGGAAATATACTATACTACAAGGACCTTAAAAGTGTGCTGGCAAAATGTGTACGTGGAATACCTCAGCCTGCTCCTTCGTTGGTAGAGTCTTTAGAATCTCAAAATAAAATCTAAGAACCTAAAAATAAATCGTATCCACTTTTTACTGACATGATATTCTTACTACAAAAAAGATAGCGTCATATAAAAGGCCACCTGATCATAATCTCGTGTTCCATATATGACCTTGTGTTGTCCTCAGGGAAATCTCCCTGTGTCCTACGTCGTGACGCGTGAGATATGAACGTCTTGACTGTGAGTAATGCTGGTTTCATCTAGATGAGGCCAAGGATTGTCCGGATTAGTCGAAATGCGGTGTTATTGCGACGCGTAGTTTCTGCACAGTTAATTTTAGTGTTGCGGGCAGAAAGCCCCAATTCTTACTACCCTTTCCTTTACCCGCCTATAACACAAAAATAAGCTTATGGTTATTCGATTTAATTATTCATAAGGATATAAATGACATGGATGATGGTCAGAGTAAAGCTGTCTTGTGGAAATTAGCATAATTTCAGGGGTAATGACGTTATACAATAACAAAAATTAAATATTGACAGGCTCAATGGTGATAAATAAAAAATAATGGACTTTTATTTTCATTGTTCTCTCTAATTTTATAATGATCTCTAGACTAGTTTTGGAGGTCCGGCCGTTAGGGTCCCATTCCGGTACGTCTCCGGCCGGGATGCACCCACAGTGAAAAATTTGTTATTCCGCTACGCCCCCGGCTGAGACGCTCCCATTATAATACAACTGGAGAAGACACTTGAGCTAATACTGTTGAAAACAAAAGTGTTTTTACTATCATTTATTAGCTTCAGAATTAGTAAGATTCGTTTTAAAATATACTTTTTAAAATATGTTAATGTCATGGTTTCATATATTTGTTTGTTGCCTTTTTTTTCCAGATTCAGACATTTCATAAAATAATTTTAAATTATGACTAGAATGTATTACATTATTTTCTATTGCTTACAGCTTAACGCTTACTTAGCTTGGGAAATAGCACGCTTGAAAAGATCTTGGCCGATGATGATGAGAAATATTATAATCCAAATGCTAGTCCAGCTAAATTATTTGTTTGCCCTCGATCGCGTTCTATTACACCCATACCTCCTGAGTTTATTTCGTATGGAATAGAAACACAGTTGCCGGAACCTATTTCTGAAGTTGATGTTATACCCTCATTCAGTGCACAAATCACTTCACCATCCATTTTAGTCACTGATACCAGTGCAACATCATTAGCAAGTGGTGCATCCAGTGAATGCTCTTCATCTTCATCAACAGTTATGGCTGGGTGAAAACAACGTGAATTTACAGTTGACGTTACAAAGAAAAGGAGGAAATGTAGAAAAGAAAATTAGATCAATACAAGAAGAAAATTATTGCTAAAACTTGGTAAAAAGAAAACACTTATCACGGTAAAGAATAAAACAACAAAAGGATATGCGGCTTGCATCCGAAAACTGCAAATTGAAGTGTTGCACAATAATAAGTGAAGAAAAAAGACAAAATGTATTTGATTTATTTTGGGGCCTGGGTATCATGTTGAACAATGGGAATTCTATCAATAAATGAAAATGACGTTATGTTTAAAAATACTCTTGTTATAAGCTACCAGTTCATTCAAAGCGCAATGGATAAGTATGATAAAACAACAGGTTTTTGTGATGGGTATCGATGTAGTGTTCATAGCCATAAAACAAAATTGCTGACTGAAACAGTTATCCAAAGTGTACGTGATCATGTTAAAAGTTATCAACCGGTAAAATCACATTACATCAGCAAAGATAGTAATAAAATGTATTTAGACAACTCATTAAACTTCAATATCATGCTCAAAATGTACAAAACATGGACTCAAGAAAAAACCTCACAGAAATTGTCAAAACATGAATACAAGAACTTGGAAAAGTTTATGGTGAAACTTTATCCATTGCTACGGCTAAATACAAGGACTTATTGTCTTTGTGTCAACAATTTAATAAACCTACAATAAAAACATGATTTAAAAAAAATATTAAGCATAACAACACTATAGAAGAGTCAGAAGATGCTGATGGTTCTGAATTCGAAGAGTAACTTCGTTTTTTTGTACCTAATCGTTATAATACAAAATATTAATATTTTGATCTCTTTTTTCATATCCGACGTAGAAGACATTGTTGATATTCTTAAGTTTTAAGTATTGTTTTGTTTTGTGTTTCTTTTTAATATTATATTATGCCAATGATGCCTTTAATAATTAAGTGATTAAAAATAGCCTTATAAACCGTGTGATTCAAAGGCTAATACTTTTTAGAAAGAAAGACATTAAGAGAGTCTATTTCGATGATATTATATTATTTTGATTATATTTTCTTTAATAATTGGTTTATATTTGTAATACTTTAAATTACATTTCATAGTAATTTTCAGAAAGAAATACCCAATTTAAATAAATAAATAAATAAAACATAGTATGCAATGCATTTTTATTTAAAATATATATTTTGCGTGGTTTGGGAACGAAATAAATAAGTTTACATTTTAGTCGTATGGTAGACAGAAAATTTTAGTGGTAGATAACTCATTTAATGATATTTATAAAATATTAAATGTAAAGTAAAATATAGACATCTACAAAATTTGGTAAAAAAAGGTGAATACTGTTTGCATGTTGCCTTAATTTTCTTCAAATATCCTTAAAAGTATTACTGGAGATTATAATCTTTGTTTATTAGATTTGTTAGATGGAGTAAGTGATTTTATATCGCAGCGTATAAACGGATAACATACATAAGTGTTCTTCTTCTTTCAAGCTTTTTCAAAGTAAACAATACATCTAAATCGTTTCAGTAAAACAAAGTTATACAATCAATAAAGAAAGTTATTTTAATGCATCATAGGAAATTACATCTCAAATCTCAAAATTGCCACTATTTTTTACTAAATATACTCTCCTGTAAAATTGTGATATTGTAGATGTCTTCTTCTACTTTGCTGCCATCAAGATAATAGTCACGAAACTAACCCCATCCCCATGGACTAGCCTAGTACCTATAGCACGATACAGCAATATTTTGTCTGCCGAATTAGGTCCCAATGTGATATGGAGCGGGGCTAGCGCCATTTATCGAACTCCCAAAAAAGTGTATTGGAGTTGGCTTGTTGTAAATTTTGTGGACTTTGATCTGGATAATTAATGACTGGAAAGAGATTATTTTTACCTTTGCTGTGGTACTGAGATAAGTACTAGCGGGTTTAATATATATCGTACATAAATAGACATACATACGTCTGTTTCCCGAAGAGATGTGCAGAGACAACGGATTATCATTTAGGTAACTATATTATTAATAAGATAAATAATGGTTACCTGCCGAGTTACCATTATTTAATTAGATTATTGAATTTCAAAAAAGGGTTGTGATTCAAACTGCTATTGCTTTCCGAAAACGAATATGTAATTAAATGGCATCGCATTTTATGTGTATCTAACTCATGAAATGAGATTTATTCTCAGTATATGTACAATTACTGGATAATATCCTTTTATTTTACAGGGGATTATCATAAAAAATGCAGCTATCTCTTTCGTTTAGTATTTAAAACGGGAAGGTAGCAAATTATAAGTGCAGTTGCTCCTATAATTTAACATATACTAAATTTTTTACCGGTTAACTACAACTATTGTAATTTGTAAATATCTACTTCAAATATCAATAAAACAAAAATACTTCTAAGTAATAAATTTATAAATATTCAAACATTATCTTCCAAGAAATCTTACCTACAAAAACCGAGTAAAGTTTCTAAGACCCTTACTCCCAGTTCCTCGTCTACGTTATTGGCTAACAGCACCTTCACCCTGGAATCGATCAATCAGTTCTCGTACCTTTTGGTGCGCGTAAATAAATTAGCAGCTACTCATGTTTACCACGACCTCTACGGAAACGGACATTGAAAAACAACGGTACAGTCCACGTCGGTGAAACCGAATTACAGTCGGTAATAATAAATGTTCTCTGTAGTAGATTTTTCGAAGAGTTACTAGTCTTTTTTCAAGAGCTATAGCACTGGGGGAACATAGGAAGTAATGTAGTATAGGAAGCGGAAAACATTTTAGTTGGAAATCCTTTTTGCCGTTCCAGAAATTTCGTTACGAAATTTCTTTTACGAATAACAAATTGCAGAAAAATATCCCGATAGAGACAGAAAAGTTTCAAGGTAGAGGTATTTTGGGACATTTAATGGTGATGAATAATGAATGACTTAGCTGTAACACAATATAAGAATGTTCAAATAAAGAAAAGATCTGTGCTAGCATTAACATAATTAATCAAGAGGTACGAACAATGGTGAAACAGGAAAGGAAATAACACTTGGATATTATCACTGGTTATCTATAGAACTATGAATAACATCAAATATATCACGAAGCGTGACTTTCATAGTTACAAGAAGAAACCAAACAATCATAAACTGTTAGTTAACGTTACTGACAAACATCAAAAAGTCATCAATGTATCAACATCAATAAACATACCCTTCGAAGTCCATCAGAAACCAATATTAACCATCAGACTAATCAACAGGACATCAGATAAAATCCAACACACAGTACGGATGTAGCAAATATTTTTCTGCCTTTTATCCTGGCGGGCAAACACGGTCCCCTGCGTAATTCCATTATGTATGGACCTGCCCTGTCCTGTATTATTCAACGTCTCTCGAATCTTTGTGTAAAGATTCTTGTGTTTCTGTTTTAATATTAGTCTGTTTACTAAGGAAATTGCTTGCTATATTTTATCTGTATACTGAAGCTTTATATCTGTCTGTTTGGATATTTTAATGTGGTTAATATCTATCTCGCTCAAGGCTTAAAGCAGTATTTAATAATATAGTTCTTATCTTGTGTGGGGGCCAGTCAGTACAGACCGGCGACACTTCGACCCAGTGGGATCTTTTGTGTCGACTTCCCCAATACCGACTGCCATAGATGTTCATGGCAGCTGGGATCGACGGCTTAACGTGCTCTCCGAGGCACGGAGCAGGCGATAATTGTCAATCAATACGCACATAATTTCGAAAAGTCATATAACTTTCGAAAGCCAGAGGTGCGGGACGTGGGTTCGAACCCGAGACCCTCTGCATTGCAGTCTGTTGGTCTCCCCACTGAGCTATCGCTGCTCACAAATAATATAGTTAGTCGTATACCTAGTTCATTGTGGAATATTGGCATTCGCGAATATTATATTTATGTATAATTTACTGAACAATATTAGTAGTAATTTAAAATACTGTAACAAATTATTCCATTTCATCAACGTCCATTGCTGCATATATGAACAGGTAAATTTAAGATAACATTATTAAAAATAACTTCGACGTTCAATAATTTGTGCTTAGTGACGTATATGAACAAATTTTGTTTCTGATTCTAAATACTGGAAATTCATTTTGAAATTTGTGGATATGAGTTTACCTGTATCGACATTTACATCTTCCTATATGCCGATTTAACTCATTAAAACTAAATTAAACGTTTTAGATTCTAAGTTGACCTACTAAATTGTAATACCACATTAAAATCCGTTTAGTGGTTTATGCGTAACTTAAACACAAACTAACATTAAGACAAAACTTTTAGAAATATTTTTTAGGATTATAACCTTAAAATACAGACAGATTTTAATAGTAATGTCAACTAACCCTTATAACCAGAACGGTCGTTTTAAATCTCAAACACTTGATACTGAACGTCAAAAACGTATTAAGCTTTTGTAAAGAATATCTACCTAGTGACGTGAATGGTAAGCTCCAGTGGTTCGGTCGTCTGGAAAGGATGAATGAAAGGCGATTAACGAAAGGTATTTATCAAGCGAATGGCGGTGGAGATGCTTGCACCGCCTGAAGCACAAACATTGGGCGAATTGATGACATCCCTCATAAACGTCGAGTGTGTAATTTTTTTTGGAAGCCTGCGTGTTTATGTTCCTGAATGGATTGAAACAAATAAAATAAGGTAAATTAGTTCATTGAGTTGATATTATTATGTACAATTTGTAATTGAGACAACTCAAATAGATTGCTTATAATACGCATTGTGAGCTTGTTCTCTAACGCACTTAGTCTGAGCCATGCGAATACTCCAATGCTCAAGAGCAATTTATAAAGACATAAAGGCATATAATAAATAAAAAAGATTTGTACTCAAACGTGTCACTATTAGAAGAAATAGTCGATTCCAATTCATTTTTAGAGGAGCTCCAATGTACACAACGTCATAACTGTTTTGTTTATAATTGTATCACTGTCAGGCGCGGGCCTTTTCTCAGTGTGAAAATGCTTAGGTGATAGTCTACCACGCTAGCCCAGTGTAAGTTGGCGGACTTCACATAATTATCTCTGAGAACATTGTGGAGAACAATCAGACAGACAGGTTATCTCACGATTTTTTCATCACCGTTAACGTAAGCGATAATTAACTAATTAATACACACATAACTTCAAAACGTTTACGAGGCAGTCCAACGGTCTCTCACTAAGCAATCACTGCTCTAAGTATGGATTATGAATGAAAATGTGATGTGACGATAAAGATTATAAAATGAATCATAATTAAATATGCCGTATGCCTTGTGTGACGGACAAGATTCACTTATTTTAGTCACAAGACTGAATTGTAAGTCTGTTTAATTCCAGCCCACTTAATTAATATAATTAAATTAAACATTGATTGTATACCGATATAAGCGACGTTGATTATCGATTAATTTCTCAAGCATAGTACCAAACGTACTAGTCCATTAGTAAATTATAGGGCTGCATATATTATGATATTAACCTTAATTGCTTCTTGTTTGTTAAAAGCAGTCAACCAATTGTCACATAATGTGGTGAATGGGTTAGTGAACATTCGTATAAGGTAGAGGAACAGGTGAATACATTACATAATATATACGTATTATACAAAGTGGCGCAAATGTTATAACATTAATTGATACTACACATGTATAATACATGGTATTCTTTGATGATTAACAAATTATGAGCGAAATGTATTCAGTATTTTAGCCACAGGACATTTTTTTTATTTCTTAATTTAGAACACGAGTGTAATGCACAGATAAATGTCAAAGACCTCAAGCAGCGATATTAAAAGAAATAAAACACAAAAAGAAACAAAAAAAAAACAAAAGAAATTAGGTCCATAATCTTGTGACGAAAAGAAATAGGTTAGTGTGTGCTTATTATAATGGTGTTCCAATTTGTGTCTAATTTCATTTTATCAATTTATAAAAAAAAAAACCTAATTTCTGCGGAAATAAGTTTTTTAGTTTATTATAACCGTCTTATATCAGCTTAATGCAGTATATCATTTAATGTCGGGCACGCCACGATCGTGGCGGTAAGTCCCGTGTTTGAGGAGTGGCTGGAGAGGCGGCATGGCGCCCTCACCTTCCGGCTGACACAGGTTCTGACTGGCCACGGTTGTTTTGGCCGTATACGCCGGCAAGAGACGCCCGGTTGTCACCACTGCGGCGACTGCCGCGACGTAGTTGAGGACACGGCGCTGCACACTTTGGCGATTTGCCCCGCCTGGGCATCGCAGCGCCGTGAATTGATCGCGGCAGTCGGATCGGTTAACCTCTCGCTCCCGGCCGTAGTTGAGTCTATGGTCCGGAGTGAGAGGTCGTGGAACGCCGTCGCCTCCTTCTGTGAGGAAGTGATTTCCATCAAGGAGGTGGCGGAGCGGGAGAGGGAGCGTTTAAACCCTCTCCCCAACCGCAGAACCGGGCGCCGGAGGGTGCGAGATGACCTCCAGCCACCCTGAGGTTTGACCTGGGGGTGGCGGGCTTTGTGGGCCTGCCCGCCATCCATTCAGCACCAGGTCCGAGAGGCGGCGTGCGTGTTCCCACGCGCGCCTCTGTGTCGAGTCCGTCTCCCCTCTAGGGGGGAGACAGTAGGTGAAGTAGTGCCTATTTTGGGTAGGTCTTTCGTGTAGTGGCCTGCCGTTTCATACGGCGGGCCGAAACCTCGGCGGGGTCGCGACCGTATGCGAAAGTGATTCGCGCGGCCCCGTCGATAGTGGTTTTGTCGAGGAACACCGTGGTAGGTTTAAAAAAAAAGTATATCATTTAATGTGATAAGTTTTGCGCCACTTTGGATATACGCATGTAAATACGCAAACTCTATGCATGATGTATAAAATTGAAACGTATCCATATAAAAAAAATTACATGTAGTGAACATAAAGTGGCAAGGACAATATTTAATCTAATTAAAAACTTAACGTGCCCATGTCCTGCAAATAAATAAATCATTCATTCGAATTATTGTCCAATAAAAAGTTAGTTCAGTTTAGTTAGTTTTTACATATGTACGCCTATATCGCATACACAGTTTTACGTCAAGAGTAGACGGAGGTGTATTACAGCCTCCTTTCGCCAACTATGAGTTTCGGTATCACGTAATAGCGAGCCTACTGGTCTCTACCAGGCCATGTTCTAGATTCCAAGAATTTCTTCAGGAAGAAACCTTGTAACATATTGCATGGAAACCTCATGCGAGAACCTGAGACCTCATGCGAGTCTAAGTTTCGTTGTTTGAATGATCGTTAGGTCCTCCGTAAGACAGAAATTATATCTTGTGCGGGAATTGTCTTTTAAAATATTAAAAACAACTCTCTCCGCTTTGAAGAAAACCGCGCCTAATGATCTAAATACTGATGCCAAACCTAAGTTTACATTGTAAAATGCAAATTAATGATTTTATAGCCATCTTGAAACAAGCTTATCCTTAACCAAAGTACAAATATTTTGGTATAATAATATATTATAATTTGCAGAACAATATTATTTAAATGTAATGTTATTTCAACAGAACATTATGTAACTAAGATAGTAATTAATTTGGCAAAGTGAAATCTTATACCCGTCTATACATACTAATGAAGTAGTAAGTAGGGTGTAGGTAGATTTTATGTACATATCGTATGCTATATAGCTGTTTGCTTACAAACTATATTATCTATTATGGAGTAGCAGAGTAGAGTATAATGTATAGATATTTAGTTGCTGGAATATATAGATATCAATAATTTAGTTTTTGCTTCTAAATGATTATATAATTACCAAGGTTGATATAATCTAAATACAGATTTTAATTTTTTTAGAGACTACTTTATTGTTGGGTGTAGACACAAACCATATAATTACAGAAAAGGTGTAGGTGTTTAGAGAGATTGAATTAAAATGACCACTGTATAACACTCCGTTACGTCAAAATTATTAGTGGGTTGCACATGGATTGGAGATGATTATTTAAAATCTTGCGCTATGTATGCAATTATACATATAAATAATTATCAAGATACGGTCAAAACTCTAATTATTTTAATAAACACAACATTTTCCATTTTCATTTTTTAATAAAAAACAAGAAAAGGGACTTTTCTTGTTTTTTATTTTGCAATCGTTTATCAAAAATAACTTTTTACGAAATTCATTAGCTTTAAAAGGCTATATTAGAATACTAATAACATTATGTAGTAGTTCTGTTTAGGGTAATGTGTGTAATGAGTAAATTATAAACGGATTCACCTAGAATACATTGGCATCATAGATCAATCCATAGAAGATTTAATTACTCAAGTGTTCTTTGTAGACATTGTGTCATAACGAATGCTTAAATAATTTAATCTTTTAATAATTATTAGTTGCAAATATTTAGGTAGGTTAGGTTAATTATATATTTTAGGTGAAGTGACTTGAGTCCATAAAGATCATTATAAGAGCTAACGAAGCAAACAAGATACGTCGGGATAGTAGCAAATAATTTCGTATTATTTGTATATATTATATTTTCTAAGTATATCGTAAATTATTATCATCACGTTACAAACAATACTCTAATAAATTAATGAATCCTTATTTACCACGAAGTTCATTGTTCTCGTAATATTCAGCGTTGCTCATAAAGCTGATTGATAGAATTCCCTTTAACCGGATTAACTGCACACTTTGTTTGCCAATACAGAATCCGCAGAAAACTTTCAAAGGAAAACAACTTCGGCGTAAAAAGCGAATTACGAAATACGATTGGGGGTTGGCGAGAAAAAAAATACAACCAGCGAATTCACTTAATTCAAAATAATAGGAAGTTTCTGGGCACAGTTGCTCATGGATTTCCCAATCGGAGTCCTAACTGGAAGCATTTTGTTTTCAAGATATGCGAAGTAAATTTACGCCCGGAGGCCGCCACTGGCTCAGATTGTTCGAAAAGACCCAAGTTAAATCGACTTCCGAATTGTTACTCCCGTCGGATGTGAGTCCCGATAGGGCCTATCGTGAGAAATTTTTAGGCTCCAAAAGGTTTTTCGGAGAGAGAAAGGTTCGTATAATAGTTATAATCAGTTTTAGGGTATAACAACTTTGTGACTTCGGCTTTCGGTTTGATATGTGTTCGATCGGTTTTGAGCTTGATCTGGGTTAAGACAAATGTGATTGACGTGTTGATTGCGTTAACGGGTTTAGGCAATAAACTTAAGCTTTTAAGCTTGCGGATATTACATTTCACTGAAATTAGATAGGTACCACTAAACCGACATTGGTAAAGGTTAAGTAGAGATGTATGTAATTGACCTACATATTGCCAGCCATTTTTAAATCGCCGGTGAGCCTAATGATGCCCACTTGACGTTTTAACTAACTTCGTATTACCAAGGATACACAACATAATTACTTCGATACATTTAGATTGCATCTACACCAAATAAATTGATTAAATATGTGATAAGTACTAAAATCAATAAATAAATTATAAAGTTATTGTCCAATACACAGATCCTATAATTTGTTTTCGCGATATTCATCAAACTAAGGGAATATTGCCAAAAAGAAAAATACGACCGAATCGCAACAAAGTTTAACTATCCGACACGGCGATTAAAATTTAAAGGTATTTTGGCTCGAACAGTAACGAATGTTTCAATATATCTTCTACGTACAAAATAGAAAACATACGGCTTCACCCCCCATTAGGTTTATAGTTGGTACATCGTGTTGGCAAACTGTATTGCAGCGTCAAAATCTATGGAGCCGTATGGGCGAGGATCCAAAACCGACTTGCCAATGAGGCAGTGAATCGAGAAACGGCCACGTTATGAATCGATGGCAGAGATTTAGTACGAACTTTGATTGATACGAGAAACAGTCGATGACTAAGCAAAAAAAAAAACACCTTTATTTGTAGTCGTCAAAAACTTAAATGCGATTCATTTTACTTAACGACTTATAGGCGCGATCCACACTAAACCAACATTTCTGGATCACACTAATAATTGCCCCGTAGGGATTCTCACGCACACATCGCTTAGCGCTGCGGCAACGACGAGACGAACTATTGCCAACTACGTCATCCGTGTCTCAAGTAGTAAAGTATAGTCGAATGGCTTGTCAAAAATATCTCCAATGAACAGTCACGTCCATATCACAGTTTTATTAAAATAGAGGCAGATTAATATCTAGCAGGCTACAAAACAAGTAACCACGAAGAAAGCGTCATTACTATATTTATCTACATCTAAGTTTACGCAACCAAAGTCTCAGACTCAAGACAAAATGTATGGTGACATGCACAAAACAATATACCTACAAGCAGTAACCCGCTCAATCTACATTTACGACTAGCTGGGCCATGTTGATATGTTTTATGTGTTCCCTTCATTTTTAGAGCCGTATGCAAATATGTTGTGACAAATATATTTTCAGCTTCGCGAAATACACAAAAAGTTTCAGTAATTCTACATCTTGCTTATACAAGTCTTCTAAGTACCAATAGTTATTACGATGAAAGAATCAATCAATATATTTTTCTTATTATCATTTGGTCTGGAAACCCTGCTACAATATCGTTGCAGCCTAGAAAGTGGTCACATTAACTGTGTTGACGAGCTCGTGGTCCGAATAATTTTTATATGGGACGCTATCTATAAAACCTCTGTTCTGTCAAAGGCAGCCATTTAGTCTTCCTGCCTACAGGTGTGTGCACGCAAGACAAGATGTGAAGTGGAACGTCGTTTGGATTACACCAAGTAACAACCCAGATTGAAAGGATCTTAACATAATTGAAAACCTGTTCTGACTGGCCGTCGGTGTGCCGCTGTGACTCAAAACATTAACTTGATCATATTTTACTTGCTTCGGCCGAGTTGTCTATTTAAAGACTTCTCAACATATCAGTAAGTGATATAGGTCTGAGATGAACCGAGTAAGCTCTCGTTACGGCGACATAATTAGGTTGGCTTGTGACATATCTTTCCATTTGCAGAGGACTGTGTTTCCAATTTCACACGTGCACGTCCGATACGAAGTTGCCTCTTGTAAATCCGAGCCATAATACGACACGTTTTGTAGAAAGCATTACGTGTGTAGCCACGTTCAAATGTAGCCGAAGTCCGCATGGGATATAATTATGTGTGTTTATGTATAGCAAAAAAGGCAGCGATATGGCGCTCCCACACTGCTGTTACAAAATGTTTACAGACAAGTTTACAGTAAACATTTTTAGCAAACATTTGATCACAATGTTAAAAATGTTTTAAAATGTTTTCATGTTAGGTAATGTTTATTAACATTTCTAAACAAAATTGTTTGTTAACAAATTGTAACAAAGTAAAACATTTGTTATCATTTGTTTGTAAACATTTATTCAGACGACATGAGGACATACTATACTTTTCTCTAGCTCTTAGCGTTTGGCGCATCCAGTTAGAGCGCTTTTTCTTTTTTTAAACAAAAATTAAAAGCTAATCCAATGAGCAAATCTTCTTCCATTTTCGTGTAGTCGCTTCAGGACGTAAATCCAAAATGCGAACTGATATTATGTTTTAAAATGGAAAAAAATGTTTGTAAACATTTTCGATCAGTGTAGGAGTGGATTGGATTGCAGTGGATTCCTAAGTCACTTGTAGTCGGCTTTTCTGGTCTAACAACCTGAGCCACCTGACCTCCGCAACCCGAAGGCTAACTATACCCTAAGGCTAGACCAGTGTCAGGATATTATAGGGTACTGACTTCCCATAACGACTGCCATAGATGTTCATGGTAGCCTGGACCGACGGCTTAACGTGCTCTCCGAGGCACGGACGAGGAATGTAACAACTCCCAACATGTTAATAAATGTTTAGTGTTAAAAAATATTTGTAAACATTTTGTAACAGCCAGTGTGGGAGCACGATTAGCCTAGTGGGAAACCGTTGGACTGCCACGCAGAAGTCTCGAGTTTGATCCCAAGGTGCGCATCTCCGACTTTTCGAAATTACGTGCGTATTAAATAGTTAATTATCACTCGCTTTAATGATGAAGGAAAACATAGTGAGGAAACCTGCATGTTTGAGAGTTTTCTATAATATTCTTGAAGATATGTGAAGTCTACCAATCCGCACTGCACCAGCGTGGTAGACTATGGCCTAACCTTTCTCACACTGAGAAGAGGCCCGTGCCCAGCACTGGGACAGTTTAATACAGCGCTGATGTTATATATGTATAGCAACAAAACTAAATCCTAAATAAAAAAACCTATATAAATGCGAATGTGAGTTTGTTTGTAACGCCATCACGCCTTAACTACTCGGCTGATCATCATGAAGTTTCGCATACCCATTGTCAGAAGAACAAAAACGGACATAGGTTAGCTTTTATTCAGAAAAAAAACGTTACAATAATTTTTTACCTGTGGGAATGCATTGACGCATACCTCTCCGTTGAGTGACGGAGAGGTTATGTCGGACTCACCGGGGGAAAGATGGTAAGTGATATCCCCGTAATACCGACTAAACCCACCACGGTCTTCTTCGATATAATCGCACCAGCGGGGTCGCGCGAATCATTTTCACATGCAACCTACACTATGGTGACTTCTAAATTTTAACCCTACTATCCCCTTGAGGGGGACGGACACACGACACAGAGGCGCGCGTGGGAACATGCACGCCGCCTCTCGGACCTGGTGCTGATCGGGTAGCGGGCAGGCCCACGGAGCCCACCATTCCCAGGTCATACCTCAGGGTGTTGGAGGTCGTCTCGCGCCCTCTGGCGCCCGGTTCTACGACTGCAGAGAGGGTTCAGGCGATCCCTCTCTCGCTCCGCCGCCTCCTTGATTAAAATTACTTCCTCACAGTAGGAGGCGACGGCGTTCCACGACCTCTCGCTCCGGACCATAGACTGAACCATGGCCGGGTGCGAGAGGATAACCAATCCGACTGACGTGACCAACTCACGGCGCTACAAAGCTCAGGCAGGGCAATCCACCAACGTGTGCAGCACCAGCAGCATGTCTACAACAACATCGCGGCGGTCATTGCAGTGGTGACAACCGGGCGTCTCTTGCCGGCCTATGCGACACAGGAACTGGCCAAAGCAACCGTGGCCAGTCATTACCTGTGTCAGCCGGAAGGTGAAGGCGTCATGTCGCCTCTCCAGCCACTCCTCAAAAATAGGACTTACCGCCACGATCGTGGCGTGCCCGGCTGTTACTAATCTAACCTCACCTAACCAAAATTTACGCGACAGATGTCACGTGCACAAACTAGTCTAATAATTTCTAATATTAAAGTAGTTGCTTAGTAGAAGTACTAAACACATCGACTGTATAGCTATATGTCTAATTATTAATTGAACGATCTCTGAACACAACAAAGACGTTCTGAGGAAAGGTCAGGTCAAGAATTCCTTAAGCCGTCACTGGAGATACATATGTGTATGGTGGAACTGACTGAAATAGATGGGGTATATCAAGCTCGTAGCTAGTGCCTGCCCCTGCCTATCACTTAAAGTAAGAAGCTTGAGTCTATGTACTTTATAGCACCATAATTGGATTTCGACATTTTCGTGTTTCCCTTTCACCATAGCATTAATATTCCAACTTGATGTCTGCATGTGCCATTCGCCTATCGTGATTAGATTTGTATTCTTCCATAATCTCCGATTCATATCTTTTACATTATAGCGACAAAACATTTGCATACGTTGGCCAAACCCCAACTTCATCCATATATTCCAAAACAGAAACCTACATTCGTTCTACTTATTAAATGAAACAGGCCAGTGACCTAACATGGATTGATTGCCTTACCCTCACGGTTGCTGGCAAACACTTTGGTCGTTTGAGCCAAAACGGTCACATTTTCATTGCCTCCTTGACCCCATAATACGGTTTACTTACTTAGTAATTTATATCTGGATATTATTGGAACAGCTGAAAATGTTGAACACATGTGGAAGTTTGTTTGTGTTTTAGTTCTTCTTTAAAAATAGCAAGTAACGATAGCCTAGTATTCGATCCCAAAGCTTACAACTTCGACTTTCGAAGCTATGTAAATACGTATTAATTTCCCTCTCCGGTCGTGTCGGTTTACCGTCCCATCGGATCATGAGGGTTAGGGAACATCCCCTTCTTCTACGACTATCCCAGTTTATGATATAGCGTTCCCCCACACCAACCGTTAGGTTATAATAGAGGAGCCGCTGTACCTTCCAGTGCCCGAGAGCACCTTCCGGGACCAGTTATAGACAGGTCTTGTCCCCAAATCCCGACTCTCCACCCTAACCTCAGAGATCCGGTTCTCGTAAGCGAGCTACCTCGTGCCCAAGTGACACTACCTATTCTCCAGATAGGTACCGGAGCAATAAAGCCGCTCACTACTCGCAACTCAAAGGAGTTGCTAACGATAACCTCGCTGAAGCCGACGGAGAAGCCGCCTCCCATATCTCCAGTATGGTACCGGAGCTGTGTAAGGCACGCTCACTTTCCGACATACATCCGTATGCCTACCCAAATAGGCCTACAAGCCGGGTGTGGCCCGAGTCACTCCAGCTATGACTCTTACTTGCTGAGCAGGCAAGCTCCCGAGATGCGTTGCGGCAGTGAAACCACACTGCCACTTCGCTAAAGGCAACTCCGTGCCTCATGCGACCGACTGGTTCGCACTGGCCGCGTCTGAGTCCGACGCTCGAACGCAACGTGCTTGCCGAGCAAACGAACATGTCGTCCTCAGCGGCCAACCACATACCCCTGCGAGTCCAATTCCAATGTCAGGCACCGCGCACTCTAGTCAGCGGTCGATAGAACGCGCCTTTCGAGGCGCAGTGGGCTTCCTGACCGAGGGTTAGGGAACAGAGAGTGCACTCGTATTTGCGCACACACTTGTGCACTAAAATATCTCCTGCGCAGATGGCCAGTCACCGGTATGACTGGCCGCCGCCGTGGTCGAAATTTGGTCTGGAGGACATTATTAAATAGTTACATATCGCTCGCTTTAACAGTGAAGGAAAACATTGTGAGGAAACCTGCATATCCGAGAGTTCTCCATAATGTTTTCGAAGACATGTTGAGTCCACCAAACCACATTGGGCCAGCGTGGTGGACTATGGCCTAACTTTTCTCAACCTGACAAGGGGCCCGTGCCCGTATTATTGTACGAAAAACCGCACATTTAAATTTACAAATAAAACGAAATGAGTTGTTACTTTAGCACTAGCTGCGTTTGTATTATGAGTATATACACATAGTCTTACGCCTTTATTGTGATCTAACGCAATAAGGTTCGAACCTCACGCCGTCTGTCGGGAACAATTGCTCCGTGCTGCTTCTGAGAATTTCTCAACACGAGAACTTATGCACAGCGGCTTACAACTTATTATTTACCGTTGCACTACGAGGGTATTAGAATTTGATAAAAAAAATATCGTATAACAAGTTAATTACGAGATACGACTCAAAATAAATAAAAAAGAAAACCTATTAGGAATCGTTTTTATTAGAAATTTTGAAGTTGATACGTCTTTGTGTTTAAATTACTTCCTTCTTCTATAAATAGCGCTGTATTCATCAAATTAATGAATTCTTTTTTTATCTTGTAACACAACTAACCTTATAATTAACCGTGAACAGCAACTTAGGATATACGGTAATCAATGGCTCTATTCAGATTTTACATTTTGTGACAAATATTACACCAACCACTACGCTACCGAGGCCGACAAATGTTAATCAAGTTGAAAATAAAATGAATTAAATTAGAAGTGATAGTTTTATTTACTGCCACTGCCATAAATCTTTATCCACACAATACTGTAGCATCAGTACACCTAGAGTTTAAAAATAAAGCAAGCCCATTATATATTTTAATCGTAAATTAAATAAAAATGTATCTGTATTTGATCAAAAGCAGAGAGTTATGTATGTTTGTAAATTAATAACAGATTGAAGATATTGATATTAAACTATTTCATACGGATTTTGTCGCGTGATTCATTTTAAAACACTAACATATTATTTAAACTTTACAACAATTTAAGCTATTTAAATTAATCAAAACTATTTTCGAAGTGAAAACTTTTTTAGGCGCGTTGAGCACTTTTTGGGTGAACAAAAATCATGGAACTCGTGTTATCATCACCGAACGCTTTCCATGAGCTATATGTATACTGTGTATTAATGTGTAATTTTTAGGTGAAAAAAGCGTGAAACTCGCGTCATCGTCACCGCACGCTAGTTACTTAGTTTTCATTGCTATCGGCAGTCCACAAAGACTGCCCGCATATTTTTTATTTAAGTTTAAACTTTCTCCGACGTTTTGGTTGGAAGGAAAGCAGAACAAAATCTGAATTTTTGAGGCATACATAGGATGTATCGTCACTATACTTTATTAAAACGATCAAAATTTACGATAAAGTGCCCTACAATCAGAGCAGAAGATAAATCCTCAACTTTTATTCATCGCGTAAAAAGATAAAGACGAATACACACATTCGCAAAATCATAACCCAACTTTATACAGACGCCCAAAAATATCACCATGACATGTCCATAAAACATAAAAAAAATGTTGTTAAACCTTTTTGCGCGTCAGTCAACGGAACGAAAATGAAAAATCTCTTGCTTTAGGCAATCGATCTAAAAAGCCGTATATTGTGATGGACGGAACCTTTGGCGGTATTTATTGCTGTTCCCAATCCGGGTAAGCGGTCAATGGCAGTTGATAGATGGTATTATGCAAATGCTGTGTACTGTTATGTTTCGTTTTGTTGAGATAACGAATTTCGTTTTTGTATATTTGTTAATCAACAACGGGGCGACACACAGAGATCTTTTTTCATCTGATATTCTTTTTTATTATTTGCTTCAGTCGAAATATGAATTCAGAATACATACTTTTTTTGCTTCAAACTACTTACGACGACGTTGAAATTAAACTTGCAAGTGGTGCCGTTACTGGGCAAGGTACAGGCAGCCACAATTTAATTAAGTTCTTTTGGCTATATTCTTTTATCGGGCAAATGTAATGTATCTCTCCAATCTCATTGTTTTAGGATTTGATCCCACTGTGATACATATGTCAAAAAACTTATTTTCGCTTTGTTTATACTAATAAACAAACAGGTAAAATTGTTTCTTTGTATGTAGGTACTTATCTCGCGAACTACTAAACCATAATATTGTCTTATGTTTACGCGAATGTTATACATTGAAATTAAACACTTTATACGGATTTTATCGCGTTGTTTATTTTATTTTACTCGGGTACTTTAAAATAACTAGCTACACTTCAGAACGTTGGGACATCTACCATCTTAGTCTCCCCGTGAACATGGCTGCTGTAAAGCAACCGAAACGTCGGGGCAAAGTGTAAACTTAAATACAAATAGTTTTAATTAGAAAAAATACTAAACCATATTTGCACTCCTTCATCTTTAAGGGGTAGGCAGAGAAGTTTACATTGAAATTTAACTACTTTATACGGATTTTGTCGCGTTGTTTATTTTAAAACACTTTTATCTCATATCATCATCTATAGATATGTTTGCGTCTTGCCTACAAAATCACAGTTGGACCATATAAACAGCTGCTATTGAACAGGGAATGATCCGGATACAGATTATGTTTCAATTCAAGGTATAAAAACAGTTGGCAGCAAATGCTAGTATTCTTGAACAAAACAAATCAAACTGCCAATGGCAATTTACCAAAACAATTTATCTACTACTAAATAAATGCTAATGAAATTATTCTCACAAAGAAAACTTTGACAACTCCAAAGTAATTTCTTTTGAGTAAAAACGCTAATGTTTTAGTTCATTAAGTAATGTTAAGGCAGGAGCACACGTTTCGCCTTTTCAGCTTGCGATACAAAGCATATAATAAAAAAAGAGAATGCGTGTTTTATTTCGGTGCCTGCTCAGTGGTACAGTAGTAGTGAAAGTGAGCGGTTGTTCAATTCCCGGGTTAGGCATAATATTATTGCTCTTTTCGGTCAAGAGATTATCTGTAGCAATATCGAGTCTGTGTTTGTGTTTGGTAAATGGCAAAAGAGCCAGCACATCGTAAGTCACGAATAAGCTGTACTTTGAATATAAATTGATTAGTACATACTTATTCTATAAAAATATATAATATAACATTAAGCAAAACAAACAGTAGTAATTATGATTGCCTCCAAGCCGAATTTCGGTTACAGCGGCCAATCATAAACATAGACTAGTCATTTGCACAGGCGATTCTGTAGGGCACAAGTGTTTGCTCAAGCGTAGATGCATTTTCTATTCCCTGTCTCTCATATTCCGATGAGACGGCAATTCTTACACTACCGGAGAGAGATCAGGCAAAATACCAACGGCGTTGCGTGCTTTCCGAAGCACGGGGTATATAACACTGCCTACTTCCTAACTGCTATTCCTAACCAGCTACTGTGTTTTTATGACGAAAGAACTAATTTTATTTTTTTGACTCTCCTTGGAATTCGATCCCGAGACCCTATGTATAATAGTCGCAGTGATAAACGCTGCGGCTCTAAGGCAGCAGGATAACATTATAGGATTAAAACATTTAATACAAAAACTTAATTCTTTTCATGAAGCTATAAAAATGGCTCCTAGAAAATTCGGAATATAAAGCTAGGAGTACACTGGCCACCGCAACGCCTCGCCTCGCCAGTATGGCGGCTTTGATGATGTATAAATTTGTGCGCGCCTCGCAAGGGATTTGCTCTGACCAGCCAACCGCAAATAGCGCATTATTGGTACTATTCTGTGTGTTTGTGAAATATGTTGCCGCGATGTATTTTACTACGTTGCGGTGCGATACTAGCTTTTGGTTCGGTCTTCGCTTGGATTTAATATTCACTTGTTTCTTTTCACATGGTAATTCAATTCATTTGTTTTTTTTTGTGGATATATTATGTAATTACTGAATATAATATATTTGTCAATTAAATCGGGACATATGCTATGCAAGCACCTACACATAAGTTTCTTTACTATTGATATCATTGGTTTGGTAACGTATGACTGCCTCAACAGTCAAAAATTTATATCATTGGTTTGGTAACGTATGACTGCCTCAACAGTCAAAATACTTAATATGATTAACAAAGGTTTTAAAGTACGTCCCACATGTGGATTTTATTACGGGCAATGTTTATATTTTGTATTTTAAAATGCATCTCGATGAAGTTGAAATATTCATTGAATATTCATTACTATATATTAGAAATATATTTCTCACCGTTGAATAAAAGTTATTATAATTTGAACAGGCGGTGGACATACGATAATGCATAGAGACAAATTGCCATTTACTTTCTATGATACAATCCAGTGTTTATAACAGAAACAACATTATATATATCCTACTGCAATAATGAACATAAAACGTCATTATTAAACATGCCAACTGTACATAGTTAACTGATTTCGGTTTCTGTGGGCTACTGCCGCAAATTGATCATCAAATTCTAAATTAATGATGTCTAGTCTTACTATATTTTCTTACAAATATAGGAAAAGGAAATTAGTATTTGCATTTAACTATGCATATAATTAACAATAATTTCTGAATGAGACAATTTTAACTGCAACGCCCACATATTAAGGAATAAATACGAAAAATAGAAAAAAGTACAGAAAGGGTAAGAATATAAATTTGCTTGGTAAGATGAAAAGTGTGGTGTGTTACTACAATGCTAATATTTAATTAAAAATATTAAATAAACGTTTTCAGTCAACTCGTGACCACAATCGATGTAAGTTGTCGACCAACTACAACAACGTCGAGCGATAAATAGGTATTTATTAACTTTAAATAAGACACGTTACATAATTAGGACTCGTTGTCTAATATTATATTATATAAATGTTAAACAGACGTGAAGTTTATTATATACTATTACTATATCAACGTGGGAGCGATAATTAAGTCGATATTTAGAAATTTACAATTAAACTGCTAAATTAAAATTATTGATGTTTCTGAAAGAAATATGGCACGCAATTAATGCCCAATAAGAAATACTAGCGGTCGCCAAGTGGTCGAAATTCGCTCATAATTTATTTTTATTTTAAATTTTACCGTTATTAAGGTTTTATTGTCTATAACTATACACCTGTAATCACTTTTTATTTAGTCACCTACTCCACATACATGTACGTACCCATAGTTACGAAGCATTCTACGAAGTCAATCGAACAATGCCTAAATACTACGAACGCGATTCGACTGCTTGTATCAAATGCATGGTTGTTTGTGCAGTGATTTTCATTAATTTAATGTATTTCTAATGCATATTTTATAAAAATATTCGCCCCTCCTTCTCCATATAAACTTTTACTGTGCTAAATTTCATACTCCTCCATTAGCGCAATTTTCGTAAAAAGGGGTAACATTTTTGCTTTACGTATTAAATATAGTTAGAGATAACTGCATGATTTCATTACTGATCAATAAATAGACACATATATAAGTGTAAATAATCACGCATCAGCAATAAACACATTCATGCAGTTGCTGGTCTTTAAGTGATTCATGTTCTGCGGTAATACCAAATACAATATATTCCGGAATACTGTTGACATCGGCTGTTGCAATGTTTGACACAGAGGTGTAATTGCCACGGTTTCGAATCGTATCGATAGTTTCAATTGTGGATTTATGATAGGTAACGTTGTTACGCATTGTATTGTGTTGGTCAACTTACGAGTTCCCGTTTGTTGTATTGGTAAACACAAACGGCTGTAACGTCCTTTGCACATATTATTGGGCTGCTGTGATTGATATGTACGAATTGGATAAGTGCCACTCTGTGTACATCTATAGTACTGATCAGGCATTGTACTAAGTAAATTCTTTAAATTATAGTTTTATCTCACTGCTCTAAAAATCCTATTTTCTGATACCTGGGTAAAATTGAAAGGGAAGATTCTTTTAAACTTATTACCATAACAATAGGCCTTATCGAACCTTCCCTACCGGTGCATCCTCTAGTCCAATAGGATCTTCAAAAGTCTCTCAATTTAAAAAATAGGAACGGTGACTGGGTTGAATTTAGTAAGTGAAAATTATTTTCTGTCTTTAAAAATATGGTAAGTACTACCAACTAGGATTCCATTAAACGTTTATTTCACTTGAAGACTTTACATGTTGCCATGTATCTTAACTGGTCTTTTGATTTAATTTTCAGTAGTCTGTATTTGAATTCAATCGATCAAAGTCATGTCTAAAAAGATATTGCGTTTTAGAAATTCACTAATTAAACCGCGATAGAAATAGATGTCCAAGATTGATTTATGTTTCAAGCATTATAATTAATATTTAGTCGAACATGTTATGTCCAAATATAGTGATAAAATGTTATAATTGTTGTCTAATTTATTGTTTGGCTATTTTTAATTTATGCGCGCAGTTCGTAGAACTTGTTTTTTAAAGTTACAAAACTTTGATGCTTTAAAATATTTAACAAAAGTGACCGAATTTAAGTAATTAAAGAAAATATAAAGTTATATCTCATGCATAGTAATAATAATAATAACTTTATTTACAAGAATATGGTGATGTACAGGTAATTAAATAATATACAGAATACTCTCCTATTACAGGCGTGCAAATATAAATTCTAATTATTAACATACAATTGCAGTAAATTTTACTTAAAATGTTATTATATTCCACTGTTATAATATATTATTATAGACGGATGTATATTATTAGATTGAATGAGAGCAAATGTTGAAAATTTTAATGTCCAATAATATAAATTAAAAAGTCCAAATTGTAAAAAATAATACACGATTTGTCTTTCTAGGTTGATGTTACACAGTCATGGTATTTTATATATAATTATTTATAGCACACAAAACATTATACAAATTTTACATTAGGTAATTCTATTATTGAATTATTAATAATGTCAGAAGAATATTATTGAGAAGTGAACTTATAAATAAAATATATAGAAAATCAATGTCAAAATTTTGTATAACTATGTACAAAGAATCGTATTACCGCATTCCCAAAGGATTATATGAGTATACCTATGTTGAAATGTCGTCACAAGTTATTCTAAACGACGCCCATGTTTTGAGAATGCAAGCAATTTTGAATGTCTAAAATATCTTTCAATACCCTAGAATCGCAACACCGATTAAACTGTAAAAAATTGTTAATAAAAGTCACAAGAGGCAATTACCTTATTTGGTTCCAACGTAAGATTCATCCATAAAAGTAATGTAAGACTTTCCAGTAAATATCCTTCATCTTAAAACAAGACGTTTAATAATATTAAAATCTTTTAACATAAAATGCATAACATTAACTTTTAAAACACTTTCAACTACATCTTCGTATCGAAAAGAGCTTTCAACAACGTAGGATGCGGCATTAAATCGGCTTTGGTCTGTCACCGTGCGCTATGCTAGTCGACGGTGGGTACTTAGCTTTATTTATGTTCTGTTTTTAATCGATTTCAAAAAAGGAGAATGTTTTCTATTTGGCCATGTATATATTTTATGCAAGCTCGGCCATAACTTTTAATGTTTCTTCTTGCGATCGGCTTAGTATTGCTTCAAGGTGGTTCACTCTTATTTTATTGTTGTTGGGCATTGAACTTCGAAACCAGGGAGAAAATAGGAAATGTATGTAATAGTGATTAACATACTGTTAGGTTATAAAAAATAAACTTAACAGTAATGCTAGTGAGATGTATTGTTTACCTATTGGTTAGTCTATGGGACCACTACGCCACATATATCTTGTGAATGGGACAATTCAGTTTATCAGTCATTCGGAAAATACGACGTAATGAAAAATATAATTATATTTTCGGATTTTAATGACAGTGACGTAGTCTGTTGTCATCCTGATTGTTTTATTTTCGTATAATTATATATTTCAACTTTACTAATTATACAAATACATTGTTGTTGTTGATTTGTTGCAATTTGATTTTCGTCACTGGATATATTTTTTTATAAATGCTCTTTGTTTCGTGTATTTTTAAATAAATAATTTAGCTATGCATAAAATCAAGTAATGCTGTTGCTCCTTTGCTGTTAAAAAGAAGGACAACTCAGCAAACAGAATATCGCATAGTAGGGAAGTAGGTTAGAAAGGGATTACGAAGGATTAGTTTTGTCTTAAGCTTGGGGAAACGGCAAAAGCAATTTCCATTGATATGTATATCGGGGTGGTTTATATATTTTTGACTACGGCAGTGGCATAATTGTAGTGAATGCGATTGTTGTGCATAAGAGTTTAGGGTAGACTTCCGTTTGGGAAATATTATTGGGCTTGTTGGTTATTAAGATTTCAGTAGGAGCACGGAGTCTACAACTATATTGGGGGAGACAGGAATGGTCTCGCCTCTATTACGTGGGTCCTAAAACCATCACTGATAAATTGTGGGTATAATACCCCTCTACCTGTTTGTGGGTATTTAATTAAAACATAATATATATGCATCGAATAAATATCTGCGTATCAATATTGTCTTATGTTTACGCGAATGTCATACATTGAAATTAAACACTTTATACGGATTTTATCGCGTTGTTTATTTTACTTTATAACACTGTTATTACATAATTTTGAAAACTCTAACACTACTATTGTTGAACTTTACTACTATTTAAGCTATGTATTTTTAATTAAAACTATTTATATTTGAGTTTACACTTTGCCCCGACGTTTCGGTTGCTTTACAGCAGCCATATTCACGGGGTCTCCCCGTGAACATGGCATTTAAATAGTAGTAAAGTTCAATAATAATAGTGTTAGAGTTTTCAAAATTATATAATAACAGTGTTATAAAGTAAAATAAACAACGCGACAAAATCCGTATAAAGTGGTTAATTTCAATCTGCGTATCAAGTTACACAAAAGTAACATAGGATAAAAATAGATGTATCTGTATTACATGCACCGAGATAACTACATTATAGCAACAATCATTATCGATGCATTGGTATTAAGTTATATAACTGACTGCCTCTGTGGCGCAGCGGTAGTGAATGCGACTGCTGTGCATGAGGTCTCGGGTTCGAATCCCGGGTCGGGCCAACATAAAAGGTATTGGGTTTTTCTGTTAAGAAATCTCAATACGAGCCCGGAGTTAGGAAATTGGCGGTGTTAGACACCCCCGTGCCTCGGAAAGCACGTAAAGCCGTTGGTCCTGCGCCTGATCTCTCTCTGGTCGTGTCGGATTATCCGTCCCATCAGATCATGAGGGTAAGGGAACAGAGAGTGCACTTGTGTTTGCGCACATACTTGTGCACTATAATATCTCCTGCGTAGATGGCCAGTCTCCGTTAAGATTGGCCGCCGTGACCGAAAATCGGTCTGGAGGACATTAAATATAACAGAGACTCGTCTTATTATTCTCCGAAGAAGTAAAAAGAGATATATGCTTATATATCTATATCTAGATCTGCCAAGCTTGAGGTACACTATACTTATAGAAAACTTAAATGGCAATATCTTTAATTATAAGTAGCACATAATAGACGCCGAATCTATTGGCCTTTAACATGGATACCTCAAGGTACTATAAGAAAATTTAAGAAAGCTTTGCCTCTTCTAAATTGCCCTATCCTTTCTTAACCTGTATGTTATTCCTTCTAAATATGTTCAGCTCATATCGTCATCTTCGGTTACGGATAAAGCTAATACAAAAATGTTAACAAAAAAAATTGTAAGCTAAATTTTTGCGGTTAGGTTCAATATGGAATATTCTGTACACTGCATTCGGATTTAGATTAGCCTTCAAAGCTTTTAACAAATCCACGCATGGAGCGCGCGAATAGTCGATAAAACTTTAATACATGTATTTTTTCTAACGAACTTCAAAAAAAGAGAAGACTTTCAATTTGATATACAAAGATGATCTAATTACTTATCACCGACTTTACATTTGTTCGATTTAATAAAGAGGTTAGTTAAAACTAAAAGTTAATTTCTATTTTATGTTCGTCAGTGTTATTAAGGTCGGTAAATATATTTTAAAATTGGTTCATAGACACAAATGCCGCTCTAAGTATATTTCAAGTGCCATTGTGACTGTACAAACATATAAACAACGCACACAAAGATGACCCAGAGTCCTGTAACGGCTGTGGGTCATTTATGTGGCTCACGCTACTTTTTGTACCGAGTAGAGATCGAACCCAAAATAATTGGCTAATTAGCTATGGCATGGCGCATACTTACATTATTTAATTTTTCAGCCAAATAATTGCTTAGTAAATAACATCAGGTATAAACTAAATATGTGTATTCTGGACTAAACAATCGCGGTCTATAAATAAAAACTGGTTAAGCCCCTGCAATTTAATATTTTGTGATCCTTTGTGCCGATAACGATATTCTACGAAAGGGTATTATCAGGTGTATTGTGTTCAAGTATAGAGGTACGATCCTTAGAGGCTTCTACATCACTACATAAAAGTAAATACCTATTATGTAATCTATTATTAAACATGAAATAAGCAGTTAATTTAAAATGTGAGAGTATTTTATCTAGAGATATTTAATCTATACGTACACACTGATGGTAAACCATACAAGTATGATATTTGTATGAAATGTTTTCCCGAAAGTGCCATTTATATATAGGGTGTCCGGTAATTAATGGATAACCTTGAAATGTCTTATAGTAGAACTGAAGGCCATTCAGAAAATATATATTAAAAAGCGCAAGCTATATTAGCATAGCATACTTTTGACCGTCTATCTATTAGCATAATTAGTGTTTATAATAAAACAACAAAAAACCCGATGGATTTCATTCATTTATGGTCGTAGTATATATGAAACTTATAAATGGTAATTAAAAAAAAAAACATATCTCAGGTAGTAGTTAGGATACATTTTTTTCATATTTTTTTCTGAACGTCCATCAGTTCCACTATAAGACATTTCCAGGTTATCCATTAATTACTGGACACCTTGTATACATATAATACAATTGTCGGTAAAATAAAACTGGTCGATGCCAGTATAAAGGCAATATTAAAAAACGAAACATGTGGGTGTCCAGGGTGTCTTTGTAAGAGCTATTTAAGCTGAAAATTGTTTGCTAATACATACTAACAGACAGACAAAAAAACATAATTAATTAATCACCATCGAGTTTTTTCTATCTGTACTGACAGATAGAAAAAACTCGATGTTTGCAGACCCATCACGCACAATCTACTTGCGGCAGACTTGCATTTTAGGCTAGTATTCATGCGGCCTGCATGAATTGCTAGCCTGCGTTACTAGATTTGTTTAAAAACATTTATTTGTACAAAATACAGCAAGATTAATGTAAACCAAACATCATATATAGTATCGTATCGTATCGTACATCGAAAAACTAAGGCAGTCAATACATAATTAAAAACAAAATTTAAAAAACCCCCGTCGCAATATTCATTTGATATCCATACTGAAAAATTGAAATTTGTGAAAAATATGTAATTTTTTGGTGGCGGCCATCTTGGATTTGAAATTTATCATAGTGTATAGTATTCTACTAGTCAAGCCCTTTCATTTGATACCCATATTGAGGGAGGTGTGAAAAAATATGTAATCCGCCATTTTGTGACGGCGGCCATCTTGGGTCGATTTTCATCAAACATAACTAAGAACACTCCCGATTAATTAACCTGTAAAACAAAAAAAAACAAAATTAAAATCGGTTCATCCTTGCGGGAGCTACGATGGCACAGACAGACGCACACACACACACACACACAGACACGTCAAACTTATAACACCCCGTGGTTTTTGCGTCGGCGGTTAAAAACGTAACTTTCAGGTCCATAAACAATTCATACATAAAAGGAAACTTCCACAAGGAAATAATTTTAACTGTACGGATGGTGTTACGGCTTAAATGGTCACCTCATCACTGCCAATACGCTATGGGTGCTAAGTCTAGTAGTTACTTGTGTCTGTTGTTTGAATATTTGTACAGGTATTATTTCTAGCTGAAGGTGGAGTACCCTTTATTTAAACTAAAATAAACTAAACATAAATCATTTCTCTCAAAAAATCTTCTAAACTCAGCAGATCGATTTGTGGATCATAGATAGGTTTTGCTTTATAATATATTTTGCTTGCTTATTATTTATTTTTTGCTTATTATAAAATATATAATATATATATTTTATAATAAGCAGCAATAGCTCAGTGGGGAGACCAACAGACTGCAATACAGAGGGTCTCGGGTTCGAACCCACATCGCGCACCTCTGACTTTCGGAAATTATATGACTTTTGGAAATTATGTGCGTATTGATTGACAATTATCGCCTGCTCCGTGCGTCGGAGAGCACGCTAAGCCGTCGGTCCCGGTTGCCATGAACATCTATGGCAGTCGTTATTGGGAAGTCAGTGCCCTATAATATCGTGACACTGGTCTAGCCTTAGGGTATCGTTAGCCTTCGGGTTGCGGAGGTTAGGTGGCAGCCGCTCCGTGTAAAAACTGATATCCAGTCAAATACGGTTAGACTAGATAAGCCGACCTGGAAATAATAAAGGCTAGAAAGAAGAAGATAAGTTTTGCTTTAGTTTAGGAATTTAAGCACGATACTCGGTATTACGCGGTGCTGTGCCCAATCACTTGAACCACCTCATTATCCGCATTAACGAATATTTATTATCAGTATTTTATTGATGCTCACAACTTAATATATTTATGAAGTACCCTAAATGTTACTCAATTCATTAATATATATACATAGTTTGTAAGATATCGCTATCTAGAGAGGCAACGTCAGAAACATAGCTGTTACATTCGTATTGTGGAACTGACAGAAGCAGTCATCGTTCAATCTCGTTGCGCAAGAACGTCGTAAAATAAAACCTTGTTTGTTTATTGTTTAGTTCCTTTAGATTGTCTTGTTGCTCTGATAGCTATTATATAGGGCTACTCATCAAGCCCATTGACATATTTGGATTATTTTCCTAAGGAAGCCTGGACCCTTGAACAATTAGGGGCCCACATACTAAAAATCGTCTAAAATTTTGAATTGAAACCTAATGTCCTGGCGAGGCAACAAACATTTCTGGAATAGACACTCAGACTCCTCCTCCTTCTAATATACACACATGATTATGAGATATACAGCTGCGATTACAGGTATGATTCCGATCTCTGAAAAAAAAAAGGTAGATAAAATGAAACAAGTTCACAATTAGTTCGTAAAGTAATCAGTTTAATTAATAATTAGATTAAAGTTAGATTAAAACTGTAAAACGACCTAGTAAAGGAGAAAGCTGTGCATGAGGGTTTGATTTCCGGGCTGAAAATATATAATTAGGTTTTTCTGTCAGCATGTAGTCTGAAATTATGTTTGGTAAACGGCAATAAACTAGCCCCGATTACGTAGGGCCTGAAAAGTCTATCAGGCAAAATTTAGATGTAATTACTCTAAACTACATTTATCTATGTTTTGATAAGCCCGGCATGAATTGGTGCTGTTCTAAGCTAGACGAGCACAAACACAAATTTGCATAACCGTTTGCACCATCTAAACAAAGCATCGACAGTGGTCTTTGAGCAAAGTCCCGAGAACGCCGTCCAAAATCGGAACACGTTCTAATTTCATCACATTCGAACCCTTTCTGTATGTCAGTCATAACGGAATTGAATTGTACGGTATCATGCCGCATAATACACCGAACGTATACACGTAAAATTTTATTCATTTATTCAGTAGACTCATTTGCCTTTAATATTTGGGACTCTGGGTGGTACAGACGCGGAGATAGTGCGCACTCCAAGAAATCAGTCGGCGAACTATCGTCAAGCTAATTGTGAATCGTCATGCTTAAAGAAAGCCTGTTAAGTATCTAAAAAGAGAAGAAGATTGCGCAGATGATGAAGTGGTATAATTGGTCGCTTCGCCACTGCGATCGATCTCTACTCGTAACAAAAAATTGCGTGATCCAAAAATGGTTGTTTCGAGAGTGGCTGTTCATTGTGTCTGTTTATTGTGTCTGCTATTTTAATGTTTGTTACTTGGGAAACTTAAAAATAGCCAAACGACATAGGAATTATGCCCAACGCAAAAGTTTTCTTAAAAAAATAAGAAACGTAACTATATGTTACGTTTCTTATTTTTTTCGTAATACTAAAATGAATAGCGATTTATTTTAACGACGGCTTAGGTAAATGAAAAAAATGTAGTAGGTAGGAAAAATTAACTTTTATACAATTTCTATTACAATATAACTGCTTATAAAGCTACTTCGTTTACAAGCACTTCTCGGTCGGTAGCAATGTGCAGTAAAAGCGAATTAGGTCATTTTAGCTACAAGCTTTCTGCATGAGATTTTTTGCATAATAGCGCTAACCTAGCCATTGTAAGTTAATTAAGAACATTGAAAAATGTTTAACGATTTATAGCTAAATTTAAAATCCCTTACATTTTTAATTTGGCTATAAATCGTTAAACATTTTTTTATTATTATATCTAGTAGATAAAGCTATTTTGTTACTGAACAAATCTGGACATTCCAGAAACCGCAATCAACAAAAATCCAAACAGATTCGGTGCTGCATCGGCCAGCAATACGTATCGTGGTGTGTACCCGTATTTATAACTTGTTTACGGAAATCAAAAGTTCCGCACAAAACAACCGAAAAAAGGAGAAAAATAATAGAACACGCTAAATCGTCTATTTTTTACGATTGACTAGACCGCTAGACAAAATTGAACTAGTATTTTGCGTGAATAAATTTGAGGCTCAGTTCAATCGTTAACATAGGCCTATTTTAGCCAAACTAGTTGGAAGTTATGTTTTGTTTAGACCTTCAATTGTCCCCAAGTGGGGTATTAAGTGAATTTTGTGTTTTGGGTTATTTATACGCCTGAGTATTAGCGAATTAAAAAGTTTTCATGGTCGCCAAATTTTGGCTTCTGTTATGAAATTATACTTAAGGTGTTTTGGGAGTGGATTACTTTATAAGATTATATTTGAGTATCCTATTTTGTAAATGTAAAAGTTTGTCAACATGTTTGGCTGTTTGCTACTCAATCACGTATAAACCGTTTAAAGAATTTAGGTGAAACTTGGCCATCAGATAGGCATGTATTAACAAAAATATGCGGCTACGTTTCCGTGGCATACACAGAGCGCAGCCAATATCAGTGACTAGTTTTCATTAAGATGTAACCGGGTGTAGCTATGCTGAAAACCTTTTTTTTATATTTTCCTGCCAAAGCTATTATTAGGCACCTATAAGGCAATGTGAATTTTAAGCTACTAATTAATGCAATAGTAAAAACCGCCATTACTTATAATGCGAAAATGGCATGACGGTCCTGACTCTCGCGGTCGGAAGAAATAATGCTTAAAGAATCCAGAATAAAAAAATGTCTCGATGTGTCTTCAAACCTAACTTACAGACAGGCCTCTAAGCCTGTCTATAAGTTAGGTTTGAAGTAAACGTAATACTTATATGTCTTTAGCCTAAAGGAGTAGGTATTATATTAAATTGTAAGTGTGAAATTATGGCAGCAGTCCAGCAAAGATTTGTACGAACATACCTAAAACATTGATTAAAGAAACTAGCAGCTATTTGCAAGTACTTTATAAAAAAACATCATAATTATAAAGACACAAAATGAAAAGTTTATTCATCGAAAAAAAAGACGGAAAGAAAGTTTATATCCTGTTTACGCTATAACAGTTAAACAATTCTAAAAGAATCTTAACAAGATCAATACTAACAAAAAGAGAGCAAAACAGACATAAAATAAAATAAATGTTAGACGCTATAAAACTCAGTCAAATAATTTCAAAGTCGATTAAAAGAATAAAGATACTATAGCAAGTGCAGAAGCGTGGAAGATTAAAAAGAAAATTATATAAATATTATAGACTACATACTTAACTATAATACTTAGAAGTTTAAAAATAAACCCGGATATAAGTGGATGTCAATGGATACCAAGGATTCTGTTTTCACACATGATTGCTAGTCGAACTCACACTTGGCCGGTTAATATA
Source organism: Catocala nupta (assembly GCA_963675205.1). Lineage (NCBI taxonomy): Eukaryota > Metazoa > Arthropoda > Insecta > Lepidoptera > Erebidae > Catocala > Catocala nupta. Next base: position 27,088,500 of record OY776087.1, read on the forward strand.
TATTAGACCAATATCGAAAATTATTCCATTAAAGTTCGAGTATAACTTGAGCATCCAATGATTCTAGGCCACAACATACCTCGCAATACATTTGATCTGTTTTTCGTAATTTGCTGCTTGCATAGTAGGCAATGTTTGAATAGAGTAACAATCTTAAGTAAGTAGTATTTGTGGTATGTAGATTCCTTTATTTAATTTATTGATTAGCCTCTCACGCAGATATTCAGTTACTTTGATTTCATTGTCGACGTTTGGATGCCGATGTTTATATACAATGATGTCTCGATGTGATTAAGCTAATAGGTTAACAAACCTATATATATCTTCTTCTGTGATGTACTAAGTTCTAAAACGTTATTAAGTCAATTTTCATCTTATCTCTAATATCAATCTAGATTTTATCGCAACATCAGAAGACATTACTTCGGAGAATTCCACTGCATTCTCCAGAACATTACAGCGAAAATACTTCTCCTTCCATTTCTTTAGTAGTAGTGCATCCGATATTAATTTTCCGAATCATTGGTCACTTTTATAGTACGTTGGACTGTAAGAAGATGTTTCCATTTCTTTCTATAACTTAGCAATTCTAATTTGCCTGCATCGAAGTCTGCAAATTATGTACTCCTTTCGTTTCAGTCTCAGTTTATTTTAAGTTTCATTTCATTTGAAATAGCAAATGTATTTTCAAGATCTCCATATTTTTGTAACAAAATCTCGACGCATTAAATTAAATTAATGCAGGTCGTTATTGTTTCCTTTATTTTCTTTTTATTGCGAGCTTTTAAAACGAAAATCACCCCATTTGTAGGCACTTCAAACCAGTCATGATTTAATGAATCTTCAAGCAGATTCTAACATCTATAATAAATGTAAGATAAACAGGCACGATGTTAATGTTATTTTTTTATTAATTAACTGAACCAGCGACTGTTTAAACAATTTATGATAAATATCCAAGCAACAAAACTACTTACGTGTGCTGTGCTTTTTCATATTCATGTAAACCACTTTACTGCATTGTTTTCCGGCATTTGGTCTACTTAATTGTAAAAGGATACTGTAAACTATAGGTGCTTGCAATACCAAAGAGATCTCTTACTGTGTATGTGAACCTTAAAAAAGTAATCTTTTTTGTATATTATTTTGCCAGTGCAAAGATTACTGACCACTCTGCGAGCAGCATTTCAAGGAACTGAAAAACTCCAAAAATCCAAAAAAGGTTATTCAATCCAAAAAACCCAAAAAAAAGTTGTTTAAGGAACTGCCGCAAAAAGAAAACAATTCATACGTAAAAAAGTACACTCAACTACGTAACAGTATGAATTGCAGTATTTCTAAAGTGTAATCGAGAATTACTTACACGTTGCTTACATATAGCGTTATTTTTGTCCTACTCAACCTTAGCTAAGCTGTACATGTAAAATTCGTCACGGTGTGCCTCCGCAGTCTATTTACAACTGAATGCCAGGCTTCTTCCGTTTGAACTTTCGCTTCTAAACACACGCATCTATAAAAGAGTACATATAAATTTTATTTACTCTTGTTTATTTCACTTTTTCTTTCCATTTAATAACAAGAATTGCCATCAAATACGGAGTATATGAAAATGTTGAGATCATTTTAATTGTAATGTCACAGACAGAAAAATGCAGATACGCACACATATAAAAATGTGTATATGGAAATAAGCACAAAATTCAATTTATTTCATTTATCTTTTTTATTATTAAACTACTTTTATAAAACAGTTTTTCTTTATGTTAATTATTTTATTCAAAGCCTTTAATAAGGCTTTGAATTAAATAATATTTTGACTACGTGATTAATTTATGATTTTAGTTTAGTGAAAATAATTGTCAATAAAAACCTGTGCAATTCTCTAAAATCTCACAATCATATTATGCCCCACACTAGACAAGTTTTCCAACTAGACGGCCATAAGTTGGTAATGGTAATTGGCCATATGCTTACTTAGTATTCAGGAATCGAATCCGACATCACGTAATTGATACGTAAGCAATAAACTTTTCAATTCTATTCATTACTTTAATATATCAACATAACTTACAAGAACATCGTTTCCATAACCTCATAATCGTGATTTACAACTCCATCCATCAACATCAAAACGTAAATTAAATGATAACTCAGTAATTTTTTCACAACCGTATAAATTGGCTATTTAATTTGAAATTCACATATCATATTATTGCCCGTAACACCGTTATCCGACACCACCCTGTATTAATTTGCAGGGAACACACTGTATTATGCGGAGGTCTGCGCTTAACGGTATCATACATATTTATGTAGGTAAGGTCGATAAATATTTATAAAGAGGTGTCGTTGTTGATCGGTATAATGTTCTAGTGGAGTACGTTATAATCGTTAGTGTTATAGACTCATGAGCTTGTATCGAAGGACGATAGAGATGTTTTGTGACGTCATTTAGTTGGGTTCGCTTTGACATTACACGGTGATACTTTTAAGCTATCATAGCATATTTAGTACAATGTTTAAATATAATATTAATGATTTATGTGATGACATATTTCGCAGTCTGTTTAAGATATGCTACTTAATACGTTATGCCTAATTGATTTTATAAATTAGAGCTTAGGTTCGCAGCCGATCGTTAGGTTTTGAGTGGCATTTTTAGATTAGAAAAAGTATTGCTATGTTATTATGTTATGTAATATATAGTGTCGGCACGGTGTTTAAAAATGAGACCAGTAAATATCAATAGGTGTGCTTCTTATAATATGAGATCTAAAATAATATTGGCGACGTATGAGTAGAAGTTCTGTTTATTATTTATGTGTGATATTTTTAAGCAGTAATATTGTATTATGCACGTTTTAGACGGTAATACTAATTATTACAGTGTTTATGTTTATAGCTAGAGGTTTAATGTTAATATTTATAACTGCTACTTATGTAAATTGCTATTTGAATGTTTGAACTGCACCGATAACAGTTTAATGGCCACCACGCCCCATAACGCCAACAAATTGATACACGAATGGAATGATAATTGTATCGAAACTAATTAATAATAAACTAATCTATTTATAAAACTATTATATAAATAATTTTTGGGCGATATGTTTTAAAATCATTTGCTGATTTCTTTCTTTCCTTTCAAACTTTTGTATTTGCTTGGTTGCCTTATTTAGTTTTCGACAATATTTTGCCTTTAATTTGTTCATGGTGCCCGAATTACCTTGACCTAATTTTTCAATTTCCCAGAGGGGTAGGCAGAGACTACGGATTTCCATTAGCTACGATCTGACACACTTCTCTGGCTTCATTCACTTTCATCACATTCCTTATACACGCTCGCTGGTTAGAGGTGCTCTTAACCTGGCCTTTGTCCAGGAGGTCTTCGATCAGATCAAGAAACGTTCGCCTAGGTCTGCCTCTTGCGACTGTTCCATTCACACTAGCCAAAAAATACCCTTCTTTAAGTAGAATAATACTTAAAAAAAGGGTATTTTCTGTCTAGAAATTCTGATAAGCTGAACGGAATCTGGAACTGTGACCGATAAACGGTAATAAACCCGCCAGCTGTAACCTGGAACCTTTACCCACCCCTTTGAAACACAGGTGAAAGCCTTTATATGTACCTACATTTACATCATATAAGCATAAGAAAGATATATTAGAACCAGAGTAAGTAGCAATCTGTAGTGTCTGTTTGTCCATTTGTGATACACGCTTCATTCTAGCCATACATTTATAGGCATTAAATAATAAGTACCTTATTTATAAGAAAGACAACGCGAAAATTAATCTATCAACACAGCCATCATTCATCATAAAAACTTGTCAATCAATTAAAGCTCTTTGTAATGCTTCAATTAAAAATGTGAGGCTTTATTGATTTTCTTAAAGTTCTTGATTTGATTATTGATTGAGTAAGTTAGTTAAGTTTGTATGTACAAGAAAATATATAATAACATATTATGTTATATAAGCATAAGAAAAACACAACATGATCGTAGCAAAAGGCACATGGTAGTCACTTCTTGTCCTTTTAAGAATCCGTGGCCAAACATATGTGTATCTGTTTATTCTTTAAATATTTTTACATTATAATATAATAAAACTATTTAAAAAAACATATATCTAATTTATCACATAAAAACGAACCGAAATGATGTCGTCCAAGCTACACAATCCAATTCATCACTAAAAATTGTCAATTCATCTTTCAATGCTTCAACTAAAAATCTAGGTCACTATAGATTTCCAGCGAATAAAATATATTTTTTCGGCCAATACCCGCACGCAGACCACTTAGTGTCAAGTGCACAAAACTGACATTTTACGAGCAAGCCCCTTACGTGTCGAGCTGTTATATTCACATTACTAAAAACCAATAGTGTTTTTTTTATCAGGAATACGAATTGAAAAGGACGAATCCTAGCTCTCAATATCCAATCTGTTGTCAGTAGATATGCGATTGGCGATATGCTTTTCATCTTTATTGGACTTTTCTTCTTCGAAATATCGAATAGTAATGATAAAACCAACCTAAACTGAGAATCATATATGAATGCTTGAAGCGTTTCTTTTTAAATTAAGTAACGAAATAATATAGCATTTTTAAAGACATTGATAGAAATAGTTTAAATGACATACAAAATCTCACACCTAATAGAAGTATAGACCCGAAAGGGTAGACAGATACTTGACACACACATTGCCTAACTAAGATTTAAGATCTCATGTAACAAAGGTGGAATCCACGCCATCTATCGTGCACATGTTTAGATTCCATACCGTTACTGAAATATCATGGTAGAAAATTTCAATAACGATCCACGAATGAAACGTCCATTTACAGTAGTCGCACTCTATGCTGCTGGACCAACAAAGTAATGAAATGAATTAGCCGGAATGGATTATTTCAAAACTGGCAACAATAATAAACCACGTTTAAAAAGCAGTAGATAGTGATGTGGCTTTAATCTCCAAATAAATACTTAAGAATGTTCAGAAAGTTCTGTATGTAACAGACGGCAATTATTACTAACATGAAGTCCTCACAACTAACTCCACTCACATATACCTTTAATGTTTCAAAATCCAGATACACGAGTTTATTCAAATTCATATCAAAGGCTCGGAAGACGTCAATAGACAAGCAAAGTCTACATACGTCTGTATAACAGAGGGCAGCGCTCGAGGGTACATCAACAATGATAAGGGTACTGTATTCTCTAGCGTCATGGTATAAAGGGGCTTGTGGACTTACTGAAACGAAAATAATAATATAATACGCAGTATTGAACAAAGGTGAATGAAGTCAGAGAAGTGTGTCAGAATCGTATCAAATGGAAATCCGTTAGGCTCTGCCAACCCCTCTGGGAAACAGGCATGAATCTATGTATGTATGAAACTAGCGCTTTTTCATTTATTTCATAGTAGTCCGTGCCCATGAGTTCGTCTCCGTGATATATTGTTTACAAGACTACCTTGGTGGTACAGCGGTAGGGAATGCTTAGCATGAGTTTCGATCCACGGTTGGGTGGGGTATGGGTTTAATTTTTAGGAAATTCTTAGTAGTAGAACTTAGTTTGAAACTGTGTCCAGTTAATGGACCTATAACCATAGTTGACCAAATGTGGGTGTGTCATACCTCAGCCGATCTATTCGGAGATATAGGCGTCAGATACGTATGTTTGAAATACAGTTTGCCTGTGTCATCCTTTACATGGTCACACTATGCGCCATATCTTCGTATCAACTGAATAAAATTCGGTGAAATTGAATAAGAATGGGTAAAATCTCATAACCGCACGAATTAGCTATTTAGCGTGGTAAACCTACTGTTGGACACACATACAATAAATCTAAAAGCCATTGTTTTTTGTTTATACCACACTAAGTCAATCCTATTTTTCATAAAATATTTTAATATACAAACTGAGCCTCGAGATTGATTTATTTATATTAATAACACTTAAAAGATTTCGTCATGGTTTTCTTTTGTACTCAAATTTCAATATTAGGGGTTTTTTCTAACATGCATAGACGCATACATGTTCAATGTCACAAGTCCTGAAGACTACTACTTATTAGATAAATATATCAAAGCCTCTTCTCACACTGAGAAGATGATTCAGGGCTGATATTAAATTATTATTTAATACAATACAGGGTAACCGACGAGGTTTCGACTGACTTGCATCGAACGTCGGGCAATCATTAGGAATTTATTACCTTTTAAGTACTTCGCGAGTAAGACCCATTAGTCCCGTTACCTTGTATTGTATTAGGTATGTATACAAATAGCGAAAGTCTTAAACCGTTGAGATTGTTATTATCTTTATCGATATCAAATAAAAGACATACTTATACATAAAAATAAATAAGTATACTCTTAAGTAAAGATTAAATAAATTGTTTACTGTAAAAACATCTAATGTCATTTATACAAAATGTTTATAGTCTGCAAATGGCAGTGACAAATGAAACAATAGTTGTAAACAAAACAGTTCAAAGTAAATTATGAAAATTGAAAAAATATTTTATGATTATTAAATAAATTTGTATGTAATGTAATTTAATTTTCTTATTATTTTAGTAGCGTTGCAAAGAAAAATCTTTGTAATAATTTAACATTCAACATTCTTTAATATTGCTTTTGTTGATTTTAACTAAATAACAATATGTTTTAAACATTATTTACAATGAAAAAATTCGTCTGCTATAAGTAAACAGATTTGGCCTTGACAGACACACAGACCCTTCACACAGACAGTCACAGACACTTGACAGATGAACCTCAAATAAGAATGAAAAATCTACATCGCAGAGTACGAACTATAAAATTTAAAAAACAAATAGAAAAATAGAAAGAACTTAAAGTGCTGTTTAGAAAAGTATATCTTCACACTTTATAGGTTTGCTAGCATTGAAGTAAATCCAACTAAATATGAACGAGAGTCACGTACTAAGCACATTTACAACGAATATCAAAACCTTGTGAAGTTTCAACAGTCAAACTTTTGAACTTAGTCTAGTATATCAGACTCATAGGTACCTAAACTTGTACCTTTTGATATTATACAAGAATAAATAAAATTGATCTTTATGTATAAAATTTTGTTATCGTGCAGCGATAGTCTAGTAGAAAACCGTTGTACTGCCACGTTGAGTTTGATCCCAAAACCTCCTTTTTAAAGCTATGTGTGTGGTAATAAGTTATTATCACTAGCTTTAACGGTGAAGAAAAACATCGTGAGGGAACCTGCATGTCAAAAAGTTCTCTTTAATGTTTCTCAAAGTTATGTGATGTCTGCCCAATACGGGTTGTATTGGGCCAGCGCAGTGGCACCCGTATGGCCTTACTCTTCTAAGAAGAGGCCCGTCCCAGCAGTGAGGCAGTTTATATTATTTTTATTCTTATACTAACTAGCCAGCGGTTATGCACTCCTCATCTCATACTCCTTCTTAGGTCATAACCTGAAGGAGATAAAATCTTGCTACAGCATAATTTTATACATATCGTCATCATCTACGATTTTTTCAATATACTGATGAGACTGTTGCGTATTAGGTAAAAATAATAAGTATTTAGTTTTGTCAATCTTGGTGTATAGTACGTTTCACCAATTTCGGTGTAGCTAGTACATTTGTTACAAACAAACAAACTCACTTTTGCATTTATAATATTATTTAGGATTCAGCCATGCTGAGAGAGAAAAACCAGAGAAAAAGGCTATCAAGTGATAGCCTTTTTCTCTACGCTACTATCTTTTTCAACTATTTGTATAAAAACGTTCTGCCTGGATTTTTGTGAATATTTTTCGTGGAACTTTTCCAATGTTTTGTAAGTAAAAACTAATGTAAAAACATGTCGAAAATTAAAAAATAGGCCGAATTCATTTAGCTATGCTCAAGTCATGCGTTTGCAAAAAGACTTCATTATATTTTCATGGATGACTCACATAATCTCTATTGGGTAAGCCTCTACCTACATGTTTAATACTGCCTCCGTGGCGCAGCGGTAGTGAATGCGACTGCTGTATCGGGTTCGAAACCCGGGTGGGGCCAAGAAAAAGTTATTGGGTTTTTCTGTTAAGAAATCTCAATACCAGCCCGGAGTTAGGAAGTTGGCGGTGCTAAAACCGCACGCACGGGGCACGGGGTGTCTAAACCCTCCCTTGCCTTGGAAAGCACGTAAAGCCGTTGGTCCTGCGCCTGATCTCTCTCCGGTCGTGTCGGATTACCATCATGAGAGATAAATAACAGAGAGTGCAATTGGGTTTGCGCACACACTTGAGCACTATAATATCTCCTGCGCAGATGGCCAGTCTCCGACTGGCCGCCGTGACCGAAATTCGGTCTGGAGGACATTATTATTACATGTTTAATAGTTAACTCCGTAGTATACTGTTATAATAGCAGCCAATTAAAAGGTGTAGGGTGATCATGTGATTCGAGGTTGGATGCACGATTTTAGGTGTTTTTTTTTTATTAATTTCAATAACTAATTGGAACTTGGATATGTTTCGAATAAATGTCAATAAGCTTACAAGCCTTAAAACAAATCTGGCGAATTATGAATGTAATATAACATGCCTGTGTATTTTAAAACTATTTATCGTAAGGATAAGCTATGTTTAGTCAACGACAATTTACACAGTACACTCACTGTATACACGAAGTGTCTCTTGTATGAACAAGATTGTCTTTAATTGTGAAATTTTTGTAACATGATAATTAGTGTAGCTTCATCGCCTGTGTGAATACATTGTGTCTAAGTGTCTACTGTAATTAAAGTTTTTGAACAGCTTCAACATTTTCATATACATACATCGCACCGCGTTTGAAGCACTAAAAATGAGTCTCGCGTGGAGCAAGGAGACTACAAAGAGACTTATCGTTTTTGTAGAAAGGCTATCAGAGCTTTGGAGTGTTACACCCAGTGACTATAAAAATAAAGTAAAAAACCAGGCAGCAAGATTAGCAGAAGAGTGTACAACTACCGCGGTAGAAATAAGCAAAAAATTCAAAACTTGAGGACACAATTCAATAATATACTACCTGGTGTACCTAAATACTGAGAAATGCCACAAATATCCTTTATAAAACTTTAGTTGAAACGTGGCGTTCTATTTCATTACTTTATAAGCTGTCTGCAGCTCAAGCAATATATTTCCATTACGCATTCATCAACTACTGCAGACGAGTAAATTGGTAACAGCTTTAAATCTAATTAGAGTTTGATTAGTATTTATATGGTCAGAAAGCCCGCTGACCCCTAAAACCAAAGTGAATCCAGTGGGGATACCTGTAGGCAATTTAAGTTTAAACTAGTTTTCGAGCTGTTGAGGCACTGGTCTATCTATAATTTCCTTGTCTATGGACTTCAGACATTAACTTATCATAAGCATGGTTATTGCTTATGAGAGAGTGGATATTTTGTAATAGGTTAATCCTAACTAATATTGTAAAAGTGAATTATCGGCCTCAATGGCGTAGTGGTTAGTGTAACCGACTGCCACGCCTGAGGTCGCGGGTTCGATTCCCGCACAAATTAAACATTTGTGTGCACGAACATGGATGTTTGCCTTGGTCTAGGTGTTTCTATGTATAATATGTACGTATTTACAAAAAAAAAGTATATGTGTATGTTTATCCATTGTCTAGTACCCATAGTACAAGCTCTGCTTGTGTCGTGTTGTGTGTATGTGGTAGAATATTATTATTATTATTATTGTTGGTTTATTTGTTACGCTTTCATGCCTTAACTACTCAAGCGATCATCATGAAATTTTGCATACACGTTGTCAGGTGTACAAAAAAGGACACACTGACGTACCTTTACATTTACTATTACAAATAAAGTTTATTTGTAATATCATCCAGATTTATTACATAAATTTGACTCCGTGGATGGTGTAGTGATTAAAGTGTGATAGAATATATTATTATATTATATTAGTTGTTCCGAGTGTGACTGTTCTTTGTGTCAGTTGTTTAAATGTTTGTAAAGTCTCCCAAGACACAAGAATTATTCCTAGTGCAGAAATTGTTTTAAAGAACAACAATGAAATCGATAGCTTTGATTTTTTACAAACAGGCCAAACTTCTATCATTCTATTTCAGAGATGTATTCGTAAAACTATTAGTATTATTCGCATCATTGTTTAATCTGAGGATATTAGTTACTTCGCAAAGTTTTAATATTTTATCTATACTAATATTATAAAGCTCAAGAGTCTGTTTGTTTGTTTGCTTGAACGCGCTAATCTCAGGTACTACTGGATCGAATTGAAAAATTATTTTAGTGTTGGATAGCCTATTTATCGAGGAAGGCTATAACGACAATCGCGGGTGAAACCGCGGGAACATCTAGTTTTAAATATACGGTAACAATTCCCATTTTGTAGTTTTAATATTTAGAAAAGCCATCAAAGTCATGAAGATCCAGGGATTAGCTGAACCGCCCTTATGGCAGCATTTCAGATTCAAAGAAGAATGCATTGTGTCTTGCGCAGACCCACTGCCTACAAGGGGTTAATGCAGAAGAAAATCTTTTTGATAGTACGACGCTAGGCAAAGAATTCCTTTTGTTTTTGTTATTTAACTAAGGTGACAAAAATGCACACGGCTCCCCTTATGATAAATAAGAGTCACTGCCAGCGCAAGTTCAAAGATCAATCGTCAACTGCTGGCAACAATATGTCCTTTAAAGGAGGCTTTAATGGAAAAGTTACTTTCTAAATGCCAATATAATTATTTAAACTAACATAGTATCAGTATTGTTATTAACTGTTCCACCGGTCACTTAATATAAAGGAGCTTAGGCCGAAGTCTACGCTAACACAGTACAGCTTGGTAAACTCCACACATTTTTGAATAAAGATTGAGAACTCTCAGACACGCAGTCTTTCTCACGATGTTTTCCTTTGCCGTAAAGCAAGCGATAATGAACTATTTAATACGCACAATTTATAGTCCAACAGCCTGATACTAAGCAATATATTTTTCTTTATCAACGTTATAAATTAGCAACAAAAACACATCATATTTATAATGAATATAACTGTAAAACCGTAATAGGCTTTGTACCCCAAGAAAAAAGTATCCAAATGACTAGAAAATATACGAAGACACGGCATTACACGTGCGTCTTTTAAATCCAAATTTGAATATACCGCAGTTGAGGGCCGTGGGCGGATTGCTCTACTATACGTGTAATTATTCCCCTCATCAAAACCAACAACACAAGACAGTGTTCACAGTATGTAGCTGGTACACTTGACAAGTGAACATGCCCCCTGCCTCTTTACCCTAAAGGGTTCTTACATCATCGATCCCGGTACGCTGACCCTATTTCATGTTATTCTCGTGTATTTTTCTTTTGTTTTGATGTTTTATCTAGAATACAATTTATATAATATCTTTTTTCTTTGTATATGAGTTGTAGTTGAGTAAATTAAGAATATGGGTGCTATACATTCGATTTTAAATTTACTTTATTATTAGAAATTCAGCTTTCGGATGTTAGACGACAAAAAAAGTAATATTTTTTTATACAACATTGCATTTCTATATAAGAGTGTCTTTTAAATTTTTATCTTGATGTGCCTACAGCAACGGGCAATTGATGATAATGGTATTTGCGTCCGTTATTGGAATGTTTGTAAAGTTCTCCGCGACACAGGTTTTATTCCCAATGCAGGAGATTGCTTTTAAACAGAAAATAAATTAATAGATTTGCCGGTCTTTAGTAATATAATAAGAACAGACATACAAATATATATTTATGGACACATACCAAAACCTATGTGCATCACATCTGGTACATATAGAGTATTAAGGTAAACGTATAAAAGTATATTTAATTCTATGTGTACTCATAAGTCTAAAAGTAATCCAAGCTTAAGCATTAATCCATATAGACAAATTTAATATCATCAACGACAAAACTAATTCTCATCACTGCATGACAGCTACACACTGAGGCTCAATACATTTCACATAAACATAATTATTATTGCATTATTCCGCCTCGTTTGTCATCCGCCTAATCTCACCTTAGTCGCACCTGCGCCTCCGCACTCAGGATAAGTCAAAAACAATTTTGTTTTAACGTGGCTATGACGTCATAATATGTGAATCGATGATATGTAGGGAAGTTGAGCATAATATATTATAGTGATGTGTGTGTTAGATGTTTGATAAGTTATGACGTCATAATGTATGTATCGATGGTATGTAGGGAAGTGGAACTAAATATATATTGATGTGTATGTAACATGTTCAATAATTTATATCATATCATAATGTATGAATTGCTGATATACCCGTATACTAGCTGACCCGCGCAACTTCGTCTGCTTCATATAAGATAAGAGAATTTACCCCAACATTTTTCATTGCTGCTCCGCTCCAATTATATATATATATTTTTTCTACAATATACACACAACACCATCTAGCCCAAACTAAGCAGAGCTTGTACTATGGGTACTAGACAATGGATAAACATACATATATACTTTTATTTGTAAATACATACATATTATACATAGAAACACCCAGACCAAGACAAACATCCATGTTCATGCACACAAATGTTTGACTTGTGCGGGAATCTAACCTGCGACCTCAGGCGTGGCAGTCAGTTACTCTAACTACTACGCCATCGAGGCCTACGTAATTGGGTGGTTGGAGAAATTGGTGGTAGCGTGATGTTATATAACCTATAGCCTGCCGCGATAAATGGGCTAACCAACATTAAATGAATTTTTCAATTCGAACCAGTAGTTCCTGAGATTAGCGCGTTCAAACAAACAAACAAACTCTTCAGCTTTATAATATTAGTATAGATTACAGCGGAATATTATATACAGCGTGTAACAACAGGAGATGTTTATATTTAAAGCATGTCTATGACGAATGTAAAGCTCTTGAATTCTTTAATTTTAATATAGATTTTATTAGAAAAACATTATATTGGACATAAAATATAGCGTACAAGATTTGTCCTGTGGCTTTGCTTGCGTAAATACAGGTTAGATTGAGTTAGTAACAGTATTTCTTTCTGAATTATAGGTATTTCTGTATTCTTGACAACGTGTATGTGAAATTTCATGATAATCGGTCGAGTGGTTAAGGCATTAAAGCGTAACAAACGAATAAACAAACAAACAAACTCACATTCGCATATATAATATTATAGATAGGATAGTTAGGTTAGGTTAGGTTAACAGAGTGTAGGGCGGTGCCGATGCCGGGGCGCCAGAGGTTACAATGGCGGAGCTCGGCGCGGCAATGGTTCGGCTCCGGGGCAAAAACACCGCCCCGGGGCCGGACGGAATTCCTGGCCGCGCCTGGGTTTTGGCCTACGACGCCCTAGGGGACCGGCTCCTCAGGCTGTTTAGCGCCTGTTTGGAGTCGGGACGGTTCCCTGCCATGTGGAAGACGGGTAAGCTGGTCCTCCTGAGAAAGGAGGGCCGCCCCGCGGACTCTCCCTCCGCGTACCGCCCCATAGTGCTGTTGGATGAGGTGGGCAAGCTCTTTGAGCGTGTAGTAGTTGCCCGCCTCTCCAGGCACCTGGTGCGGGTGGGCCCCGACTTGTCCGAACTGCAGTTCGGATTCCGAGAGGGCCGATCGACGATTGACGCGATCAGTCGCGTCAAGGCCCTCTCGGATGAGGCGGTCGCCTCGCGCGGGGTGGTGTTGGCGGTGTCCTTGGACATCGCCAACGCGTTCAACACCCTGCCGTGGGCGACTATTAGGGAGGCGCTCCGATTTCATGGAGTGCCTCCCTACCTGCGCCGAATAGTCGGGGACTACCTGCACCAGAGGAGCGTATTCTGTGTGGGGCGGAACGGAGAGACGTTCCGGAGGGAGGTGTCGTGCGGTGTTCCGCAGGGTTCCGTTCTTGGACCGATCCTGTGGAACATCGGCTACGACTGGGTTCTGCGGGGCGCCCTGCCCCCGGGCGTCGGCGTAACTTGTTACGCCGACGACACGCTGGTCACGGCCCGGGGAGAGGAGTACGGGGCAGCTGCCCGTCTTGCCACGGCAGGGGTGGCCCTGGTTGTCGGTAGAATTAGGATGTTGGGACTGGAGGTGGCGCTGGAAAAGTCCGAGGCCCTGTTATTTCATGGGCCTCGGCGGGCGCCGCCACCAGATGCCCACATCATAGTTGGAGGGGTCCGCATCGGGGTGGAGCCGAGTATGAAATACTTGGGGCTCCACCTCGACGGCCGCTGGAACTTTCGCGTCCATTTTAGCCGCCTGGCCCCCCGGCTGATGTCGGCGGCGGGAGCGCTTAGCTCTCTGCTGCCGAATATCGGGGGGCCGAGTGTCGTCTGCCGCCGCCTCTATTTGGGGGTGGTGCGGTCGATGGCCCTTTACGGGTCGCCCATTTGGGCCGGCGCCCTCGATCGCCGAAACATCGCCCTCTTGAGGAAACCTCAGAGGGCGATGGCGATCAGGGTGTCGCGGGCGTACCGCACCGTCTCCTTTGAGGCGGCGTGCGTCCTGGCGGCATCGCCGCCCTGGGATTTGGAGGCGGAGGTCCAAGCGTCGGTGTATCACTGGCGCGTGGACCTCCGGCTCCATGGTGAGGAACCCACTCACGGGGCGGTGGAGACGCGAAGGTCCCAGGCTCGACTGGTCCTCGAGGCCAAGTGGGAGGAAAGACTGGCCCAGCCCCGCTACGGGGTGAGGACAGTCGAGGCTGTCCGTCCGGTGCTAAGGCAATGGACGGACAGACGGCGCGGACCGCTCACCTACCGGCTTACTCAGGTGCTCTCTGGACACGGCTGTTTCGGAGAGTACCTGTGCAAGATAGCCGGTAGGGAGCCGACAACCAGGTGTCACCACTGCGAGGAGTGCGACCGGGACACGGCGCAGCACACGCTGGAGGAGTGCCCGGCGTGGGCCGAGGAGCGCTGTGCCCTGGTCGCCGTGATTGGCCCCGACCTCTCGTTGCCGACCGTCGTATCCATGATGGTCGGTGACGACAGGTGCTGGGGCGCAATGAGGTCCTTCTGCGAGGCTGTCATCTCGCAGAAGGAGGCGGCGGAGCGGGGGCGTGAGGAAGATCCTTACGCCCCGGACATCCGCCGCCGGAGGAGGGGGCGCAGGAGACGCGCTTATGTCGCTCTCCTGCCCCCCACCTAAGGGTTCTGGGTGGCAAGGCCTCAGGGGACCCTGCCACCCGTGAGTAAGAACCCATAGAGGGCGCGCGCGGTGTTCCCGCGCGCCTTCTAACGTCGAAAGGGGAGAGCTGCGAAATGCTCTCCCCCGGGGACGAGAGGAGGTCGGGTCCCATTGACCCGGCCGGCACCCACACGGGGGGGCCTGCTATGGATGAATCTTTTTAGACTCCCAACAGGCCCCCCCCACTGGGTGAGAGAGGGAACACCCCAGGTTTTTTTAGTGGGTATACCAGCAATAGGCTGGTGAGTCCCACACGCCCCGCCGGTGCCGTCCCCTAGCCGGCGGGTAGTGCATCAAGCATTTTTTCCTGGGTATCAAAAAAAAAAAAAAAAAAAAAAAAAAAAAAAAAAAAAAAAAAAAAAAAAAGGTTAACAGAGTGTTTCTCGATCGCCGAAACATCGCTCTTCTGAGGAAACCTCAGAGGGCGATGGCGATCAGGGTGTCGCGGGCGTACCGCACCGTCTCCTTTGAGGCGGCGTGCGTCCTGGCGGCATCGCCACCCTGGGATTTGGAGGCGGAGGTCCAAGCGTCGGTGTATCACTGGCGCGTGGACCTCCGGCTCCATGGTGAGGAACCCACTCACGGGGCGGTGGAGACGCGAAGGTCCCAGGCTCGACTGGTCCTCGAGGCCAAGTGGGGGGAAAGGCTGGCCCAGCCCCGCTACGGGGTGAGGACAGTCGAGGCTGTCCGTCCGGTGCTAAGGCAATGGACGGACAGACGGCGCGGACCGCTCACCTACCGGCTTACTCAGGTGCTCTCCGGACACGGCTGTTTCGGAGAGTACCTGTGCAAGATAGCCGGTAGGGAGCCGACAACCAGGTGTCACCACTGCGAGGAGTGCGACCGGGACACGGCGCAGCACACGCTGGAGGAGTGTCCGGCGTGAGCCGAGGAGCGCTGTGCCCTGGTCGCCGTGATTGGCCCCGACCTCTCGTTGCCGACCGTCGTATCCATGATGGTCGGCGACGACAGGTGCTGGGGCGCAATGAGGTCCTTCTGCGAGGCTGTAATCTCGCAGAAGGAGGCGGCGGAGCGGGGGCGTGAGGAAGATCCTTACGCCCCGGACATCCGCCGCCGGAGGAGGGGGCGCAGAAGACGCGCTTATGTCGCTCTCCTGCCCCCCACCTAAGGGTTCTGGGTGGCAAGGCCTCAGGGGACCCTGCCACCCGTGAGTAAGAACCCATAGAGGGCGCGCGCGGTGTTCCCGCGCGCCTTCTAACGTCGAAAGGGGAGAGTTGTGAAATGCTCTCCCCCGGGGACGAGAGGAGGTCGGGTCCCATTGACCCGGCCGGCACCCACACGGGGGGGCCTGCTATGGATGAATCTTTTTAGACTCCCAACTGGCCCCCCCCCATTGGGTGGGAGAGGGAACACCCCAGGTTTTTTTTAGTGGGTATCCCAGCACTAGGCTGGTGAGTCCCACACGCCCCGCCGGTGCCGTCCCCTAGCCGGCGGGTAGTGCATCAAGCATTTTTTCCTGGGAATCAAAAAAAAAAAAAAAAAAGGTTAACAGAGTGTTTGCAATGAGTGAGGCGGTGCGGGAGGAGACGGGTTGTCGTCCCCTCCCGACAGTGATTGAATACGCGCGCAATCGAGCCCATCAGGGCATGATTTTAAAGTGGCAGGCGCGGCTGGAGGTGCCCTTGGCCGGTTTCAGAACCGTTGGGGCCCTCCAGCCGGTATTGGAGCGGTGGGCAGGGCGGCAGCATGGGACCCTTTCCTTCCGGCTAGTGCAGGTGTTGTCAGGGCACGGTTGCTTTGGCAAATACCTGCACACGGTCGCTAGGAGGGAACCGAGTCCCATCTGCCACCACTGCGATTGTGAGGAGGACACGGCGCAGCACACGCTCGAGCAATGTCCTGCTTGGGCGGTGCAGCGCCGTGAACTCATTGAGATTGTGGGTGAGGATCTCTCGCTGCCGGCCGTGATCAAAGCCATGGCCGACAGCGAGAGGAAATGGGCAGCGGTCGCGTCCTTCTGCGAGGACGTCATCTCGCAGAAGGAGGCGGCGGAGCGGATCCGTGAAGAAAGTATCCTTGCGGATCCGAGCCGTCGCCGGCGAACCGGGCGGCGCAGGCGCGCTTACGCGCGCCTAATGCCGCCATAATGAAGGCCGCGGGCGGAAGAACGGGGATCTTCCGTCCGCCAGCCATTGAGTTGGTCTGACGCCCTATGTAGTGCCGGGGCGTCGCCGAGGAGTTGTAGACTGCTGGGTGGGTCGCTGAGGTAGTAATTTTGCCAGCGGCCCATCCAATATGCAAGGCAGCGAGCGTGCACACCGTGGGGTTTTGGTCCGTAGGCCCGAAGTACGGGAGAGCCGGACATAACCCTCTCGCCTCCCCTTGTGGCGAGAGGGTATGCATCAGGCGCATTTCCCCACGTAAAAAAAAATAAAAAATAAAAAAAAAAAAAAAAAAAAAAGGTTAGGTTAACAGCAGACTGCAATGCAGAGGGTCTCGGTTTCGACCCAACAACGTCACGCATCTCTGACTTTCGGAAGTAATATGACTTTTCGAAATTATGTGCGTATTGATTGACAACTATCGCCTGCTTCGTGCCTCGGAGAACACGTTAAGCCGTCGGTCCCGGCTGCCATGAACATCTATGGCAGTCGTTATTGGGAAGTCAGTGCCCTATAATATCCTGACAGTGTGCTAGCCTTAGGGTATCGTTAGCCTTCTGGTTGTGGAGGTTAGTTGGCAGCCGCTCCGTGTAAAAACTGATATCCAGTCAAATCCGGTTAGACCAGAAAAGCCAGAAAAGCCGACCGCAAGTGACTTGGGAATAATAAAGGCTAGGCAGAATAGTGAGGATAGTTAAGATTAGGATTTTTTATCATAGATGTACTGATATGAAATAACTGTAGATGAAAACTCTCAAGGGTGCTTATGCCATGTCCGAATTTGTTTGAAAACGTCCAAAAGAAAAAAGAAAAGGCTTAATTATTAATATTGATATACAAGCCGTGTTTAGAATTGAGTACGATCATGAAAATCGTCAATGTCAAAAAAATAGAACATACAATAGAAAAAAATTTTTTTTTAATTTTGTTTCACTTTCCTATTTACCTTACAACCAAGAGAAGAGAAAGTAGAAGAAAAGTACGACCACAACTTATTGTTACACTCTGTATACATACATATACTCGTATAGTGACGTATATAGAACATGTTAAAGGGGAGATTAATATTAACTAAAGGGACAGGGACTTATTATTGCGAGTCTATGGGATGGTTGAACCCTCGACTTCAATGCACAGCTGTGATCTTTAAGGGCCTTTAAGAAAGAGGTTATAGTCATCTGTTACTATAACAGAGGTGATTATATTATAACGAGCTAAACTGACTAGTGTTTGTGTCCTTTTATTATTTATTCTAATATTATAAGGAAGAAAGGAAAAATTGATTTTTTGTTAGTTTGTTTGTAAGGAATTAACTCAAAAATTACACAAATGAATTTAAACATTATTTCACCATTAGATAAGAAGTATCTTAACTTATCTTATCTTGTGTGGGGGCCAGTCAGTATAGATCGGTGACACTTCGACCCAGTGGGATCTTTTGTGTCGACTTCCCCAATAACGACTGCCATAGATGTTCATGGTAGCCGGGACCGACGGCTTAACGTGCTCTCCGAGGCACGGAGCAGGCGATAATTGTCAATCAATACGCACATAATTTCGAAAAAGCCATATAACTTCCGAAAGTCAGAGGTCCGCGACGTGGGTTCGAACCCGAGACCCTCTGCTTTGCAGTCTGTTGGTCTCCCCACTGAGCTATCGCTGCTCTACAGATAAGAAGTAACATAACCTTACCTACTTTTAACCGAGCTTAACCACGTGAAAAAGCTATTAGGTAATATAAAACAAGGAAAAATATATACATAGCTTATATAAAAAGTTTCACGACTATATTCTCAAAAGGATAGGTGAAGGTACACACAATACACGAGCTATAGTTTTATATACCCTGTCGTAGCGGGCGAGTGTATTGCCGTCTACTGAACACAGTTATAGAGAAGCTTAATATAATGCTCGGTAACTGCCTTAGGTTGTCAGTGTGTAGACGTCGTTAGTGTTGTGTGTCGAAATACTGACAGTACTAACATAAATAATAATGACCAAGTAAGGATAGGTTTAGGTTTAACGAATTTATTACTCATAAAGAACAATACATAGTTCACTTATAATGAGCTTAGACATTAATAATTATATAGTTGAACAGCGATCGTACAAATTTAGTAAATGTGTCCGTAAATGTAACTAGTTAACTTTGATTTAAACACTGCAAGTGATTTAGTATCTTTGACATCATTTGGAAGTTTATTATATAATTGTGCCCCTTCATAAGTAACGGTTTTTTTGCCAAAGTTAGTTCTGTGGCTACGAAGTTTAATTTTTTTTGTGTTTCTTAAATTATGATGAAATGTTTTTTGTTCAAGTTTTATATCCGATTTTAGTGTACCCGTTACTATCTTTCTCACCAATATGCACATTTTATATGTATACATTTGTTTTATGTTAAAAAGTTTTGTATTACAGTATAATATTCGTGTCTCAGTAAACCAGTCATATCTAAATAGAACTTTTATTATTTTATTTTGTGAGATTTGTAAGTCATTCATATTAGATTTCGCAGCACATCCCCAGATTTCAATTAGGTAATCAAGATGACATTTTACCAGGGTGTTATATATAGTCTTCCTCATGGCATGAGGAATGCATCCTACTGTTCTCCTAAGTATTCCAGTAAGTGCTGAGAGTTTAGATCTTACGTAAGCTATATGAGGTTTCCAAGAAAGATTATCATCCAAGTGCAAGCCTAGATATTTTTCTTGGTGTGAACGCTTGATGACTGCATTATTAATGACTAGGGAGGGGTAGTGTGGAATCTTCTTGTTCTTAGCTGTAAATAACATGTACGACGTTTTATCTGCATTAATCGTAAGTAAATTGCTCTGACACCATATGCTAAATTTATTTAAGTCATCTTGTGCTCTAGCAACTACATCTAAGATATTTCTACCAAAGTAGAATAGGCATGTATCATCAGCGTACAAGGTGATGTGTCCCGCAAGGCCTATTTTACTAATGTTATTCACATAGATGAGAAAGAGCAACGGGCCTAACACGGATCCTTGGGGAATGCCACAAGTCACTCTTAAAGGACTACTTTGATGATTTTCAATTTTTACTACCTGATATCTGTCTGACAGATAGGACTTGATAATCTTTAGCGCTGTGCCTGTCACACCCAAGTCTTCTAGTTTACTCAAAAGTATTTCATGGCTGATTGTATCGAAGGCTTTTTTAAAATCGATAAATATACCAAGTGCAATATTTTTATCATCTATATTATTTTTAATTTTAGTAACCAGATCGATCGTTGCTGATAAAGTATTTGACTTAGGCCTAAACCCGTATTGATGTTCATAAAAGAAGTTTATTTTAGTTAAATATTCATTAAGTCTGGAGTAGATGACCTTTTCAAAAATTTTAGCTATAACAGGTAAAACAGATACAGGTCGGTAATTCCCCGGTTGAGCCTTACTACCTGATTTAAAAATTGGCGTAACTCTAGCTAGTTTAAGGTTATTGGGAAAAACCCCATTAATCAAGCAATTATTTATACACTGTACTAAGTTGACGTTTATAATATCAGCAATGCATTTTAACGATTTCGTGCTGATTTGGTCAATACCAGTACTAGTATTTGGATCTAAACCGTTTATAATTTTCATTATTTCTGAACAATCACATAACTTCATTTCATTTAATATTGATTTAACTTTTTGTGTGCCATATGTAAGAGTATAATAGGAGTTATTACTATAAGTTTTAGGAATTGTGCTTGCTAGGTTTGGCCCTATAGATGAGAAGAATATATTAAAACATTCACAAATGTTAAGAGCATCAACGACATTCTGTGAGTTTACTACAAGCTTAGAAGGAGCACAATTATTTTTAATTTTGCTACTTACCAAAGAGTTGATTAGTTGCCATGTTTGCTTAGGATTCTTGCACTGTTTAAATTCTTTACAAAAGTAACTTTCCTTCGTACGTCTAATTTCAGCACAAACTTTATTTCTTTCTGTAATAAATTTATTCCTCAGATCTTCATTAGCCCTGTCTGATTTAAGTAGTTTCCATAGATTATTCCGTTGCCGTATTCCTTGTAAGATATTTTTATTTATCCAATTTTCCTTAGGAAGGTTCAATACTTTTGTTTTTATTGTTATATTCCTTTTAATTTGATTCACAATAAACTTTTCAAGCTCTGTATAGGAGTTGTCTGTGTTAATAAATGTGGTTTCCAGTGTACTTTGATACAAATTTGCGTAGTCAATAGCCTCATACTGCAAGCGTTGTTTATGGCAATGTTTATGTTTGGCAAGTTCTAAGTACAGCTGTTTGTGGTCCGATAATGGCGTGTCTATCACTGTTAGATTATAATCGCTTTTGCTTATCGTAGAACACACATGATCTAGGATTGTTTTTGTAGTACTGGTTTGTCGGGTGCAATAATCTTCGTGTATGTTATTAAATACTTGATAGCCGGATTCTTCTAACATAGTTAAGTAATTCAACGTATCAGTCCCACATGTCAATAAATCTATATTAAAATCACCAAACACTAACCCTCTTTTATACTTTTCTAAATGTCTTGAATACACCTCTAGGAATTCTTTTGTATTTCTTTTGTCCGGTTTGTAAACAGCTCCAATATGTAGACAAAAACGAAACAAATACACCCATATGTATTGAATTCCATCACTGTATAATTCCTCGGCTATAGTATATTTTAGACTCTTATGAATATACAAAGAAACTCCGCCGCCGCGTTTATCTTTTCTATAGTTATAGACATGTGAATAATTATCTAACACAAAACAGCTAGCATCCGCATCCGATCTAATCCAAGTTTCAGATAAAATAATTAAATGAACAACAACATTCATAGTCTTCAGAATACATTTTAGTTCGTCAAATTTACCTGCTGTTCGTATACTGCGAATATTCGCATAAAATATCTTTAACGATGACGGGTACATAGAAATGTTTTTGTAGCCAGACTTAATATGATAATTGATGTTGACATGATTATCTAAGCTTGTAATGTAGGAGTGGAGTTTTTTGTCGGCTTTTTAATAATTTTTGGATTACCGTTAATGTATTTTATAGCAAGTTCCGATTCTCCTTTCTGCTGACGACGTGTTATTTCTTCTCGCAAATATCTCAAGTAGCTCTGTTGAGCAGGTGTTTGGTCGGCGTAAATACGAAGATCCTTGCTAAGTGTAGATCTATTATGAAATATTTGTTTCACCGTATTTGAAGATTCGAAACACACTTTAATCGGCCGGTTTTTGCCGTACATATATTTGCCAATCCTCAACACATTTATAGGGTCTGGACAGTTCATATAAATCGTTTTTATAGATTGCATAACCAGTTTATGATCGTTTTGCTTACGTAAAGTAGGATTTGCTTCATTAATTTCCGGAATACCCACAACAATAATATTGTTAATGCGCCTATTACGTTCTTGTATTTCAAGGAGGAGGTCTTGTTGAGTGGCGATAGCGGGTAGCGAGTTAGTGCCCGAAGTGTTGATGTTGCTGCTACTAAAAGATTGCACTTTTGCCTCTAATATTTGGACCTTCTCCTTTAGTTCTATATTTTCAGTTTTTATTGTAGATAGTTCTTTATGTATATTATCGTATTTTTCTGTTAATGCTTGAGCGGACAATTTTAGAGTCTGTATCTCAGATTTTATTTCTGTTAAATCTTGTTTTAAATCAATTATATCTGCCTTCTGCGTATTTGCAAACTCCTTAAAGAAAGACATTATCTCCATCCTAAACGAATTCAAATCACTTTTTACATCGCAATCAGGATCCGGCTGCTTCCTTTTTCTCTGACTAACGAACATATCATCCCGTGTAGGTGAAGTTAAATCTGGTTCTGAAGTACACCCGCTACCGCTCATGGTATGCCCGCTCTTCGGTGAATGGCACACACTCATCCTTACTACGTTGTGGTGTGAGATAGGTGAATTAGGTCGGCTATCCTTTTCACTCAAGTAGGTAAAGGGGCAGCGCTCACGCAGGTCTCGGTGGCTCATGCCGCACGACAAGGATGAAAAATATCGACTGTGCTCTTTACCCGAGGTGGTGAGGGGAGCGGCAATCAGCTGTCCAATATTTTTCGTTTGTTCTAAACTCACTTTAAACACTCAGAAGATTAAGTAGAATGTTCCTTATGCGTAACCAATTACAAGTCTTAGCTTAGGATAGTTGGTGAAACCCGCACTTCACGAAGGCACCGCTGAGCTCACACCAGTCACTGTGACCACGATCGATGCAAGTCGGTCGAAATGTCGGACAATCAATAGGTATTTATTACCTTTTAAATACTTTATCGCGAGTAAGACCCGGTGCCTAGCATTATATTGAGTACTAGCAGACCCGACAGATGTTGTCCCGTACACACGAAGAAAAACAAAAGAAACCTAAATCTAAACCATTTTCGAATCAAATTCAACACACACAAAAAAAAACATCAAAATCGGTCCAGCCGTTCAGGAGGAGTTTAATTACAAACACACGCACAGAAGATTTATATCTATATATTAATACATAAAGCAAAACCTTTGTACTCCTTTTTATGAAAATTGCGCGGACGGAGGAGTATGAAATATCCTAATATTTATATAATATATGTATTAGAAATACATTAAATTAATGAAAAAACACTACACGCACACAACCATGCATTTGACACACGCAGTCGTATTAGGTATTCTTCGTAACTATGCATTTAAGTACGTAAGTGGTACCTGAATGTTATACTCCGTTGCTTATCTCTTGGTAATGTTAAAAACTCTTTGTAAAACAGCTGCAATGTTATCTTAATCTATGTTATACCAGTAAGTTGATTATTGATTCCAGATAGAAGTGATGTGGGCCATAGTGGGATTCTTGCTAAGCCTTTGGAATTTACTTCATCAGAAATAGTTACTACTTCAGCATCTCTACTATCTATCTCCCTAAGGAGATCAGAATTGGCAGCATAGGTTTGACAGCTTAAGACCTCTTAGTGTGGGTAGAACAACTCCTATTTTGAAGGGTTACTAACGCGCATATACGCCTTTGGCGTTTAAAGCGTTCATAGGCTACGATAACCACTAACCATCAGGCGGCGAGCATGCATAAATAACACCTTCCGACCATAAGAATAAGGTATAAAATCTTACATCCTATTTCTTAACATCAGCAACACAAGTACCTTTGATCACGATGTTAGAAGTCGACCCACTTCACAAACCAGGAAACATTCTTACAGAAACTCTATCACAAAGGAATCAAATTCATTCGTAACAATTTCTCACGTACATAAATATATTTTATACGAAAATCCGAATCAGGGTGTTCAGCATTTTCTACAAAAGGGGTGCACAAATGCGTCCGATTTCCCAAATCGATGGAACAATCGGATATTTTAATCGGACAGTTTCAACTCGATCATTTATTCGATACCGTTCAAATCGCATCGGGTGCCGGAATAAAATAAAATGAAAAAAATTAACTGACAACGCCCATTGAAATTAAAAGATTTTTTTCGGATTTTGCCGACGGAATTCTGATCACACTTTTTGTTAGTCAACAATATTGATTTGTAAAGTTTGTATGCTACTGCAATTTAGGACTCGTGACACAATGGTAATTGCGCCAATCGCTCGATTCATGAGCATAACTAACATTATTATTGCCGTAGTCGTTGTCGTCAATGGATGACCATTTATAAAAATATAATAATTTATGCATATCTGTGACTTGGAGCACATGAAATCTGTCATAAATATCCATGACTATGATATGACATACACAAACGGGTGTAAGAAGAAGGGACGAAGGGCTAGCCTTTAGATGCATTAAACTCACATTTCGCTAGCTATATTTTTTAAAACCCACGTAACAGGGTCTACTGTCAATGACATTTTGCTTTACCCGGGAATCGACCACAAGGACTCAAACACAGCATATATAAAATACTACCACTGCACCACTAAAGTAATGCCAAATTAATTAATGTAATATTTAACAGAATAAAACGGATTTTGGGCCCTATTAAGCAAACGCTAATAGTATAGATAATAAGCAAAACCTTAGTCAGAACTGTTTTTTGTATTCAACAAATCCAAAATAGCTACAAATAAAACAATCCTACTAGAAGGAAGATTATGAAGATTACACACACATATAACATAACTATTCGCAGTAGAATTGATATTGCTCTATGTGACTTCAGGCGTACCAACATATATCGTAATATAAACGCCCGAGGCATTCCGAATACTATATATTCGAGCACAAGCGAAAAGCGAATCTTAACCCCGAAATACATGTATGTACATACATATACATAATTATGTAATATACAAGCGTGAATATATACTATTTACTTATACATAGGTCTATAACATAGATTATTGCCTATATTCTAGTAAAGGTAGCCAGCAATGTATTACAATCATATATTTCCAGCTGTCTCTGGTCGATTGTAAGCAAGCAACTGTGTGTGGTTGCAGCTGAGATTTTTCTTACACAAAAAACAACAAATTATGCTTGAAATAAAAAGTTGGTAATATGCGAGTTGTGTTTAAAATGCGACTGCTATGGATGAGGTCTCGGGTTCGATTCCAGGATCAGGCAAAGTATTTCTTAGAATTGTCTGTTTTATACGAAATTTTGAATTTAAGTACGAATGCTGCTAGATGGCAATGGCTGGGACTGGTAAACATAGCCAGCCAAATGTGAACGCCTTACACAAGTGTCTACCCCTTCGAGAATATACTAAGGTCTGTGTTCAATACAGTAATTAAGCGTGGAACCTTCCAGTCGACAAGCTTATGTGAAAACCTATGCTTGAAGACCAACGAAAAAATCATAACATAGGTCCTTAACTACTTGGATGTGTCCAACTGTGAATAGAAGCATTATATGGTGTAGTACGATGATCATTCTCTTACTGAATTAGAAAAATACCAGATTTTTTAGTGCTGAGCTGACGAGCCAGTGACCTACTTGAAACCTGATAGTAACCGGTAATCACTGCATACCATGGAACAATTCCAAGTAAAGGCAACCGAGCGAGAGTGTATAAAGAATGTCGTTAAATCGATTCGACTGTTTGACATCTACTGCTGAACATACACCTTCTCCAAAAATGTCAACAGCAAAAGATATTGTGCTACTTCTATCCAATCTTCAGACAACCTGGTTGAGTGGTAAGGGGCCAGTCACTTTGTACTGACCATCTGTCCATTGAACGATACTAACTATGAAGAACGTGATGAGAGTTCGTAAAGCTTGTATTGCAATAGTTGGCAACTGGGATTGTCGCTGTAAAATACCTCTGGGAAATACACATGATGCTTTTTAAACAATTTGTTTAACTTATGCGCCAATGTATTGACGGACCTTTATTGAACGATACAACCGCCCAAAATCGGCACATATATTGACTAGCCAATTAATAACCACTGGCACTTAAACCCCATCAGTAAATATATTTGTATGCAATAACATTATATTTTGGAACTGACGTTATTAACAAAATGAGAAGAGTGCAAACGCTTTTATAATTTCGCGAGTCAACACTAAAATACATAACACTTAAATTTTCATACCAATTAAATGGGCCCGACGAGGTTTCGCGTACAAAATGAAATTTGGCGAAACGCTCCGCGCGTCGGAACGAGATCGACCTGCCGTGTAAATTTATGAGATAAGTTTGGATTTTGTGACCCCTTTCACTCGCGCCTACCCCGACCGTTGCCATGACAACGTCTCCAGGGAACCCACCAGTTTTATACCGATTGGATTGTCCTGGAAACACGAAACTGACTCTTTATTTTTTGTATCATTTATCCACGTCACTCTCCGCACTAGCTGACTATTTATTACCAAGTATATCTTAAATTCAATTTAACCACAAAAATTAGGCGGGAAATTACAATTTTTATGATGCATACCCAAAACACGGGACCATAATTTAAGGAAAAATGAGCTTTAATATTAATCTTACAGCCGTAGTTTTTACAGACCGTAATAAAGGCAGGCTCATATCGTGAGTGACACTTAAGCCGGGAGCCCAGGATTTTATTAAAACTCCTTACGGGACCCACCTTTATTCATCCAGAAATTCTTAAAAAAAACTGGAGCGAACGGCGCCTTATAAAGGTCTGCTTATTGGCGTTACTTGTGAGAATGAAAATGGCGGATGAAATTCGGAATTCAAAATAAAATTCTTGCCCGTCAGTCTTTTTATATAATTTCGTTCACGGAAACGAAAGGCAAATAATTTAAACGTTTCAAATTTCGGATGTAATCTACGGAATTTTAAATGTATTCGAGTCCCAGGGAGCTCCGTTGTTTTCTCAAAGAGAGAAGAATGCACTGCTTTATAGGTACCTATGTATCATTGGAATATCTTTATTTAAGCGCTCAATTTCCTCACGGAGCTTCCAAGAATTCTGCTGCTTCGGATAATAAAAACATCGTGGGTACAACATATTGTACAGGTGTTTTGTATCTAGTATAAACTTACTTTCTTTGTTTTTGGATTAGATTATATTCGCTCGCTTAGTTTTTGTAATTTGAATTGAGCTCTGTTTGAAGCATACCTAATTAGGCTACAGAGATAGCCCATCTCGCTCACTTGCCATGTGTTTTGTGTTTCAAGTTCATGTCCCATAGGGGAATATTTTTAAAACATGTAATTTGTAGCTTTTACGGGTATGGGTATTGTTGTGCCAGTCACCGATTAGTAACGACGAGAAAATATGGGATGCACAAACGGTAATTATTGTGCATGGTGCTTTTGAGAGTATAGGAATGAAAATAAATGTAAGCAAGACGAAAGTAATGGTATTTGGTCGATCTCGATGGCGTTATTGGTTAGTGTAACAGACTGCCACGCCTGAGATCGCGGGTTCAATTCTAATATTTGAGTTAAATATTTGTGTGCATGAACATGGATGTTTGTCTTGATCTGGGTGTTTCTATGTATAATAAGTATTTATTTGCAAAAAAAAGTATATAATAATAATATAATATAATATTCTACCACATACACACAACACTATCTAGTCCAAACTAAGCAGAGCTTGTACTATGGGTACTAGACAATGGATAAACATACATATATACTTTTTTTTTTTGTAAATACATACATATTATACATAGAAACACCCAGACCAAGACAAACATCCATGTTCATGCACACAAATATTTGTCTTGTGCGGGAATCGAACCCGCGACCTCAGGCGTGGCAGTCGGTTACACTAACCACTACGCCATCGAGGCCGACAAATATATATATGTTTATCCATTGTCTAGCACCCATAGTACAAGCTCTGCTTAGTGTGCGCTAGATGGTGTTGTGTATATGTGGTAGAATATTATTATTATATTATTATTATTATTAATTGAAAAGGAAGAGTGCGTGACGGTGTGAAATATTATGATTGATGGAAAAAAGTGGATCAAGTGAAAAAGTTTGTATATTTGGGTACTTTGTTTACAAGGGATGGTAAACATGAGGGAGATATTGAAAGGAGAACGATTGCTGGCAACAAAGTGAATTGAGCTCTATGCGCTTTTATGAACAGTCGAAATGTATCCGAAAAAGCACGTTTAGCTGTTCATAGAGGACTATTAGTGCCCACACTTATGTATGGAAGTGAAAATTGGGTATGGCAAAAGAAACATGAGAACAGAATAAATGCTGTAGAAATGAGAGCGCAGTTATGTTTGTTAAGATCATTATATCTGACGGTGGGAATACATTTTGAGACAATATAAATATTATTTGCTTAAAATACCCTGACCCTAAAACACAAATAAAACTATATTTCTACTGCTAATTAAAATTGTTCTTCATATTTGTATAAAATTGAAAATTGTTTGATTGCCTTAACAGATACTAGTAAGCGTTTAATGTAAATTTCTGTTATATATGCCGGATATCAATACATTTTGAAATTCAATTAAATATATCCTAGTTGCTTCAACGATGGCATAGAAATACAACATAGTAAGATACCGCTGGACTGCCATGCACCTTTGACTTGCCAAACTTATGTATGTATTAAATAGTAAATAGTAAAGTAAAGTAATAAATTAAACAAACAAATTAAATTTATGTATTAGATTAAGAAAAAAATTGTTAAAATCAAATGATGAAAATAAATTATTATTATTATTTTTCTCTTATCACAGGTACTTTCTAACATATTATATTAGAAAATACCTGGCCCTTTGGGAGGCTTACACGGAGACATGGGTCCAACGTGAAGAGGCCCTTCGAGAGTTTTAATCAAAGGTGGGATGGAACACGTACAGCGGCACTAGCCGCAGCAGGCGTAGGACTATTGCTACGTATGGATTCTAATATATGGACTATAGGTATGGATGTTTGGTGGACCGGTATATTGCTAACTATGGATGAAAAACGGCGTCTGCCCTGAATACTCTAATAGCATCAATGCAATGGGCAGACGGTGACTCGCCAACTCACTAGATGGGCCCCCTGATAAGCCACTATTTATTATTATTATTATTAAATTATCGCTCACTTTAACGGTGAAGAAAAACATGTTTAGGACACTTGCATCTCGTACACGCGCACGCAGCTTCCGCGGGGCATATGCACGAATTTACACTATGTGTACTACAACTATGTATATATATATGTAGTTTCAATATTAAAATTAATTGATTACCTCTTAAACAATACATAGCTATACAATACATGCCTATAATGTTGCTAAAATAAAAATTCTAACTCCTTGCCCCTGAATAGATATACGATATCTTATCTTATCATTTAAATTAGAAGAAGTATCAATATGTAAATTTGTTGTAATATAACTATTGTCTTACCTGCGTGGTTTACAGAAACTATAAGTACTAATCGGTCTTTATAATATCTATTTTGCAGAAATCGTTTTACAGCCAACATATTATAAGCCCATTACTATTTATCGAACACAGTTTCAGACTCACCGCTACTGAGAAATTTCTGATGGGAAACCCAATAGTTTATAAAGTTAAATTGAGCTTCGTAGTTTTGTTGGAATTGGGTTACAGTTTTAGGTTTTTAGAAGACCGCTCGTATATACAGGTATTATCCCAACATAGCGTGGGATGTACTGATATTAAAACTATGATCAGAAAGTTCACTACACATTTGTTTAATTTTGTTTTAAAGTCGTCTCCCGCGGTATTAATGATTCCTGTGTCGCGGGGGCTTTACAAACATTCAAACAACAGACACAAAGAACAGCCAGCCTCGAAACAACCTTATATAGATCATACAAAGTTTTGTCCCGTGTGTCGAACCCACATCACTCGGCACAATGGCAGTGGCGAGGCAACCAGTTAAACCATCCGTGTATGTAGTTAAAGGAAAGTGTTATGTATTTAATTATGCTACTCCTTGTATTTCTCCGCATAGGTGTCTTTGTGGAGAAGCCGTCGACAGTCTTAGTCACCATGGCCTATCATGCAGCAGGAGTGCTGGTCGTATATCACGACACGCCAACCTGAATAACTTACTCCGTCGGGTTCTTGTCACCGCTGGCGTTCCGGCTCAGCTTGAACCTCACGGCTTGGTACGCGACGATGGCAACAGACAAAATGGGTAGGCCTTTGGTGTGGGACACAACTTGTGTCGATACCCTTGCGCCATCACATCTTTCTAGCACAGGGAGTTATGCTGGTGCTGCTGCTGCATCAGCGGAGACGCTCAAACGGCGTAAATATCAAACCTTATTGATGAGTACATATTTGAGCTGTTTGGTGTCGAAACGCTGGGACCATGGGGTCCAAGTGCTAGGTCTGTTTATAGAGACCTAGCTAAGCGGCTCATCGACACATCGCGTGACCAGAGAGCTGGTATTTTCTTTGCACAAAGAATAAGTATTGCCATTCAACGTGGCAATGCTGACAGTCTTCTGGGCACGTTGCCAATTGACGACGATGCGTAGGAATATTATTAAGCTTTTTAATTTTAAAGATTTAATATTTTTAAATTATTAAATTATTTAATTATTACGTGATTTAACTAGGCGCCTTGCTACTATCCCGAGTTGTGAGCTAGCTTCCAGCAGAGGCCATAAATTAGTGTGATACACAAATAGTTGTACCGAGTCTAGATGTTCTTTGTGGCCGTTGTTTGAATGCTTATCAAGTTCTCCACGAGGAATTGTGCCTAAGGAATAATTAGGTATTTATTTGTTTTTTGAGGAAACATAACTTATCTACTTAATTTTGCTGGTATAAATCATCGAAAGTGAATGCATCAGAAGTGGCATAGACTGGATGAGTGGTATTTGGGTTATACTGTATATTTTTACTGTCAATCTTTGTCAACTAACCGATTTGGAATAAGGTTTGCACACCAGTCTGGTATGCACGAATAGAATTATAATATATGACTATAGCACTAAAATAGAACTAACTAATATTTTTATTTAAATACGAAACATACTTATGTACATTCATTCATAACATAAAATCAAATTGAAATTCACTTGATGTGTGGTTTTGCTTAACTTATATGCTTATAAATGTTGTTGTTTTTTGGCTGTAGCATTTCAAAAGTACAAACCACTTTTATCGCAATGTAAATTCAGTTATTCATAACTTCGGAAGCACTCGGCAATTTTCGGTAAACTCCGGTAATGCACGACATTTTATATTCAATTTTTATCTCGTGAAATTCTTAAAGGGTTTTTAATTGAAAGACGTCTGACATCTGCGTAAGTAATTAACTTTTTTTTGGGCGTCACAATGTTAGAAGATCATTTTACGCTGCTAACATTAAAGGGAGGCAGTTCTTCGTTATCACAAAGTATTTTTCTTAGAACGCCTTTGAATTTACTGAGATGGTGTGCAAATTGTAATCGATTTTTTTACTAGAAGCCAGTTAATCACTTTGGGCGTTTTAAGAAATTCATTTTCGTAACCGACTTCTTTCACCGTTTACACAGTCCTTAAAATGCTACTTCAATATTTAAATAATTTATCCGTGTTTAGCACTTAGGTATATAAAAATTATTAATGTTTGTCAAAGTTCATTTTTATAACTACTATATAGAGTCTAAAAAGTACAGTCGATGTGATGTTAACCATAGATCCTTTATTACTAAGAGTGTCACTGGCGCAATATCTACCTTACTAAATAGAATCAAGTTATAGACAAAGGTCACTGGTTTCGCTGTTATTAAAATAGCAATTATGGGCCTGGAAACGAAGTCAGATTATAACTTTGTCTTCTGTTTACGCGAATGTTATTCATTGAAATTAAACTACTATATACGGATTTTATCACGTTGTTTATTTATCACTGTATTACAAAATTTTGAAAATATTACTCTACTACTACTATTGATTTTATTTGACTAATTTATAAGCTAATAAAATTATTTAAACTATTAAATCTATTTATTTTTGGTTTACACTTTCCCCGACGTTTCGGGTGCTTTTCAGCAGTCTCCCCGTGACCATGGCTGCTGAAAAGCACCCGAAACGTCGGGGAAAGTGTAAACCAAAAATAAATAGATTTAATAGTTTAAATAATTTTATTAGCTTATAAATTAGTCAAATAAAATCAATAGTAGTAGTAGAGTAATATTTTCAAAATTTTGTAATACAGTGATAAATAAACAACGCGATAAAATCCGTATATAGTAGTTTAATTTCAACAGATTATAACTTTTCTAAGATTGTGTATGACTAAGTTTGACAGTAAGACGTCTTAAATTCGATGCTGGAATCGAATAAAGTGTTATCGGGTTTTTGTGACTCCTTCTGAAGTCTAGAACTGTGACCTGTAAACGACAATAATCTGGTTATGGGAATGAAATTTCATGGGACATCAAATATTTGACGACTTTACTAACAGAGCTACAAGAGAGATACAAGCGCAATCTATACATCTTCTGTATAATACTGCCTCAATCAAACTTCACCCGATATAAGCATCTATTTTCTAGAGTCCGGCGTTGCTTTGTTACTTATATACTTATCGGACTAGACTTACAAAAAAAAAATGCTACTATACTCATAGTCAATTTTGTGATTACAATACTTTTATTTAAAATTAAACCATCGACATCACTATAAAATTATAATTCAAAACAGCACATAACAACTCTACCCACTTTTAACTTATTAACTGATTATAATGGGCCATCGGTGTGCCGCTGCGATTCAAAATGATAAAGACATTTAATATCAAATAAACTGTACTGTAACCAGCCAACCAGCATATTGCAACTAAAATCAACTTCATTCGAAAGAGTGTGACATCGACTGTGAAACACCGTCCACACTTGTGTCATAAATGTGTCACGTGATACATCATGACAGGGCAACATGTTTGTTGTTTCATGAGAATTCTGAATGGATCGCGTTGGACTAACATATTTGCCACGCTTGTTTGCCATA
Organism: Catocala nupta; assembly: GCA_963675205.1. Taxonomy (NCBI): domain Eukaryota; kingdom Metazoa; phylum Arthropoda; class Insecta; order Lepidoptera; family Erebidae; genus Catocala; species Catocala nupta. Next base: position 27,122,215 of record OY776087.1, read on the forward strand.
ACTCGAGCTTACAACACAGAGGTGTGAACACACGCTTATGATTTTACTTATTTTTTTAAGCTATCAAGCTATGTAGTTGTTATAAAATTACGCGATATCGAGGTGGTTTCAAAGAATTTAAAGTGTAAACGTAATTTTACCGCTAGTAATTTATAAAAATTACAAGTAGTCTCGAGAGGCATTGACCTGCATAAACGATGGCTTGCCAGCGCTAAAATTGCTAGTGGGTAAAAAGGTCTGTAAACCTGATACTTTATGGTCACTTCAACACTAACTATAGCAACCGAGAAGTATTACCGATGTCATGATTGACTGGATCTAACTCGCTAATGGAGCACCACTGTGTGTATGGTTGAGTGAGTAGAGTAGCAGCTTGCTAGCTGGTGGCCACTCTCTCAAACATACGTCTGCCTACCAATTCAGTACGATATACTACTTAATTTTTTTTTTTTTAATGATACCTCATACCTATTACAGTTTTATACGCGCCAAAAGTATTTAGCGGCGAAACGCGCTCACAATTCTAGTACATAAACTGCGTAACATACCTTAAACAAAAAAAAAAATTCAAATAAAAATCATTTGTGTATGCAAGATTATTTAAAATATTGAAGCTATAACCAGTACACTATAATTTTAATAAACTTGTCTTCATCATAATATTGTTATCCTTTAAAGCAGGTTTTCGCTGAAGCGTTCGCCTAGCTATTTTTAAAGCTAAACTCTGTTAGTGATATTACAGTGATATTTTCTTGTAATAATAATCGTTCCTTTAAACATCTTCCAAGAACGCTTCCAGTCTTTGTGTGATAGTTAGAATATAATAATAGCAATACTGAATAACATTGTACTCGATAAGACTCACTATTAATAGAAAACAGTTAAATTCGTAGTCTTTTTATGACGAGTAAATATTGAAAGAAATACCGTTCATCGGTATTTCTATATCTTCTATATACACGTTCATATACACATCTATATATATAATATAGTTTAATGCTAATATAACGAGGTCAATAAAAACTTAAAATAAGTTAGTTGACTCAAATTTTTATTATTTATTTCTGATAGTTACATTACCCAAACTTTAAAATACAAATAATGTTTGAATTCTTCTCAAAGATAAATAAAATCCAAGCATTTCAAATCTGCTTGTAGAGATACTTGTCAAATAACAGAAAAAAGATGCACGATACTACGACGTAACTGCTACTTAAACGCAGCTATCCGAGAGAGATAGCAAGATACTCTCGCTACGTTCCCACTTTTTCTTATATCCAAATTTAAAATATTAATGACTCCTTTATTTTGCAACCAATTTTGATACTGTTTACACAACAAGCTGTCTTTTGATCGCTATTTGCTCTTGTAGATAAAATAATATACAAAATCACACATAAACAGCTACACTATTGATAATGTATAGCATTATCAATAGTGCTTGCTTTCAAAATACAATGCTTATCGTAAATAGCCTGGATTCTGAGCTAGCTCAAGCGTGGACTACTCATTATTTTACTCCATGGTTTAGACTGGTTTTACAGTGATGCTTACCGTCTGCGCGGGTGGTAAGCGCGACCCGTACGCGCGCGGATGACCAGTTTGAAACAATAAAACGAGTTTAGCGCCGCGCGGTTTGCCACCTCGAATAATCGCGATGAGACTTCTTTTAATTGTTATATTATATTACCTATGGAAAAAAAGGCAACGACGATGGCTTATACAAGTACAACCTTACAATGTCACTAGATTGCTGATGATGATTGAGACGCGCGCCCGAGTTGCAGTCAGCGCGCGCTATCCGCGGGATTGTTTTACTAAGTAACGATCCAAGACACTCAAAGCTCGTGGCCCGCGACGCTTACTAACCGCGCTAGCGAAAGTGGCACTGTAAAACCAACCATAAATATATGTCCATTGCTTCTATGATGTAAAATTCTATTAGCGGCCGATCATGAAATCCCGTACCGTACGTAATAGCTAATGCTGATAATCGTTGCTTTTTAATTCGTGTACCTAAAAATATGGATGCCACGGTAGTTTAAATTGTCACGATAGCATAATTAATGTGGCACTTATAAGACTTTCAGAGTTGAGTTGAGTTATTATTTGGTAGTCCAAATAATACCTCTTTTAACTTGGAGTAAATAGGCGTGAGACAATGTATGTATGATATTGGAACCATCAAACTTATTAAATTCAAAATCCCAAATTGATACTTAATTATATTCAAGATGTTTTCAGAACTCGATGTTACCAAAAACAGCTATGTACTAATTATAAGGATCCTTTTTGTTATTCATCTAATTTTACAATAAATTTATTATTATTTCACCTACAAAAAAACGTGTTAAATTCACGATAAATTAATATTTTTTTTAAATACATCTCCCGCACTAGTATTAAGTCCTGTGTCGCGGGAGACTACAAAAATTCAAACAATGGACACAAAGAACATCCAGTTTCGGAACAACCATTTGTGGATCACACATTTTTTTGTCCCATGCGGGATTTGAACCCACAACATCCGACGTAAGAGCAGTGCGAGTAGTCACCTCGTGTAGCCATCTGGGCAGTCGTTTTAATCCTGGGCTCTTAGAGCTCGTTGTTTGTACGTAATTATTTTTAGTTCGTATCTCAAAATAATATACAAAAATTATATTAATATTACGTTCAAATATATAAACATAGTTCGCCCGATGCACAATACAATTTAACGTTCGAAATCAACAAAATTCCTTAAATGAATAGCTTAATACAAAATTCACTATCCACCTTCTATTTAAATATTCTGACTGACAAGACAAGGACGAAGAACAACGACCCAAAATACAATTTGAAACCACTTTTCAACAATCCTACAGTAAAACTAGTCAAGCCTACAACCAGCAAGCAATATTTTATCGGACGCGCTGAGTTCAAAATAGTTTTAATGGTTATAATAATGATAATAATAATATTTTACACATACACACAACACCATCTACCCCAAACTAAGCAGAGCTTGTACTATGGGTACTAGACGAGGATAAACATACGTATATACTATATTTTTTTGTAAATACATACATATTATACATAGAAACACCCAGACCAAGTCAAACATCCATGTTCATGCACACAAATGTTTGACTTGTGCGGGAATCGAACCCGCGACCTCAAGCGTTGCAGTCGGTTACACTAACCACTACACCATTGAGATCAGTACTAATAGTACCAAAGCTCAGATTGTAAGTAATAGAGAAAAGATGAAAATAGAAGATGAAGCCTGCATCTTGCAGTAAGAGAACTAATTAGTTTCAGAATGATAATCAAAATTGTACATTAGAACAGTCTAGTCTACAGAGACTAGATGAAATATCCATCAGATTTTAAGTTAGACATCCAGCAACGCCAATACAAATATGAAACACGTATTCAATTTCGTGCAGAAGCATTTATGTTTCGCGTTTAAACATACAGACAGACAAAAAACTAAAATAATTGTTTTGGCATCTATAACTTTTAAAAAGACCCTTCAAATATTTTTACTTAATTTTATTCGTATATATTATATCTTCTACATACAGATTTTGCCCAGTTACAATGTTATTAACCTCTGAGTCTTCTTCGAAGAGGTTAATGAAAACACTATGTGGGACTGTGTGTCTGTTTGTTAGTGACAGGCATAGCGCCGGAACCACTGGACTGATTGACTTGTAACTTGGTGTACAGACACCTTGGGGTCATCCCTCGGTCAAATTTGAATGTGGGCCTTGTGGGTAAAAAGAACCCCGAGATATAGTGATCATCAGGTCCAGGGATATCCACCAACAGAGTGATTTGGAAGTCCAAGGGAGAGGCTTTTGCCCAGCAGTGGGACATAACTAACAGCTCATGAAAATAAAAAAAGAAGGTCACATGAAGACGAAGAGGTTGAATCCTGTGTTTTTACACCCATCTCGTTATATGTATAGACACACTAGATTTTGACCGCAGCTTCGCTCGCGAAATGTTGATTAGGTGTTAGTAACAGTGCTTTTTATAGGTTAAAAGGCACCCTATATCCAATTATGCGAAATTTCATGATGATCGATCGAGCGGTTAAGGCGTGAAAGCGTAACAAACAAACAAACTAAGATTCACATTTATAATATTAGTTAGGATATAACTGGTCGATGAACTGAGACCTGAACTGAATGAAAATGTATACAATATTCTATATTGTTTATTTACAACTAGCTTTAAAAGGTATTATTTATGATACCTAGATTGTACAAAGGACGGCCTTGTCGCTAAATGCAATTTATTACAAGCAATCTTAATTATATTCAGAATGCACTACTCACGATTTGTTATTAACACAAACATAGCGAAAGGGTTTAACTACACAAACAATGATAACGGTCAACAGTAAAAGTAATTATAATAATTTATTTATCAAAAAAAGGTTGTACAATTCCACTTACAAATAATATTGGTGAACAATCAACAGCAAAAAAGTAAGTGTTTTTGTTGAACTTCGGTTCCCATAATAAGATCTAACTTGTGTTATGAATACCAGCACTTTTCACGAACACATCATGCGTAGCATATTACAATATCAGTATCAATGTCAGTAGTACTTCAATATTTTTATTGGAACACCTACGCAAATATCTAAGTTCGTAGGGATCAAAATCGTGGGCGGCTGTATTCTCACACATTTAATCACGCTCTAAGCGACGACAATACTCCATCATCTCATTTACGACTGAAACACATGAACGTAAAATAAAACAGAACCATTCACATCAACCTGTACATCCAAACTATATACAGGTCGGTGCTTTTACGGTATGCAACCATTTTTTAAATAGTTATTTATATAGCCCGTCGTTACTTGCACGTCAGGGCCGCCATTTAAAAAATGTGCGTCATTTTATTCAGCATCCCTTTTTTCATTTGTCCGAAACACATTACGATTAATGACCAAAAAGTAAGTAACGAAACTGTCAGAGCAGTGTCAAGTGCCAATTACAGGAAAGCGTTTATAAAGTAACGGTAAATTTGTTTTTATCTTTATCCTTTGGACTTCTACGCTTTGGCAATTCAGCCGGAATTAGAATGCCGCATTTTAAATACGAATGGAAATTATTTGTAAGAGGCAAAAGGGGCGTAAAAATATGCTTTAATCTTGAAATATATGAATATACGAACATTATGCTTCATGTTAAATTATATTATTATATAATTCGAGTAGACAAAACTTTGTACCTAATAATAACAGGGCAAAATTATATGACAAATTGTTAGTTGTTGTTACGGCGAAATTGCGTGTGAGAGCCCCGGGTTCACTAGTGGATAATTATAGGAGGAATAACATCTGAATTAATTTATTCCCATCGCAGTTTACACAACATAAATATATTTCACCAAAATAGTTGGAACGTCATCGCTTTACCCGCGGCTTCAAATGGTTATAAAGATAATTATGTGCGACAGAAATTGTGCCTTTTCCGGGATATAGTGCCCCTTTCCAGCCATTATGCTTTTCCTATATAAAACGCATGTTGACCCATTGCAGCAAGAAAGAAAAATAAACCAACACATTGCCGCATATATCATTAAGAATAAATAAATGAAATCTAATCTAAGATTCACAAAAATATGTAAACAACAAGCGGAAAACCATTTATAGTCCTTTGTACTCTGCAAATTACAACCATTTAAAACATTAATTAACTTCGCAAATCATACAAGAATCTCATTACGACGACTAAAACCGTCATAAAGCTCTCACTTGGTGCCGCCGTAAACCAGTTTCATGCCGGTATAAACCGGTTCTTACCGGATCGCGGCGGTATTCCGCCCGCATACGTGTCAATATTTGAGTCGCATTAAATAAACGGTGCTAGAAATATAGACGCTCACGTCACAATTCGGCTTGGTAAATATTTGACGATAGTTATATTGGAGGTAATATGAATTCGTGTATATACGAGATGCGTGTTAGACAGATGATATAGATAGATTAGTAGTACCATGTTCTATAATAGCAAAACTTGGGACATTAAAATAATCCATACCTACATAAACTTATGCTTATTTCTTGTAGGTGTAAGCAAAGACTACGGATATTTACTTGTTATGGTCCCAGCTCTCCTGCTGCATTCACTTGCTTTATATTCTTCATGCATGTTTGTGTATTTAACCAGGCCTTTTTTCGAGAATACTGTCCATGTGATTTAAGAGACGTTATCCAAAAATAGATTACGTTTTATTGGGATATTTACAGATAAACGATCAAACGTATATTATTTACATGAATCACACAGTTAAATTATTGCGATTATTAAGATATGGTATATACATCTTATCATATAACTGAAAAAGATTCATTATTACAACAAAGAATCTTTGTGCATGTGTGCATAACAAAACGGTACTATAAGTGATTATCGATCGTGCATGTATTTATTACCCTCCAGTTATTTGATTTATAGTTAATTTAATTTTTAATTTATAGCAAATTTAATTTATGTTTATAGTAAATTTAATGTAAACGACTACGACTACAAGCTGTAAAAGAAATATCGCCCGGTATTTCGTGGCATAGAATATTAGATAAAGAACTGGAATCAGGAGTGTTAATAAATAGTCTAGATCTATTCTTTAACCTTTCGCGAAGTGCAATAACAATACCAAAGTGCAACGAACCAGCTCTGTGCTTTAGCATACTGATTAAGTGAAAATGGAGTGTTTCAGGCTTTTAGAGGACGAATCCGTCTTCTTAGTCCTCCGTGCGAATCTGATGTGAAAATTGGGAATATCCATATAAATCGAAACGTCTGGTAAATCATATAAAGTCACATATAACTGACAGTGTTCCATGTTCGTCTCATTTTCACTAGTCGTATATATAAATTATCTAAGGGTTTCAAAACTGGTGTATTATTGTAGATTTTAGACATTTTGTTCATTCACATATGTATGTGTCACGTTTATTTTGAATGTTGTGTTTTGTCAAAGTATTCTTGATGGAAGTTGGATCTAACGTATAATAAATAAGCACGTATACCATAATACCTAGATGAGGAATTGGTTTCTTTTCGTGATTTAGAAAATGATTTATGTTAAGACAATAGATTGTATTGAAATGATGAAATTAAATAATGACAAAAAGAACGTAGGTGTGTTTTATTGCTTTTTTTTATTGACCTGAATTTGGAATATGTATAACTAGCTGCGCTCTGCGGTTGCACCCGCATAAGTCCTGATGACGTGAGAATATCGCAATACGCAGTAGCCTATGTGTTAATCCAGGTCTTCAGCTATCTACATACCAAGTTTCATCACAATCGGTCTCGTAGTTTTTGCGTGAAAGAGTAACAAACATCCATACATCCATACAAACTTTCGCGTTTATAATATTAGTAAGGATTATAGTGTATAAATAATATTATAAATGGGAATTTGAGAGTTTGTTTGTTTATATGTTAGGCTTTCACGCTTTAACTATTTGACCGATCATCATGAAATTTCGCATATACGTTGTGAAGGTTACAGAATAGGATACAGGGTATCTTACATCTAGAAGAAATTACTAATAGAAATTTATTGAGAAAATCTAGATTAACACGATCGAAGCCACGGGCAAAGTCTAGCAATAAACATAAATAAACCATAAGGTTTTCGAAAACTACCCTAAAAAGCAAGCATAAGTACAAACCAAGGCAATTATAAAGCAATCGCTCAAGGACTAGAACCTTATGTATGCTACAAATATCTTCAAGAAAACATAATATGTAAATGTATTACCCTAAAAATAATGCTTTTGCCAAAGGTAGCATAGGACGAACTATATTTTGCCCCATTTGATTTCAAAAGAATCGTTCTCGCTGGGCACTAAAGTAGCCTTTCAACATGACTTACTACAAGAGACGCCCTCAACGGTCCCTAAGTTCCTACTTTTAGACTGTTCACGTCAACAAAGTACATGCTTTTGTAAATTTCCTTACAAAAATGGCCTCCGAGACCCCTAATATTATGACTCCGAATTTGAATATTTCAATTTATGTTCCATCTAGCCTTTCGGCTACGAATTTGGAGTGCAGTCATATCGAAGCCGCAGAGGGCGAACGTTTCGCAGCAAATAGATACCAACGATTGCGTACCAAGCCAGTAAATGGAACGAAAATATTTTTGTTAGTTTTCCCCGCCGAGGTCGTCCTTCCAGAAATTTGATTCGACGACGGCACTAGAATATAGAATTTCCTTTGAGCAAGTTACCTTTTTTTCTAAAGAAAAATGGTTTTAAAATTAACGTCGGGAATACGGGACAGTCTGTTTCTTTTTTGTTCTTTTTTCGAATAGACAGCGTCGGTAACTGGGATTCTTTGTTTTTATTTTAACGACGGTGTTTTTATCTATGCGTTTAAAGTATGTTTTGAATGAATTTCAATGTCTTGCTATTATAAATGTGGTTTTATGATGTTGATTTTAGATTTAATATTTATTACATACTATCTTTGATGGCGGGTAGCAGGTGGCCCACCTGATGGAAAGTGGTAACCGCTGCTCATGGACTTTAGCAATGTTAGAACACAGCAAAGCCGCTGCCTACCATGGAAGAAGAACTCTCTTTAAACTTCGTTTGAAGAAGGACATATCATATGTGTGTTGTATTTACAAAAAAAACGCTGTTTTAGCACATTTAAAAACACACACCCCAAAAATGTTTGTCCAATATTATTTAAATATTGTAAGCCATCTACATAATGCAGTTTATTTAGTGTTATTTCTAAGTTACTTTCAATAGATAAGCTACCTCAGTAAATATTAGAGCAAAAATATAGTTATTGGAAAATGTTTTTACGATTTAACCCTTAAATGGCGCGTGAGGATAAAACTGCGATCGTAAAATAGTATTTTAAGATTGGCTTTTATTGTGTTTGCTTACTAAACCCGATAGTCTAGTTAAAGGTTTATATCTAGGCAAGAACGTGACATTTTTGTGTAAAAATTCGCTAACGTAATGAAATTAAAAACATTATTATAGCTTTAAATGGCTTATAGGTTCATGCATTTTGTTGGTTTTATAGATTCAAGTGGATATTGGTGTCTGATAACAGGTAACACAAAAGGTCCTTGTATCGGTATATATAACTGAAAAACTGCTGCTTCAATACTGAGCACTTGAAAACAAAAATCTTTACAGACTTTCATATTTATAATGTTAGTTGTATTCAGTTTTCGTAGCATTAATGCTAAACTATATCTATACTAGAGCAGCGATAGCTTAGTGAGGAGACCAACAGACTGCGATGCAGAGGGTCTCGGGTTCAAACCCACGTCGTGCGTTTCGGAAGTTATATGACTTTTCGAAATTATGTGCGTATTGATTGACAATTATCGCCTGCTCCGTGCCTCGGAGAGCATGTTAAGCCGTCGGTCCCGACTGCCATAAACATCTATGGCAGTCGTTATTGGGGGAGTCGACACAAAAGATCCCACTGGGTCGAAGTGTCGCCGGTCTGTACTGACTGGCCCCCTCACAAGATAAGATAAGATATCTATACTAGTTTATAGAATACATATTCACGCCTGAGTAATCAATGTCTCAAAACTCGTAATTTTTTATATAATCTACTATCTCAGCGGCAGCAAGGCTAATTGGTGACTTATCAAAATTAAATTAATGTCAAATGACTTGATTGCCTCCTGCAGTCAGCCAATCACAGCAGTTGAAATGCGTTTTATTGTCAGTCAGTTAGAAATTTTTGTGTTGATCTACATTTCAGAAATCAAGTGTACGTGTGCCAAGAATCTATCATTATGAAAATGTACTTCAGTAAAAGCGTGAACACAAAATAAAGTACATCTTCCGTAGAATTCTCGAAGCTGTTAGAATACTACTAGTATAATAAAATACTACTTCACAAATGATTTGTTGACTTGTAGAACTGGCAGTAGGCAGGCAATATTGCGACTAGACGAAGAGCGTAGACGAAAACACTTATTTTAAGCTAAGGATGCCAATAAACATACTGTATGTGTAATGGTCAGCGTTTTCTCTATTTTGATGCTTTTTGCTGGAGTCGTGACAGACGAGCTAGCAGCTCATTTCATAGTAAACTGTGACCGTCGCTCATAGGGTTGTGTGTTATTAACATTAAAGAAGCATATACATATAAGAATCCAAGATCTAGCAATGCCGCCCATAAACAACATAGATAGTTAATAAGCTCACGCTCTGTCTAATAAGCAGTATATAATGCTAGCGCGTTACAGATCCCTCAAAATTAAAATCGCTGTTTTAGCAAAAGGGGTAAGTCTTCTTCTTCTTTTCGTGTGGTTAGTGGCCAACTTGTTGTCAAGAGTTGTTCAAGCCGCCCGTGGGCCTCTGACATGGCTTAACGACTGCTGGCAATTTGACAACAACCGGGACCGACTGTTTACGTGCCCTCCGAAGCACAGAGACGCTCAGATGAAATACCACTAAGCGGTCACCCATCTATAGACTGACCGCACCCAACGTTGCTTAACCTCGCTAATCGTTTACCGATCAGTGAGTGCAACTGGCTATGAGCGCCTCAAGGGGTAATTATTGCTGTCTTAGTCCACAGCTTAAAGCATAACGTCTTTTCAATTATCGTGACAGCTCTTTTCACCGAAGGAAGACAAGACAACTTTATTTAGCCTGTCATCTTTTATAAGGTAGACGGCACTGTTCCAGTTAAGCTGTTCCTGATTGCAATCACAGGTGTTAATCTCTGCTATGGAAAGATAGTAGACAGGCAACTATGAAAAGGCAAACACAATGTAAAACTCTTTGGTACTAGAATTTTAGCTAGTGTACGTTAAAATTTGAGATTCTTCTTAGAAAATGTTGAGTATGGAGACGTGATTTGTAGCCAAATCAATCTGGTAGATGTTATTATCATTTCCATACCAGGATTTATTTTTCTTGTTGTTTGTGACAGACAGAGGGGAGGAGGCCTGATCGTAAGCAGATACTACTGCTCGTAGAAGTGTTCAAAATTCTTAACATTTCAGAAGCAATTATTAAGAAACAAGATCTGGCTGCTGCCTATCATAAACCACATACGTGTCAAATAAGGAATGGACAATTCTAAGCAGCAGCACGGAGTCTGCAAATTATTAAAGTAAATGACGATAGACGAAACCTGAGACCTAAAATATACCTGGTGAAATTATCATATATTACTAGCAGTCGCCAAGTGGTCGAAATTCGCCCATAATTTATTTAAATTTTAAATTTGATCGTGATTAAAGTTTTATGTTCTATAACTTAATACCCTTATAATCACATTTCATTTAGTCACCTACTCCACATACATAATTATGTATGTAACCATAATTACGAAGCATTCTACGAAGTCAACCGAACAATGCCGAAATACTACGAACGCGATTCGACTGCTTGTGTCAAATGCATGGTTGTGTGCGTGTTGAATTTTCCATTAATTTAATGTATTTCTAATGCATACCTTATAAAAATATTAGGAATCGTCCCTCCTTCTCCGTATAAACTTTAACTGTGCCAAATTTCATAATCCTCCATCCGCACAATTTTCGTAAAAAGGGATACAAAGTTTTTGCTTCACGTATTAATATATAGATGCCCTGATTTCACCAGGTATGCATAGCTATAATTCTGCCTACGCCTTAGGTGATATACAGGTACCTATATGCTCAAATAGGACTTCAACGCAATGTTACGTTGTGTATATAAATGTATAAAGAGTAAACCAAATTAATTTTACCGGTATTGCGGTCCGTTGACCAAGGAACAACGTTATGGTGCCAAAGTATAATTTTATTATCATTTTATGCTAAACAAGACTGCGAACACAGAAGCCTTAGGATTTTATAGCTTATTTCTTTTCCGCAAAATTATTTCGCTGACTTTAAATATTATACTTTTTGTTATGAATGGTCGAAACGCATGGTGGTTTTATACTCATAAGGAAAAAAATGCTGGGCGTGTGAACAGTCATAAATAAAAATATATTGCCTATTCAAATTCCTATCATATAATGATAAATCGTGCTATTTTATGAGATTTTTAAACATTCTTATGATGGCTTCACTGACTGCCTCAGTGGCGCACCGGTGGTAAATGCGATTGCTGTGTTGAGGTCTCGAATTTAACGCCCTGTTCGAGCAAATATTACATACACATCATATTATAGACTTTCTCCTGTCATATATTATTGAAGCGGTAGGCCGAGGTGTATTACACCCTCATTTTGTCAATCTTTAATGTGCCACGCAAGCTTTTAAACATAATTATACATATTTTTGATGAAAGAAATAGTAAGCGAGTCAGCAGTAGTACAGCAGTCTCCCCGTGAACATGGCTGCTGTAAAGCAACCGAAACGTCGGGGCAAAGTGTAAACTTAAATACAAATAGTTTTAATTAGAAAAAATATATAGCTTAAATAGTAGTAAAATTCAATAATGGTAGTGTTAGAGTTTTCAAAATTATGTAATAACAGTGTTTAAAGTAAAATAAACAACGCGATAAAATCCGTATAAAGTGCAAAACGGGTAGCAATAAGTTTGCCTCCTGTTACGCGGGGGCTAAATGTAGGTGCAGTAATGGGAATGAGTAAATACTCATAGGCAAATGCAATCAGGAGTATACACAACCCTATATTATATAATGAAATTTAATTATTTATTTAAAAAATTGTTTCTCCATTAGAAAGCGAATAAAAAAATATTAACACGGAGAAAAATAGGCTACACTTATTTAATTATAAAAAGTTCTGTCACTAGCATAACTTAGCCACTTTTACGTTGGCGAGCCGCGAGCAAAAGCTATTTTTGAATGGTTTTACTTTAGAAGGCTAAGGGCTTGTACTACTACCTTCAGATAGAATTTATCTATAGGATAAAAGTCTCGCTATCTCTCTTCTTTAACCTAACATGAGTGAGACAGCATGCGATTTATCTTTCGGAAAACGTTTACTTGTTAGTGGTAGGAGTCACCGTAATTCTTGTAATTAAATATGTTTAAAATTGTATTTCGAACTAGTCTAATAACAGGCAGGTCTGAAATGCAATTTAAGTGCACATATTATGACGTTTATTTTAATTTTGGAGATTAATTTGCGATACTTATGATACGACGAGTAGATCGGATCTGTATTTTGCACAGTTTTATAAGGAGAATTTGGCTGTCTGATCTAACCTTAAATTTAATATCGTTTTTCCTTTCGGTTGCTGTATTAACATCCTTGTTAATTTCATTGTTACTCACAGTTTTTTTCTAACAGTATTTCTAGCAGTACTTTTGTTAATATAAGAAAATTATGAGCAAAAATATTCTATTACGGTTCACAAGATAAAGCCTTTTAAAGGTCAGACAGATAGACAGACAGTCGGTGTAAGTTTAGAAAAAGAGTCCCGTTAAAACCCCTTAAGTACGGCACCGCAAAAATATATAACATCAAAGTATCGTATAATTTATTTTTAAACCAAATTAATAAATAATATTAAAATATTTTCCTCCTAAGATACTAACTGCGTAACAGTTTAGAAACTCCAAACAGAAAGTATATACCTCATTAATAAAGATAAGTTAGTTATGTACGCATAAATAATTGATTGAATATTATATTACAAGGTTTACACGAAGTTCTTAATGAATGATTAGGGATTTATAATTATGTATAGCATAAAGCTTTAATGAAACTATGTCTAAAGTTATTTCTAAGAATAGCAGTTATGAAATCCGCGAGGTAAAACGACGCTACCGCAGTCATCCCTGAAGATGGGTGATCATTTACAGGAAAACAGCTATAATTCTCTGTTACTTATGCAGGGCTCTCTCAAAAATGTAAGACATCGTGCCATTTTTCTCGTAGCCTGTTGTGCCTCTCACATACATATATACTAATATTATAAAGCTGAAGAGTTTGTTTGTTTAGTTGAACGCGCTAATCTCAGGAAATACTAGTTCGAATTGAAAATTCCTTTAGGGTTGGATAGCTCATTTATCGAGAAAGGCTATACGCTATATAACATCACGCTATGACCAATGGGAGCGGAGCATTAATGTAAAATGTTGCACAAACGGGGAAAATTCTCTTATGTGAAGCAGACGAAGTTTTGCGCGTCAGATAGTTATATAATATACTGATGCCTTGTATCCTATCTTTAGTTCCTTCACGTAGGGAAGGGCCAAGTGACACCCCTGACATAGCAAGCACTTATAGTCTACGGTAACAAAGCAGTTACTTTGATGATAAGGACCATACAGACGAGACGGAAAGTTTCAAGGATACATTTGGCATATCCTTATTAATATTATAAATGCGAATGTATGTTTGCTTGTGTGTTACTCTTTCATGTCTTAACTAATCGACCGATTATCATGACATTTCGCATACACTTTGTCAGGGCTACAGAAAATGATATAGAGTACCTTTCATTAAGAAAAAAGTAGTGTCACTAACCTTTTTTTTTTTTTTTTTTTTGACCCAGGAAAATCCTTTATGGATACCCCCTCCCCCGGGGGGGGGAGGGAAGTTATGTGAGACTCTCCGCCCCTGAAGGGGGTCGGTATACACACTAAAAACCTGGGGTGAGCAGTCCCACCGCCGACGGGGTGGGACGAGATGGGGTCGCGTTAGCAATCACCATCCCGTCCCGGCGGTTGGCCCGGCTGATTGTAACCGGGCCTCAGCACCTGTGGAGGGGAGGCCTTGCTCACCAAGGCCACCCCCCAGACGTGTGGGGCCGTGCAAGCCGGTAGAGAGTCCCCCGACTCTGTACCAGTGACCCCACTATACAGGAGCGAGAAGGCGGGCAAATCGCCTCCTCCTCGCTCCCGTCCGTCTGCGCCGGAGAGGGTCAGCGAGGGGATTGTTCTCCCTGACTCTCTCCGCGGCCTCCTTCTGCGCCATGACAGCCTCACAGAAGGAGACCACTGCCTGCCACGACCTCTCGCCGCCGAGCATGGCGTTGATCACGCTCGGCAGGGAGAGATCCCCGCCTATTATGGCCGAAAGCGTGTGCCGCTGCGGCCCCCACGCGGCACACACCTCCAGCGTATGGAGCGCCGTATCTTCTGGCGCCCCACACTCGTGGCAGAGCGGGGTCGCCTCCCGTCTCGCGATCTGGTGCAAATACTTTCCGAAGCATCCGTGCCCGGAAAGCACCTGCACCAGTCGGAAGGTCAGCGACCCGAATCGCCGCCCTATCCACCCCCGAAGGACCGGGCGAATGGCCTCCACCGTCCACTGGCCCGGGACCGGTGGAGCCAGGTCCTCCGTCCACCGCCTCAGCAGGGCGGCCCGCGCCTGTCGCCGCATGCGTGCGATCTCCTCCCACCCCGGGGGCTCCCCGCGGGACGTCCTCGCCGCCACGAAGTGGTAAACTTCGGCGAGGATCTCCGCTTGCAGCTCCCAGGGGGGGTCACTGGCCAGCACGCACGCAGCCGTCCAGGACACCGTCCGGTAACCGCGTATGGCCCTCGTCGCGACGACCCGCTGCGGACGTCGCAGCAGGGTCTTATTGTCGCGACTGAGGGCGTCCGCCCAGACCGGTGCCCCGTACAGGGCCATACTCCGGATCACTCCGGAGTACAGTCGGCGACAAGTGGCGCTCGGGCCACCCACGTTGGGCAGCAGCCTCCCCAGGGCGGCCGCCGCTCCTAGGACTTTTGGGGCCAGCTGGGTGAAGTGTGCCCCAAAAGTCCACCTCCCGTCCAGGATGAGACCCAAGTACCTCATTTGGGTCCCAAGCCGGACCAGGACCCCGTCCAGGGCTACTCGCGTACCTGGAGGAGGTCCCCCCCGAGGCCCATGAAACAATAGGGCCTCAGTCTTGGAGAGGGCAACCTCCAATCCCAGGGCGCGGATACGGTCAACTACTAGGGCAGCTCCCACCTCAGCCAACCACACCGTCTCCCCGAGGTTCCTCCCCTTGACTACGACCAGGGTGTCATCGGCGTAACACGCCACCCGCATACTCGCGGGAAGCGTGCCCCGAAGCACCCAGTCGTAGCCAAGGTTCCACAGGAGCGGTCCCAGTACCAACCCCTGTGGAACCCCGCAGGATACGCGACGGCGCCTCAGACCGTCGCGTCCCTCCACCAGGACCTCACGGTCCTGGAGGTAGTCGGCCAACAGCCTCCGCAAATACAGGGGCACTCCGTGATACCGGAGCGCCTCCTGTACTGTTCCATGCTGGAGGCTGTTGAAGGCGTTGGCAATGTCCAGCGAGACAGCCAACGCCTTGTTCCCCCCACCGACCGCTTCCTGCGTCCAATCTTTTAGCCAGAGCAGGGCGTCTATTGTGGACCGCCCCGCTCTGAACCCATACTGGGCCTGCGATAAAGCCGGCCCAGTCCCCTCCAAGTGCTGGATGACACGGGAAGCCACCACTCTCTCTAGCAGCTTTCCCGTGTCATCCAGCAACACGATTGGTCTGTATGCGGAAGGCGAGGTTGTGTCTCGCCCCTCCTTCCGCAACAGGCATAACCGGCCGTCCTTCCACAGCTTCGGGAACCGTCCAGACGTGAGGCATGCGTCGAACAGCTCCCGAAGCGGATCACCCATCTCTCTGAGGGCGATCCGGAGGACCCGCCCCGGGATTCCGTCAGGACCCGGTGCCGTCCTCTTGCCACATACGCGGCTGACGGCTGCATCCATCTCCGCCTCTGATACAAGCGGGATGGAGGCCGGATCCAATTCCTCCGGGAAGGACGGCGCCATCATCGGAGGGGTGTGGTAGGGGTCCCGTTCGGGAAAGAGCCCCACCAGCACCCTGCCCAGGAGCTCCGGCTCCAGAGACTCCGCAACGGGGGGCGTCAGGCCCCGGAACTTGTTCCGGGCAGCCCTATACGGGCGCCCCCATGGGTCCCTATCCAGGCCCTCCAAGGCCTCACCCCAGGCCCGGGACTTGGCCTGGCCGACGGCCAGCTGCAGCTCCTTTTTGGCTGCACGGTACCCATCGTACAGCCGGAGCTCGGCCTGTAATTCATCGGCCGACAGCTGGTCATTCGTTCGGCCATGCCGTCGCCGCCTACACCGCGTGTAGGGCCGTCGCGCCGCCGAGCAGGCGGCTCGGAGATCTTCGATCTCCGAGCTCCACCAGTACACTTCTCGGCGGCCGGGGCGGTGGCGGGCCCTCGGCATGGCCGCGTCGCAGACGGCTGCGACCGCTTCGCGAAAACGGCCGGCCGCGACGTCTACCACCGCCGTCCCCCTCTCCACCGAGTGCGTGGGGGCGGCAAGCCACGCCTGGACGATGGCCGCCTCTTCCGCCAGCTCGGCGTCGAGGCGACTCACCGACCAGCGCGGAAAATCCGCCCGCACCACGCACCGGGACCCTCCCTGATTGTCGGAGGCGGAGATCTCGAACCTTATATATTTGTGATCCGAGAGCGTCTCTACCTCCGACATCACCCTCCAGGCCCGAGCACGTGCCGCTACAGCGGGGCTGGTGAACGTTAGGTCCACCACGGACCCCCCACACCATCGCACGCACGTGTGGACCGACCCTCTATTGAGGAGGGTCAGTCCTGTGGCAACCGCCCACTCCCTAACAATCTCCCCTCGAGTGTCAGTGGAGCGGTTGCCCCATTCCCGGGCCTTGGCATTCAGGTCCCCCATTAGGAGGACCTGATGTGGCGCCTGCCTTCTCACCACCGCGGCCAGGAGGTCCATGAAGACCTCCAGCTCCGCGGCAGTTCTGTTAGGGGAGAAGTATGCGCCGACGATCGCATACCTCTCCCACCTGGCCACCACGTACCCCGCTCCTCTCTCTTTGACTGATAGGAGGGTGCCGCCAACCCTCCCAATGATGGCCACGGAGCCGTTCAAGTCCCCAGCCCAATAGGGACTGAGGGGGACAAAATACGGCTCCGCGGCGACGGCCACACCGATTTCCCACTGCGCCAGGCTCTGCATGAGCAGGTCTTGGGCCCTGGCGCAGTGGTTCAGGTTCGCCTGGAGGAAGTTGTGATGTCTGACTTGATCCATACTAATCAGACATCACAACCCCCCCGCACAGTGCTCCGCGGCGCGCTACCTCAGGGGCGGCCTGACTGGTAGCCGCAGGGGTGACCCGAGTCCCAGGGGCCTTTCCCTTCGTCTTCGGAGGGATGCAGCTACGCCCCCCCATAACGTGCCCCGAGGGCTTTCCCGCCTCTGCGCAAATAGCGCAGCGCAGCCCGGCCTTGCCACAGTTGGCCGCCCGGTGACCTGCGTCTCCACAACGGAAGCACAGGTCACCCCTGTCGGCCGCGGCGGGACACTGAGGGCGCGTGTGCCCCAGCCCCATACACCTGAAGCAGCGCATGGGGCGCTCCCCCAACGCCACCACCTTCACCGAGCTCCACCCGATGAGAAGCCTGCCCCTGCTCAGCAGCACTTTGGCTGCCGAGACAGGGCAGGACACAAGGGCGGAGCCGGCGCCATCAAAGCCGGGGCGGATCTCCCCGACCTTGACGAGCCGCACCTCGCACTCGCCCGCCGCTGCGACCGCCGCCGCCACCTTCTCCTTTGTGGCAGCATCGTCCAAGCCCGCAATCCGCAAGTCTGTGGACTTTACGGGCCTGGTGACGCTGGCCACTGCGGATAGGGCATCACGGAGTTTCTCCGCGAGCCTATCCGCCTTTTCTCCGCTTTGTGAGCCAGGAATCTCTAAGATCCTGGCTCCCGTAGCCGTCTGGCGGAAGCGGAGCTGGTCGATACCCAGCTCCTTCAGGTCGACCTTTTCCTGTGCCGCCCTGATGGCGGTAGCGTAAGTAATCCCCTTTGCCGCTGCGTCGGGTTGCAACGATAGCACGACTGCCGCGGATTTCGGGGACCTCAGTGCTGTCACCACATTCTTGGAGGCAACAGGGGCAGCAGGCCGGGCTTTGGCGGCGGGGACACGGGCCACCTGGACAGGCTCAGATGCAGTAGATGGGAAGGAGGACTTTTCCTTCCCATGGCCTTTCCCCTTGCCCTTCCCCTTTCCCTTCCCTACCACCGTCACCCAGGTTTCCTGAGGGACGGTGGTGGTGGCAGGGGCAATCCCGCTGATGTTTTGGGTCCCTTTAGAGCCAGAGGGACCCGCGGTCGGTGCCACTGCAGGAGCGGTGGCAGCTCTGGGGGCCTGCTTGGCCCCCTTGCCCACCTTGAGGGCAACCGGCTGAGACGTCAGTATGGGTGACGTGGCGTCTGCCCTCGTCCTCCTGGCATCCGCTTTCAGCGGCGGGCGGACCGTCGGGTCCGGCAGAAGCCGGTCCTCAAGCCCCGCAAGCCGGGCGCTCAACATCGTCCCGAGCGTGACGGTAAGGGAGCGCTTAAGCTCCTCCACCACTAACCTAACCTAACCTATATTAACACAAGCGGAGCCGTGGTCAAAATCTAGTATGACATAAAATTCATGCCTACCAATATTGTAGTATAAAAAAAGAACGTCATTTGACAAAATCTTTCTAAACCTTGCTTTTTATTTAAGTAGTCGAACTACACCAAAGAAACGATAGGTAACACAACTAAAAAAATATATATGTGAACAAAGAACTCAAGCAAATAGCGAAACAATTTAAAAACAGTTTCGTTTTAATGCATTTAATTTTACATTTCTCCTAAAGCCTTAGATATGTTCAGACCATTATACATTTTATACGGACGCAGTGCAGACCGGGTGTAAGTTTACGATCGTTTTATGCATCGGCGTTACTTTTACCCATTTCACCCTAGTTACTTCGGGAGGGGAGTACAATGATGCTGACGCAGCATTATTAACGAAAAAGCCTCGTTGATGTTACAAAAATATCCTTATTAGAATTTTTGGTGCAGCATTATGTTAGGTAAATATTATGTTTTAGTTAAAGTGTGCTAATTGAATTAATAGGGTGCTTTTAACGATAGTTAAAACCCTCTGAAAACTGCATCAGATATGATGCAGTTTTCAGAGAGAGGTGATTTTGAGGAGGTATATTAAATTAATAAGAACTTATGTAATAGAATTGCATAAATCTGAATATGTTGTTAGCTGCTTAGATCTCATCCACATTTTACTAGCTGTTTTACATTCGATGTAATTGGTGGCGAGCCTTTGCCGCCGTTAATCAGACACATTTTCAACAAGTTTATAATAAAATAATTAATAATAATAATAATATTTTTATTGCCATAAAAAATTAGAAATAATACAGACCAAGTTTTAAAATTCAAGAATATGTTTACATTGTTACAATTATTCTGAATCAATTAAATTCCCCGCACTATGCTAAGCCTGTCCCTGCGGGAAATTGTTGGATAAGGCCGGTTCATCCAAAAGCAATTTTTACATAGAGCAGTTTTGAACCGAGTACAAGATTATAGTGTAGATAAAATTAAATGGTAGGTAATGGAACAATTATATAAAATAAAAAACTGGGTAGAGTGTCTTTCCTCTCTGTTGAGGGACAGCTGCGTTATGGGATCTAGGTAGTACACCTAGATGTGTTAAATTAAGGCGTAAAAACGCAATAAAAAAACAAACTCTTATTCGCATTTATAATATTATAGTTGGGATAGTCGGCATAAAATCAAGCTACGACGCAAAGGAGCGGTGCAGTAAATATAAACTTAATTTAACATGGCCGAAACCGGTGGCATACCAAGTATCCAGATATAGACTCTAGACTATGTATTAACCGTAGGCTTAAATCAAAAATGTAATATTATTTTTGGAAAATAAATCAAGTGGATTCTGATCAAAGCGAGTAAATGACATGAAATGGGCTGAAAAAGGTCGGGAAGCGAGCAGGCCGAGATCGTATGACATAGGTACCTATATACTTGGTTCTCGATCCAGTTTATCTCGGTGAACATTGTAGTTAAGAAGAAACATTTGTGGGTGTACAAGTGAGTGTATCTATTCATATTTTGTATGTGTGTGTTCGATGTAAGCAAAGGTCAAATATGTATCGTTCAGCTAGTATAATAAATATGAAAGTTTGTGAAGGTGTTTGGATGTTAGTTACTTGATTATATGAAGTGTAAACTGTTAAACGAGTTTAGATGAAATTTGGCACACAAACAGGCGTGTTCAGACGTTTTGATTCTGGTTATTAATATTTTGTAGCTATTAACAATAAACTTGTCAGAATGTTATGGAAAGAAGTATGATGGGAGTGAGAGTGACTGATAGAGTTAATACAACAACTATAAAGAAACAAACAAGTATGAAGGATGTTACATTAACAATCAGAAAGCTCAAGTGGAAATAGGCAGGTCACACAATTAGAGGAACAGAAAAGTGGTCCAAAACAATAATGTATTGGTTTACCGGACACAGGAAAAGGAAACGAGGCAGGCCACTTAGAAGATTGGTAGATGAAATACGGACTGCAGCAGGTAAAAATTGGACAACAATTGCAGGGGATAGGAATAAGTGGAAAGAGTTGGAGGAGGCCTTTGGTCTAATTAATTATGTCTTCGACAATCTGTATACCTTTTATAAAAAAGGTATACAGATTGTCGAAGACTGTATACCTTTTATAAAAAAGGTATACAGATTGTCGAAGACATAATTAATTAATAAATAATAACAAGTGATTTATATTATAAACTATGTACCTTCTGAAATAAAGGCTTTTATTATTATTATTTATTTGTTTCTCTTTCACGGGTATTTTCTTTATACGTTAGGAAAATATCCGGCTCTTTAGGAGGCTTACACAGAGACATGGGTCTAAGAAGAAGAGGCCCTTCGAGAGTTTTAATCAAAGGTGGGATGGAACATCTACAGCGGCACTAGCCGCAGCAGGCTTAGGACTATTACTACGTATGGATTCTAATATATGGGTTATAGGTATGGGTAAAATGTGGATGAGAATGAATGGGTAGTAAAATGTGGATGAGAATGAATGAATGAGTTACTTGTCAAATGTCTACTTTATGCCGACGACCAAGTAATACTTGCGTCATCGGCGGAAGAGTTACAGGCGATGGTAACTATTATGCATGGTGCTTTTGAGAGTAAAGGAATGAAAATGAATGTAAGCAAGACGAAAGTAATGGTATTTGAAAGGGAGGAGTGCATGACGATATGCAATATTATGATTGATGGAGAACAAGTGGAGCAAGTGAAAGAGTTTGTATATTTGGGTACTTTGTTTACAAGGGATGGTACACATGAGGGAGATATTGAAAGAAGAACGATTGCTGGCAATAAAGTGAATGGTGCTCTACGCGCTTTTATGAACAGTCAAAATGTATCCGAAAAGGCACGTCTGGCTGTTCATAGAGGACTATTAGTGCCTACACTTATGCATGGAAGTGAAAGTTGGGTATGGCAAAAGAAGCATGAGAGCAGAATAAATGCTGTAGAAATGAGAGCGCTGAGAAATATATGTGGTGTGACTCTGAAAGATAGAATAAGGAATAGTGTGATTAGAGAGAGATGCGGCATAAAAGTGGATATAGTGACGAGAATACAAAAGGGTATGTTAAGTTGGTTTGGGCATGTAGAAAGAATGGACGAGAACAGACTGACTAAGAAAGTTTATAAGGCTAGTGTGAATGGATTAGTCGCAAGGGGAAGACCTAGGCGAACGTTTCTTGATCAGATCGGAGACGTTCTGGATAAAGGCCAGGTTAAGAGCCCCTTAAACCGGCGAGCGTGTATGAGGAATGTTATGAAAGTGAATGAAGCCAGAGAAGTGTGTCAGGATCGTAGCAAATGGAAATCCGTAGTCTCTGCCTACCCCTCTGGGAAACAGGCGTGAATTTATGTATGTAAGGTATGGGTGTTATGGTGAATATCCACGATAGGCATACAAGTCAGCAGCAGGGGGTAACACCGTTGCGAAGGGCTAAGGGTGTCGAGCAGTTCGGCGCCGGTTTCACCGTCACGGGTCTCGTGACAACGGAGGAGTTTCCTCGTAGTTATGCCCTTGAAAATGACACTTCCATCCCCAAGCACGTAGCTCCAGTGGCCTCCCTCTGATCGGCCGACCAAAGCAAGCCAGAACTGAGAGTCCTACGGGTGCTCTTGAAGATCCACCCCAGCCAAACAGTAACGGCAAGCCGGGGACGAGGCCCTAACCGCCTCTCCAAGGCATTCAGGACCGCCACCAACATTCAGCTCGCTGCAAGATGCCCTGCGGTTTATGCGCTTTTATTTAACCTGGTGATACATTTTTGTTTATATCACAAAGCGAAGATAGTAGTTTAAAGGCTAGTGTACCTACTGTGCCCTCCGGTATCGTGTTAGTCTCATGAGGAGATAACGACTGTCCAAGAGGGATCATTATTTATTGTAATTAATAATAGGCGATCATAGATAAACAACCAAGGCATTTGAATTTTGAATGATTGATATTCGAATTACGTATCAGACTTCAAGAAAGGTTAGATGATTCGAGTGATGACAAAAAGCTATATTATTTTCGATATGCAATCAAGTTATGATTCGAATTTTGAATATTTGAAGCAAAATTAGATTAAATAAATTTAATATTAATAGAATGAGATAATAAACAAATTAATTTTGAGATTAATATTCTAATGCAGAATCATTTCAAAACAGTTGATTATTTTTCGCTCGTGTTGAACAACATGGCTGCAACGTAGCTTATCTTTGTAGATCGATCATATATGCGGTAGTCACTGCGTCACGACCCTTCTTCGTCTAATATATGTTGGGATGAAACGCCACACATTGTTAGATTCATAATGTAACATTATGTAATGTGTGTATCGCGTGACTCGATGGAGAATCTCTAAGGTATTTATCACATCACTGATGTTACATACATATATACCTACAGTGTTACACCACATGTAACAAAAACATAAAGCGGCAAACTAATTGAATTATAGCTGTGCCCTCACTGGACTAAGATTGCACAAAAAAGTGTCCACACTACGAAGAGTGAGCTCACACATTACATTATTTTTTATTTAATAATTTATTTAACTGAATTTCTTCATATACATGTTAACAATGATAATTTCTTAATTTTTTAAAAGATCATGACAAGTATTTTGTGTCTTTGACACCTGTACTAATGCGAGCATTGTGTCACAATTGCCAGAATTTATATGGTAGAGAACTTTATTGTACAATTTTAGACATGAGTCAACGTGATAAAACTGTATTTATAATTCATAAGCCATATTGATATAATAGTAGTTCATAGTAGTCAAAAATTAGACACAACGGTGACCATATTTAAATATAGTTGGATGCAAATATGTTTTAAATCATGTTTAGCAAACTATTAGACAATGTTTGATTATGACGCATATGTCTCCCTGTTTTTGAAAGACAGATCAAAACAGAAATGTGTTAAATCTCTCAAATATATGTCAACCGCTGTGATTAGCCGATTGAATAAGCAACAGCCTATCAAATCGGCTCTTTAGTCTTTTCCACCGCGAGTGGTTCGAACCGCGGTATCACTTGATATGAGCTTGATTTGACACGTCGTTAATTAGTGTTTCAGAAACCGAGTGGTTGTCTCCCGTGTACATCCTCAATGGAAAGGGTAGGCAGTACTGAATTACACCTATATTTCACCAGGTATAATTTTAGGTCCAACGTAATATATGGCGTGGCTATTGGCATCTACTGGGCACAATTCCAGACTGATAAAAAGTCCAATAACATTAATACGAATCCGAGACCTCATGCACAACAGTCGCATTCACAATTGCGCCAGCAACGAAGAATTCTTGTGTATCATGGAGACAATAGAAAGAAAGAAGAAAGAAATAAATCATGTTTATTTCATACAGAGCACACACAATTAATTAAAACAAAATAAACATAAAAAATATTATACATAATAAAACAAAAATGTGTATGCCCTCGCTGAAAAGAGTCACCAGCATTAGCTGGGCACCCAAATTGAGTGCACCAGCACTGGTTTTCAGTTGGTCACCCGATACAAGTGAGGCACGGACGGAGGCAAATGCTTAAAATTACAACAAAAATACAATAAATGTGGTTCTGCTATATATATACACAAGGAAAACGTATAGGGCATATTAAATTATGTTTATAAATTAGGTACATTTTAGAAATATGAGCACATAGGTAGAATAAGTATATAATATAGTATAATATATATATAGTATTTATTTAACAAAATATATTCTTAAAAGTTCATTCAACAACAACATTTAGCGGTGGGCTTAGTATGTAATAATGAGCGATCCTACTATTATTTACAGAGCACATTAATCCTCCCACCAGGTTTACGAGAATATGCCACCGAAAACCAAACAATACTTTTCCTGGGGAAACAAACTCAACATGATCGATAATTGCGGATACTTCATTTTGTATTCGAAATAGGTCGAAACACGTTCCAAGCATTTTGAAGACAGACGGCTTTGTGATGCCAAACATTCCTTTGATTCCATTCTGTCCTTAGCTATTCTATCTTTAATATTCGTCAACAAACGTACCTATATAAAGACTAGCTTTTGCTCACGATTTACGACGAATTTCAATCTTACAGTAACATCTGTTAATAATAGTAGCGAAAGTAAGTCACTCCAAAACCCAAACTTTGATCAAAACCAATTTTTTTATATCTATATTTATACTCAAATTTTTCAGAAAGAATATGGTAAAAGTAATTATGTCCCTCTATCCGATCCTTTAACGATTTCTATTATTTTTTTACCGAGGTATGCGTTCTTGAGTATGATTTACGCGGGAAAGTCCACGAGCAAAAGCTATTCGATCATATTTTGTGTAAGGGCAAAGTTTCCTTTGAAATACCCTCAGCGTATAACATGAATTAGCTTTAGTATATTTCGGCAGTTGCCTACATCTGCTGATCGAATAGCTCCAATTTATTGAGAGGAGTCACTGATGCAGACCCTAACAAAAGATTTTATCGCATACTTGACTCTTGAGGTATAATTTCGATATCGTTTGGATCAATAATGCGTATTCGTAACAAAGAAAATAATGTACCGTCTGTATATTGCCGAAGGTATAGGCAGAGGTGTGTTACACGTTTATTTTTCCACATATGATTTTCGGTTCCCACGTAATATTATTTACGTCCCATATTGCCATTCACCGGACACGTTACCAGAGCTCATGCTTACATAATATAACAGACACACAGCACAATAACACTTTTTCTGCTCCATGAATCGAGCTCGGGCCTTAATATCATACAATACATGAACCCAAACATACAATCACATCTCACGAGACTAAATTATAAATTAAAAAACACAGTTTGCGTGCAGTAAAGCTGTTAGCTAATTTTAAAGAGAAAAGTAGGCTTGTTAAGTGTTTTAGAAAAGACATCTTCCTGTGTCGCGGGTAACTTTAAAAACATTCAAACAACGGACACAATGAGCACCCAGACCCATAACAACAATTTGTCGATCACACAAGTATTTGTCTTGTGTGGGGATTGAACTCGCGCCGAAGTAACGACGCGATCGCTTAATCCACTGCGCCATTCGTGCAGTCATGTGCAGTCCATGCAGTCAGTGTTAACCAAAGCATGGTGACGCTCGTTAGTAGTCAGGATCGAAACTTTACTCTCCGGCACATAAAGTTTAACAGTAAATATTACATTCTACGGTAGCACATCTGACGTGAACTTATGACAATAGATATCAGTTATGAGGAAAATATAACCACGATTAGACCTAGTATTAAACAGTAAAGTGGTATCAATCTCTTTTAGACTTTTGGGTGTGTATTCTGTTATCTGAAAATAACTTAATTCACCCTCAACTTTCTACTTAGCTAGTAGAGATTTCAACTTCTGGAAAATACTGTCCCACGAATATTTAATAATATTTTATTAGCCGCATGATCAGTCAATTACGTATATTCCCAATTTACGTTTCAAAGTTTGTAATTTATATTTTTATCTGTTTTATTTAAAAAAGTAAACTCTTGCATAAGGAATAATTGTTTAATCACGTGATCTTTTACAAACATTCAAACAACGAACAAAAAGACTCGGATTAATTGGGTGCAGCTTACGCAAATTTTTATCCCGTCTAGGTTTCGACCCAACTTCACTTGGCATAATGGCAATGGCGAGGCGGCCATATAAAGACCCACTTCATCTATCATCCACACATTTTTAACTTATTGATTCAAAATTTAATGTCAACATACATATAAAATTCATAACCTCTGACATAACCACATTTCGAAACCGTTAATGATTAAAATCATACAATTTCAGAGTCCATTACACCTAAAACAGAAATGACTAACCCAAAAAAACTTTTTTAATCACACAAAATGAGAGGGCCCCGTAAAGTCGCCCGCGTAAACGTAAAATCGTTAGCGGCTTTTTCAAACTTTAGATTTTTTAATTAAAAGTCCAAACTCATAATTAAAATGCTTTTAGGTCTTCGATTTCGAGGTTCAGATGTCTTAGTAAAAGAAGCAAACCATAACGTTGCAGAATTAGACTATAGGTTGACATTATTGATACGTAATCTAAAGATCCTATTAAGCTCCTTAGGTATAACGAAGCAATATTTGAACAATCGTGTATGTTATATAGAAAATATATGGAAAGCTTTATTTTAGCTTTGTGTGTATGTGGTAGAATATTTATTTATTTATTACATGCTACGGTTTTCAAACATTGTAATAAATAATTTATAGTTTTTAGATTTATCACGTCATAGTTGTAAATCACTTTATAGTTTCACAGCGCACACTGTCATTGGCTAGCTGATCACTTTTAGATGCTTAGCCATCTGTATAGTGTAGGTTTAGTTATTTAGATTTGTTTTCCATAACTATGGTCAAGTAAATAGTTCTTAAATTGCCTATCTTCTTTTTCTTCTTCTCCCTAGACTTTATTATTCCCAAGTCACTTGGGTCGACTTTTCTAGTTTAACTGGATTTGACTGAATATCAGTTTTTACATGGAGCGGCTACCACCTGACCTCCACAACTCGAAAGCTAACGATACCCTAAGACTAGACCAGTGTCAGGATATTATAGGGCACTGACTTCGTAATAACGACTGCCATAGATGTTCATGGCAGCCAGGACCGACGGCTTAACGTGCTCTCCGAGGCACGGAGCAGGCGATAATTGTCAATTAATACGCACATAATTTAGAAAAGTCATATAACTTCCGAAAGTCAGAGGTGCGCGACGTGGGTTCGAACCCGAGACCTTCATTGCATTGCAGTCTGCTGGTCTCCCCACTGAGCCTTAAATTGCCTGTATTAGACATCAATTTCTGATGCTCAAAGGGAAATCGTGCTCAATCCAACGTAATAAAACGCAGGTCAATTGCTTCTCTAGGCTTTTCTAATACTAAAATGTTGCGATGAAAACGGAATAAAACTTTGCTTGACTTCGGAATCATACAAACTAATAGAACTTAAGAGGCATGCTTTGATTCCTTTGCCTTGCTCTGTATCAATATTGATATATTTAGTAGGAGCTGCTTTTAATTTGGTCTTTGTTCAATCTTCAATCTTATTCCAAGTTATATCAAACTAAAAAATACAAAATGCAAAAAGATCGTCGCACTAAAACTCACAGTCTAGACAACACAGCGCAGTCTATTTTTGTCTGCTCCTTCCAGACTTACGTGACTTCGTTCTCCATTGTTCTATACATCTGTGTGCCCTCAAATACTTTGAATCCGAAAGCTATTAAAATAAATCGTGATAAATAGCAGTTGCATATGAAAATAACTGAAAACATCCACGAACATTTGTCACGCTCATAACAAATGATTGCTTATAGCAATAAAGCGATATAAATGAATAACGCCCAGTGATTAATCGTACGGAAAACTGTTTTAATTAAAAATAACTGTGATATTCAATCCGGGAGTTAGACTTTGAATGGAAGGAATTAATCTCTCGAAGTCGTGTTTCATAAGTCAAATTCGTTCTTTGTCCTATTTATTTATTCGTTAGCTCTCTTCGGTTTATATTTAAGGGACTAACGCTTGGCGTTTTGAAGGTATTAAACGGTATTACTTTTTCATAACAAGATATTAATGGCAATTAGTGACACGCTCCTTGGAAAATGGCTGCTGGATTATAAAGGATTGGATTATTCAACTACTTTCATGACATGAATCTTGTTTGAGAATATTTTGGATAAATTGGTCGTGCGATAGCGATATTTCGAATACGGTGCCGTTATGACTTTAGGTATAAATAAAATAATAAAATAAAATATATGATTTATTCCTACGCGTCATTATGTAGATATGTAGGCAGACATGTATTACCTACTACAACTATGATTTTAGGTATCACACAATAGGGTACTAGTCTATTGCCGTATACAGGTTTAGTCTCTATATTGCTTCAGAGAATTTCTTGACTGTAAAGCACAATAAAAATTTGCCTGAAAATCGAACCCCACTTGGGTTCGATTTTCAGACAAATTTTTGAGTACTTACGTGACGCACAGCAGTCACATTACCTACCACCGTCACATACAGTTAAAATAAAAGCCTTATATAATCCTTAAAAGTATTAAAATTTTATTAAACTAACAACATTCACATTAAAATAAATTCTACATACTCGTGAAAAACTATGAATAAAAGAGGATTTGGAAAAAGCTTTGAGCAAAAACTAAAACTAGAGACGAAAACTAATTTTTGGTATTGCGCGAAAAGTTATGACTCAATAGGGGTTTATAATTAAGAACTTTAGGGACTACTAAATGCTAATTGTTGATAGTATCTTGATTAGGTATATTTGCTTAAATTATTATTGCCACAGAATTGTTATTGCTAAAGAATTATATTTATAAATCACTTTTGCGCTAGACTTATATGTTTTGAGAATAGGAACCCTTTCCTATTCTCAAAACATTATTTATTAAAATTCGAAATATTCGAATCTTTGACAATTATTAGAACGTGTGTAACTTTGATATTGATTTATTATAAACTGATTATGTAGTAGCTCTACACGAATATGAATGTGAATATCACAATTCGGTTACAAACGCAGCGTGATTCGAATTATACACACCCACCGACACGATACACCGACCAACATTCGGGCTCGAAATCATAAAATTTTCGAATTGGAATAGGATATCCTTTTCCATAACAATTACCGTATCATTAATATTATTGAGGGCACTTCCCAATATTAAAAATAGTCCTAAACAGTAAACATTTATATCATACAACTGTAAAGAATAAATAGTGTATTAAAAAATTCTTAAGCAATGTTGAAGACATTCTATAATAGTAAGCAGACAGGGCTGTTTAAAGATCGCAATTCAAGAATCCGTCCTACATAACATTTGTAGACAAGCCAGCAATCTCACAATCAGTAAGCATAATTACAGCAAATAATTGTACAATGAAACAAACGAATAAGTCGAGGTAGGTATCGAATAACCAATTTTTTTAAATTGTTGTATCTACATAAAAAATGCTGACATTCCCAATTATGATAATATATTTATCCGAGATTATTCGGATAATTAAATGGGTCAATGTCGGAATGTTCGGCATATTGGGGATCGCAGGCTTAATCCCCGTGCGAGGCAAATATTTGTTTGGCCTATATAATCGTTCCGATCAGGTCTGTGTGTGTGGTGTTTTATTTTTTAGCCTGTACTCTGCCACTGTTATTTGGTCTAACTAACAATATTGCTAGAAAGCGTATGGTTTACGTATAGAGTCCTTCCTATAGTTACTTGAGATACTGAAATATAATAAATGGTGATTTAAAAGAGTGGCCATAAGTTTCTTATAGGTATAACTGGTAAATAGCCGAAATGTAAATTCAATAATTTCAATAAACTCATTGAAGTTCATAAGTGTAACTCGGTGAGCCTTTTAGCCGATTTGAGCTATAAATGATTTTTGACTTTGACTTTGTCTTTGTATAATATATGATTTTTAGTAGGATTGTCGTATATATTTCAAATTTCATTTAATCTCGAATCACTAGCTGATGAAGTACTTAGAAACCAGCTGTGCCGCCATAGAAGATCTTTAGGCACCTAGGTGTCTAAAGATCTTCTTTATATATCTTAATGTTATTTTCTTTTCGTCTAAATCTATGCAATTTAATTGCTCGTCGCACTTAGGTTAAATATATTATATTGCGACTTAACTTTAAGAATACTCAACCTTACCACTCTAACAGCAGGTCCTTACCTATATTACTTATAAACAGGATATAATATTATTATAACAGATTTGTGCGAATAATTACATCAACCATAATCATTAACAAAATCACAGACGTATATCTTACATAAACAACGTTATCCATCTCTCTAGAACTGGCTTTATTATACAACATAAAGCGGAACCCACACTAATGCCACGTGAGCAAAAAAAGCTAAAAAATATCTTCGCAATGGCGGACTTAATTCCGACAGCGGAACCGCAACACTAATTAAGGTAAAAGGGCGAATCTCTAAGGAAAAGATAATCCTTTCTTGTACCTACTTCGTTTTAATAAATGCCGAGTATTTTAGGCATATTTTAATTAAACATTCTCACGTCCTCATCCCTTGGGCGTTAGCACCTCGGGTACGGGGTGATAAATTATTGTATGCAGTGAATATTAAAAGTCAAAAGTAGTGATACTTTTTTTAAGGAAGAAAAATGATGATTTTATTTTATGAGAGTTTTAGAATTACCTACTTTTTTGGTTTGTTAGTAACTGGAAATGATCTTAAATATGTTTAATAATGTTACTAACAATAGCACTGAACATTTTTGTTTTGGTCTGTCCTGGTTTTTTTTTATCGGATACAATACACTGCTTTATTTTAGACACTTAGACTCTATATTCAACTATACAATAATAAGGTATATAAAAAAAAAGAAAATCGTGTCTGATTTTCTATAATAAATAATCTATAAATAACTTTAGTTATGTTTAGTTAAGCAGAAGAAAAACGACGATTTTATTGACACACATGTTGATATTCCAACATCAAACCGTGCAGTTGTTATCTATTTAAAAATACATAGAACGCATAATATATTGATGTGGTTTTCTTTATTTCTCACAGGCCTGCAAAGAGTTTCTTTATACTCACTTGTTCATAGATCAATAGGTGTTTACAGCAGACCAAATAAACGGCATTCAGCCTTACCTGGAACAATAAATACACGATTTTTATTAAAAAGTTCACATAACGAAGATAACATAAAGAAGTACAATAATTAAGATGATTTAATTATTACAAATTATAAGATTTGATAACAGTTCTGCTTTGTTAATCCCGTGGTGTTCATGTTTGCCTTCGATCGTGAGGTTAAGGTTCTGAGGGTTCACTTTCTAAGTAGGGAATAATGCTGTTGAGTTATTTTATAAGGAAATTCTCAGTAGGAAGAGCGAGTTTGGAATAGGCAAGAAGCTTGCTTGTAGGATATACAAACTAAATATTTGTTAAATTTTCACCTTTCCTTTAGAAAATAAATGTTATACAGACAAAACTCTAAGTATGACATTGACACCAAAAATACAGCTCAATGTTAAATTAAATATTAAAAAGAATATCTGGCGTTGTGCTCAGTTTACGTAGATAGTGATACTATTGCATTTTCATCGTTATGTTTTCTTAAAGTGCGTGTTTACTGAAGCAGGTACTTAATAAAAGTTGATAATGAAAATGTCTGGAAGAAGAAGGTCTGAGAAATATTTTGTTAAAAGAATTAGAGCACAGTAGGAACCTTGTTTTCAATTGAAGCGGTACGTCTGGTAAAATGAGGCACTTTCTAGAAGTTAAAAGTTTTCTAAAGTTAAGTTACCTTGGATATGATGGTAGCTGTCAACAGAGTCGACGTTGTAAGAAACCTTTCGGTTCTATTTTACGAGGAGCCCTAAAGAAAAGTCAACTACTTAAGAACATTTTGTAGTCACACAAGTACTCACCAGTTTTGTGTAAACATAAACATTTAATTAATGTGTAAAACTAAGCTGTTTATGGGAACGTGTTCCAGTGTTTATGGGTGTACAGTTGGCTACACAATTGTTAGCAGTATTAAAGGTTAAGGGCTCCACTTTCCTTTTAACGCAGGTGACCCAGTTTTTAATGCTGACATCGCGAGTTGTCACCTTGATAATTGCGTTGCGATTTTTTTAGACTACTTTTAAGCTGAGTGTATTTCTATATTGCGGGAATCGTTACAAATACTAACGCAACTGACACAATACACACCCAGACGCGGTACAACTATTTATGGTTCAAAATATGTGATGATTGAGGTAATTGCAATATGATAATTGCTCGAATAACTAACAAATTATTGTAACTTCTGATTTTAAGCTATTGCAGACAACGCAGCTTGTAATACTGTAGTTTAAGTGTAATTAGGTTTTCGTAAG
This sequence comes from Catocala nupta, assembly GCA_963675205.1. Classification (NCBI taxonomy): domain Eukaryota; kingdom Metazoa; phylum Arthropoda; class Insecta; order Lepidoptera; family Erebidae; genus Catocala; species Catocala nupta. Next base: position 27,155,497 of record OY776087.1, read on the forward strand.
CGAAATTAAATTTAAGTGAACAGTTTCATAAAATCCTCACGAAATTAATTCTGCATATCTTTTTAGGTCAAATTTAAACAGCTAATTTGAAGATGTTGAGACTTAAGTAAAGTTCGTATTTTATCATAAGAATATCTAAAATCTTGAAATGCTGACAACTTGGCTATAATTGCAGTAATTTGTAATGAAATACAGTACCTTTGCTACAAAAATATTTTTTGTTAAATTACCAACAATAATTTGGAATTCATAATACTGTCTAACTAGCGAATAAAATAACTGCTTCAACGAAAACAATTTACTAAAACAATACTGAAACTATCAAACGAAATTCTGTGTATATCTGTTATACGATAACTTTCATTTCTGTTTATAGCGATCATTCAATCTGATGCCGTCGAGTCATGGCCGTGCAATATCTACATATATACATGTAGGTATATAATATTATCGAAACATGACTTGCAATGTCCATAACTCGCAGAGGTTCTTGAAGGGCGAAAGGTTCTTAACTTGCTTCGTGGTCTGAGTAGACACAAACACAAATAATAATACATTGTTAAATTAATTACTTATGCCTTGCAAGACCAACTTAAATTGGTACGAAATTACTTCGAAAGTATGAGTTCATGTGGCAGAACGAAAAATAGATACAAGGGTAATGAACGTGGCAGATGCGGCGCAATTTTTTTTTTACTTTCCGTGTCCAAGTTACTTTGCCTATAATAGCCGCGCAGGTATACATATGCTCTTTAGAATTAACCAAAGTGTCTATACTGGTACACTTTGCAATGTCAGCAGATGTGAGATGATCCGGTCCAGGGCGCTGCACTTTTATTGGGTGAGCGATTGATCTACTACTCACTTCACCAAATTATGTTTGCAGCGGCCTACTTAGGTAGACGATTAAAACCTTTCCATATAGTACCCTGCAGAGTGAGAGAGAGGGTGGCAGAGTCAGCTCGTGGCGGATGTTCCTGAGCCTTAACATAGTACATTTTTGTATTTTCGATGTAATTGTTATTATCGCACATAAACAAGGCAAGGCGTATTGCTTGGTTATGGTATGAATGTGCCAGCTCAAAGTTTATAAGCTTCTGGCGTAGGAATATTATATTTTTAATAAAACTACTCCCGCACTATGAATAATTCCTATGTCGCGGATAACTTTACAAACAATAAAACAACGGGCAAAGAGAACACTCAGATTCAGTACAACTATTTGTGTACTGCACAAATTTTTGTTCCATGTTAAAGTATTATTGCATTGCTCCTGGTGACAGAGTTCCAGTGGCTCGCATAGGGACCTACTTCTCCCAATCCCATTGTATCTTCCCACCTTAAATATATTTTCCAAGGTCCGGCAATGCGCGACTAATATTCCTAGTATCGGCCGTATGACTTTCGTAATCACGTATTAGACGGGCTGTATGCTTGTTTTTTACATCTGGTAAACATAGTAAATAAATGGGTAGCTTATATTTTAATGTATTTCAAACATTAAGTTATTCTTTTTATAATAATATCACTAGCATGTAAGCAATAAGTATTCATTTCGTCGTTAGACATTGAGAATTAATCTTACCTTCTAAAATTTACGTGTATTATCTACAATTATTTTTACAAATTACTATGTATACATAATTAAGTTTTAGACTTTGATTTAAAAACTATCTTCTATCTTATAATATGTTCATGTTAATTGAGAAGTACCTAGACATGATTGTTGATTGTTACAATGTGGACTTTACGGTACGTTTAGCTGATTAATCATGTACTGATAACGCTTGAACGATCAACTGTATACCTACCGCCGAAGATGTAAATGGGATGAATTACGTATTAATTGATTAATTATTCATCTTCTATATGTATTGTGCTTCTGTTTTACAATTTTTACTAACATACGTTATATTATTTGGATTTTATCCATAATAAATGTTTATATTCTTCTCAGTTCAGAACTAGTGGTTTTAGTCGAGTTACGGACTGGGAACAAGTAAATGTAGACTGTAGTGTATGAACATCACGTAGTAGATATTACAAAAATTTTTTTGAAGTGGAGAATTATTTTAACTGCTTTGCAAGTGTTTAAAATAAATGGAAATCTGCATTTTATTTATTTGGTTCACCAACAATTGTATATACACTTACTTTCATTTGATACAAACTTATACAAATAACATTGTGTAACAATTACTTATAGGTAAACACCACATGAGTTAATTAAATGCTAACAAGATAAAATAATAATCTAAACACGGTTGCTAATATAACATAAGAATAAGAATAATAAAACTATGCATGGTCAAAACAGAATATACAAAATAAAAAACAAGGTGACCTTTGTATCTTTATACAGCCAGAATGTTGTAATTTCAGATTCATCTGACAAGGATGAAGGCAATAATTTTCATAGAGATCACAATATTAAGTATCTGGCAAACATTTGAGGATCTTAGATTTTTGATTTGCAACAGAGTCATGGTGTAGGTCAATTTGATCGCTGCAGCCATTTATAACTTCACAAATTCTGGCACATGGTAAATTAGAATCTAAAACTGTTCGCTTAAGCGGCGCACAGTGGAAGTCTAGACGGCGCACGAATATTGCATAAAGCTAGCAGTTCGGGACACTGAATACAGTTTTAAGAATTTTACTCCCAAGCAATGCATCGTTCAAGCGTCTACGTTTGTCAAGAGAGCTTAAGGAAAAGTATTGTAATCTAGCTTTGTATGAAGGATTTTTTTGACACTCCCTTGGAAAACGCGAGGTGCCAAAGAAAGCGCTTCTGCACACGTTCCAATAAACCACGCTACAATATTCCAACATACTCCTAACCAAATCATTAAATTCATATCCATTATTATTAAAAACTTACGGTATAAAATAATAGTGACATTGCTGTCTACTATGCATTTTCAGCGCGTTCTTATTATAATAAGTCTCTAATAAGAAACCCAATAACTTCGTATGAACCGAATCAAACATAAGAGTAGAGACAAACACAAGCCACGATAGATTTGGATGATTTACATTGAACCAGACCTAGAATCGGTTTAAAGCAAACCTAAGCAACGAAACTGTCTAGCAACATCCAGAATAAAGAACAACTTCCAAATTCCAAACTAGCAGCTGTACAATATTAAAACAAACCACTTAACCTCTCGACTGTACAACTCATTGCAATGTAGAGTAGTTTACGTGCAAGCGACTCTGCGTCGTAAAACAGGGGTCACACGGTTACAGGCACCGGTTAATATTTGGGGTTAATGGAAATTAACCACTTTAATGCTGGCTGTAAATTTGATGGTGTATACGTCATTGAAGTTAATAGCAAAGAAGTATTCTTATGAAGAATAAAACGGAGGGTATCCAATTATGTTGACTTTGATCGACATGTTGACAAATACATTTTAAAAATAGTAAAATACTACCAGCCGTGCATATTGTGAATCATTTATCAATTAATTTCAAATATTTAAGAGGAAGTTAAGTATTAACTAGTGACTGATCAGGCATGGGAGTAACACCTATAAACGTTACTCAACGTTGAGTTATAGTTACGCAAGTCTTTGATTAGAGGCTTATCAATGATCAATGATTTGAATTATTCAGGTGAGGGGTAGCTAAGTATCAATTCAAAATATATTTTTTAAACATAATATTTACAAATATAAACATGCTATATTTTTGTTTGTAAGACTGTATGTGCTGCAGGACAGCGGTTCTGCAGCATTAGTTATGTCAGAGTAAAGAAGCGTCTATACTCTGACATAACTTATACATCCATACTAATTATTATAATAAGTTAAATAGTTTAGTTTTTATTTAGTTTGAACGCGCTAACATGATGTACTTGCGCGAGTTCTATACACCGCAGAAAAAAGCAACGCGAGCCACCCAAGTTACTCGTACAGCTACTTGCATATAGGCTACGCGAGTAGCTTGCTTATTTAGCCGGCGCTACTTGCGTCGTGAGCAACATAATAATATTAAACTTGAACCGCCATTTAGAGAAATTATAATTATTAAGTTGTATCTTATAATTTTACTTCACTTCGAATTTCGAAATTGTGTTAATTACTTTTTATTTTACATAAAAGAGGTTATATAGGTCTTTGATACCACAGAGTAAATCATGGAATTTAGTCGTCCTAATTAAACCTTAAATAAAGCTGTTTAGTTCGCTGTTTCATTAAGATCCCGAACTGCGGTTTCCGGCGGGGTGTTTGGGAGGAATGGTTACGCGTTATACGAAGATCTATATTGTTGGAGGAATGGGGAGTATCTTCTAAACTTATTGAACGGGGCGAACTACATACAGTTATTGTGCAAGTTTATTGCTTTTGGTTTAATTGCAAACAGTCTTAAGTGTGTGTACTTTGTACGATTATATTACAAGAAATATAAAATGTTGTCTAGTATCGCGCTAGCCTTTTTGCTACAGTATTCACAGCATAGTACTATCGTTTTGCTTCACATAATATAAGCGAACATTTTGCGATCTACCAGATAGAGTTCTTGATTATATGTTTTTTTGGAGAGTTATTTCTAATATATAAATAATTTTTAATTAATATATAATTTAAAAGTGTTTGCCATCGATACATACGATAGCAAAGAAGAAGAAGAGTTATTTCTACGTAGCTTTTGATAAGGATGTTTAATCTTTGAATACGATGAAGCTAGAACAAATTATGAGTAAACTTTGCTGTTGCCATTTTTTGGTGATAGTAGAAAAACGGTAGTTTTAGTGGGGAAGTATCACCTACAAGAAACCAGCAAAAGAGTAATACTGCTTCTGCATTTCGTCTGGTAAATAAAAATTCTGGATGCCTACATATCTACTCTACGGATGGGCTATCTTTAATTTTTTTGCTATAACAAAAGTGATGTGAGCGGAGCGCTAGTGATGTGCTTAGAATTTTAAGGTATTATAATATATGGTAACCGCTTATCGATTAGCTTATTATATTCTATATATTCTATATTCTATATATTCTACCACATACACACAACACCAACTAGCCCAAACTAAGCAGAGCTTGTACTATGGGTACTAGACAATGGATAAACATACATATATAATTTTTTTTTTGTAAATACATACATATTATACATAGAAACACCCAGACCAAGACAAACATCCATGTTCATGCACACAAATGTTTGACTTGCGCGGGAATTGAACCCGTGACCTCAGGCGTAGCAGTCGGTGACACTAACCACTACGCCATCGAGGCCGACATATTTCGTTACATATGGTTTTACTTCCCACGTTACAAGGGGCGAAACTATTTCTGTTTACCGGGCACAGTTTAACACCAAGTGCTACCTAGAATTTGTTGACGAAAAATTCAATAACACTTTGGCTGACCCGGGCATCAAGCCCGAAACCAAATGCACAACAGGCGAATACAATGCCGCCGTGCGCACGCGGAATGTCATACAGGGTGATTTTGAAATCGTGTAATTCCTTTTAACCACGCATTCTACTGGTGATATAGAATAACCCTGACCATATTTATATTTACAATTATAATAAGTTAAATAGTTTAGTTTTTATTTAGTTTGAACGCGCTAACATGATGTACTTGCGCGAGTTCTATACACCGCAGAAAAAAGCAACGCGAGCCACCCAAGTTACTCGCACAGCTACTTGCATATAGGCTAGCTTGCTTATTTAGCCGGCGCTACTTGCGTCGTGAGCAACATAATAATATTAAACTTGAACCTTCATTTAGAGAAATTATAATTATTAAGTTCTATCTTATAATTTTACTTCACTTCGAATTTCGAAATTGTGTTAATTACTTTTTATTTTACATAAAAGAGGTTATATAGGTCTTTGATACCACAGAGTAAATCATGGAATTTAGTCGTCCTAATTAAACCTTAAATAAAGCTGTTTAGTTCGCTGTTTCATTAAGATCCCGAACTGCGGTTTCCGGCGGGGTGTTTGGGAGGAATGGTTACGCGTTATACGAAGATCTCTATTGTTGGAGGAATGGGGAGTATCTTCTAAACTTATTGAACGGGGCGAACTACATACAGTTATTGTGCAAGTTTATTGCTTTTGGTTTAATTGCAAACAGTCTTATGTGTGTGTACTTTGTACGATTATATTACAAGAAATATAAAATGTTGTCTAGTATCGCGCTAGCCTTTTTGCTACAGTATTCACAGCATAGTACTATCGTTTTGCTTCACATAATATAAGCGAACATTTTGCGATCTACCAGATAGAGATCTTGATTATATGTTTTTTTGGAGAGTTATTTCTAATATATAAATAATTTTTAATTAATATATAATTTAAAAATGTTTGCCATCTATACATACGATAGCAAAGAAGAAGAAGAGTTATTTCTACGTAGCTTTTGATAAGAATGTTTAATCTTTGAATACGATGAAGCTAGAACAAATTATGAGTAAACTTTGCTGTTGCCATTTTTTGGTGATAGTAGAAAAACGGTAGTTTTAGTGGGGAAGTACCACCCACCTACAAGAAACCAGCATTAAAGTAATACTGCTTCCGCATTTCGTCCGGTAAATAAGAATTCTGGATGCCTACATATCTACTCTACGGATGGGCTATCTTTAATTCCTTTGCTATAACAAAAGTGATGCGAACAGAGCGCTAGTGATGTGCTTAGAATTTTAAGGTATTATAATATATGGTAATCGCTTATCGATGCAAAGCTTATTAGCTTATTATATATTTCGTTACATATGGTTTTACTTCCCACGTTACAGGGGGCGAAACTATTTCCGTTTACCGGTCACAGTTTAACACCAAGTGCTACCTAGAATTTGTTGACGAAAAATTCAATAACACTCTGGCTGACCCGGGCATCGAGCCCAAAACCACAACAGGCAAATACAATGCCACCGTGCGAACGCGGAATGTCATATATTAAAAATAATCCGCATTTATATTAATTTTATTTCATTTAAGTATATTTCCATTTATATATATATATATATATATATATATATATATATATATATATATATATATATATATATATATATATATATATATATAGGTTTACAATTTTATACAATATCACATTATGTACTGTGTTGCACATGGCACTGGCCCCGTTTTGTCGCACAAACTACCCAGAATCTAATTTTATATGTTTAAAATGAATATTAAAACACCACACATATTTATTTACTCAGTGGACGCATGAAACTAGGGAAGCTAGAATATGCAAGAAATAAACTAAAACGCAAATAGATGTCACCACATCGCGGTAAAGTCTTTAATTAACCTAAAATATTTCGTGCTTCGTCAGAGCGGGTTGTACTGTATAATATTGTCGAATTTACGGTTAAACCTGCATTTGAATTGTGCAATTTCACAGCGGAATATTTAATGTGGACATGTGAGTATTGCGATGTTTCAGTCGGGAATGCAGTTAAAAATGTGGGTTGTATCTAATGTGGTAATTCTGATTTGGATATTTGCAAGATAGGTATCCTTTTTTCTTCTTCAGTTAAACTGCTTTGAAGTTAGTAAATAAAAAAAAAAAAAAAAAAAAAAAAGTTTACGTTTAACGGTAAATTATTTTTAACTTTGAATATCTTCCATATTCGAATTTTTAAAAAAGATACCTACCGAGAAACTTATTTTTTTTTGCAGATATCTCAAAACTACTAACGTAAATGACCTTTCCCATCGTGTACTTGACTTTTTATCAATGTATTTATTTTGTTTTTGCGTCTTCTTCGGTGTGGTAGTAGCAATGAATGCGACTGTTCTGCATGAAGTCTCGCAAAACGGGTATATTTAAGAAGAAAATCTCAGTAGCTCCTTGGTATCTGGAACAGTGTCCGGTTAACAGTAATAGACCCTATCATGTGGGACCTATAATAAAACATAGATAGCAAAACGTGGGCGTAATCCACGTCTGCCTACCTCTTCGAGGATGGAGGCGTGATAATATGTGTATTTTTATTTTTAAACATCTGCTCTAGAAATATATCCTGGGTCACGGGTGAATTTACGAACAATCAAACAACGGACACAAAGAACAGCCTGACTCAGAACAACCATTTGCAGATTGCATAAATGTTTGTCTCGTGTGGGATTCGAACCCACAACACAGGCGCAGTGGCAGCGGCGAGGCAACCACTTAAACCACTACGACATGGGGCGGGGATATAAACGTTTTTAGAATTTCGCGATTTGTACAGATATTTAATATACCTAATGCTAGGTAACGGGTCTTACTCGCGATAGATATACCTAGCATTATATAATAATAATAATAATATCCTTCGGACCGATTTCGGTCACGGCGGCCAATCTTAACGGCGACTGGCCATCTGCGCAGGAGATATTATAGTGCACAAGCGTGTGCGCAAACACAAGTGCACTCTCTGTTCCCTAACTCTCATGATCCGATGGGACGGTAATCCGACACGATCGGAGAGAGATCAGGCGCATGACCAACGGCTTTACGAGCTTGCCGAGGCACGAGGGTGTCCAACATCGCCAACTTCCTAACTCCGGGCTGTTATTGAGATTTCTTAACAGAAAACCCAATAACTTTTGGCCCGACCCGGGATTCGAACCCGAGACCTTATGCAGCAGTCGTATTCACTACCGCTGCGCCACGGATGCAGTTATATTAGGTTTATGGGCATATATCCTCAAATTCCGATCTCTTTCATCAAAATTCAAATAACGAAGTCCTTTGTTAAATTATTCAAGACACTATTAACTCGAAAGTTTATGTACCCAGATCGATTCATCATTATCGCCTGTCTTATCAAATATTTAACAAATTGATAAACACGGAAATGGTCTGTACAAACTTAAATTGATGTTTGAATTATTGAACTGTGTCGCTTTATACTGAAGGAATGATTCAGAAGGTTGTTAAGCGTAATTAAATCCTTTAGATTCTTCTTAAAGTCAGCAACAAAAGTCAACACACATTTGCGAGATTTCAATCGCACATCTATTAAAATTATAAATAAACTAGCTTTTGACCGTGGCTTCGCTTGTTCTGGAACAGTAAATTTTTTCTACGTGAAAGGTACTCTGTGTCCTTTACAGTACCCTTGATAACTATGCGAAATTCCATGATGATTGTCCAGTAATTTAGGCAGGAAAGCATAACTATCAAACAAACTCACATTCACTTTTATAATAGTAGTAAGATAAGCGGAATAATAATGATGAATTTTATTCACAAAATACTTTTACAAATTTTTCAAATATTCGGCTACTTATGATGCTCACTGTACTTAGTTTTTGAGCGGCAATTGTTTTATTAAATATTTCTAGCAGTTGATATATTTCGGCAATCTGAGAATCGAACCTAAAACCTCATGTACATCAGTCGCATTGACAACATTACAAAATTAAAAAAGACCAGTAGGTAATATAAAAATATTGTATTAGGTTCGAAATGACGACAGATTATTTGAATAATAACTTAAAGCACCGATTACTAAAGCGTAACAATGAATACTGATACAATTATCATAATTCCCAAAATCATCCGAATCAGAAAGCATCGTTCCTCATCTCAAAATCCAACCAATCCAATTCACAGCGATTTAATATCACAGTTCAGATTTTGTAAACCAATTAAATCAACTCGCTAAACAGAGCTGGAGCAAAACTCAAAAACCTTTAAGAATCACTCTTACCTAATGTTTGTAATATCGACTGCGCTTGTTTGCAAAGCTGCTAATATTGTCACCCTACTACCGTTTAATGAAGGAGCTCGGTGCTCAAACAAAAGGGCGCAAATGAAACGCTCGCGGCATCGCTCCGATGCTTTTTCGCTATTTTTTTAACAAGCTGCGCTTTGTCGTACTAAGCTCGTTTTGTAACGTTTGATTGAGATTTACTTTTGTAATGTGGTCTGTTTGTTTAATGCTAAGCCTTTGAGTTCTTTTCTCTGGTGTTTCAATGTTCTGCGGGCTTGTTTTCAATCTTTGTGCGGGAATTAAGTTGCGGATTATAATTGTTTTAGTATCTCTCTCTAGTTTTAGTTTTATTGCTTTTGATGTTGTGATTTTAAGTAATCAACATAGTCTGCTAGTTGAATAAAAAGCATATTCTGAATAACAGTATATTATTTACTTGTTTTGAATTGCTAAGACCTTGGACTTGGCCCTATTTTTTAACTTGTAATATATAATAGGTTCGCTCCCAATTTCGAGGACCTTAAAATATGACTGATGAATTGTAAGTGTAGTGTATCTTAAGGCATTCATAAATTTACAGGCGTCAATTTTGAATTATATAATATATATCTTTGTGTCAAAGAAAAGGGATGTTCCATACGTTCTCTTTTTTTTTTAAATAGCTGCAATATAATACTTATGCATGCCTAAAGTTGTATTTGAAAATGTATTTAAAATACCTGTTGCACTATTATGTAATGGTGTATATTGTATGCGAAGAATATACAAAACTTATAATTGGAGCCATGCAATTTTTTCTCATGCTCTCTATCTCATATTTGGAGTTGCAGTTTACATATGATGTACAAGTGCCACAAGGAAATATAAAATAAAGTGATTTTTGAAAATTTAACAGCTGGTATATATAAAATGAAAGTGAACTTCTACACCTAAAAGCAAATTTACAATCAAAACCATATAATCAAAGCTGTCCAAATCAAAACCAATTATTCACAATCCCAAAGGCCTGAATATTCCACCTTCAAAAGTGATAATATCCCTTCGCTTTTTACTCAAAAAGTAAAAACAAATAACGAAATCAGAAGATCCGCCTAATTATACACCAAAGAAACCTTTAAGATTAACACAACGAAATAGGTGAACCGCCGACACAGCTTAAGGGGTTGTCTTAACAGAAAATTGGAATTGAAACCGAGCATTTGCTCAGCCGAGTGTGTGGGCCTAAACAGGCGGAACGCGTCGAAACACAGGAATTACTGAAACACCTCCCCTTTAATTTTCCCGGCAAAAGGTTTCATTATTTTTTAATTAAATTAGAGTCTGCACGTACGCCTAATAGGTGTGAGGTAAAATTGTGTGCTGTTTTTTTAGTGAGTAATAGAAACGGGGTCTTTTAACATCAGGGGCGTCTAAGCAATTTTTGTACTTCAGATAAAATAAGTTTACATAACCGCTATATTTGTTGTACGACTTTTAATGTTAACTGGTATCGAAATATCAAATAAGGTTTATATTTAAAAGCTTTTGGAGTGCTCTGTGTACTTCGTCGATGTGAATTTGTGCTGAAACTATATACTAAAACTAAAATATTTTATTGAATTGCAGTTGTTTTTGTAGTAAAATTTCCAGGAAACATACTTATGACGTTTTACAACGTAGATTGCATTATTTATTTGTATGTCACAGACATAGGATATATCGCGGCGTAAAAATTAGATGAAAGTATCTCACTAGACCCTTCACTGCATTATTGGATGTGATCTAATGTTGGATACCTTTATTCGTGGTTGTGTCTAAACACAATCACGAATAAAGGTATCGTCAGAGCATTATAAATTCAAGTAGCTATATAAATAGCTACTTTAATTTATAATGCTTAATTTATTAACTGTCCTTCAAAAATGTTTGCTTTATAATATAGAGGTGGCTGGTGTAGGAATGTTTTATTCTATTTATAAGTATTTAGTTCAACAGCCATGTTAACGTTTACTAATGATTTTGCATTAAAATACAGACATACATAATAACCATATGTGCAATAAAATCCGTAATTGATTGCTTATTTTATTTCACTGTGAAGTGCTTAATAATTTATTAATACATAAAGATTGCTGAATATTAATTACTTATTGTTCTTGCCTGTTATAATTGTGTTAATTTAATGGCAAACTTAATATGCTCTCTCGTGTTTATTAATTAATCAACATTCAATATTAATTTTAATAAATATTTACTATAATAAATATGGAAGTCGCTATGTCTGTAAATCATGATGGAATAAAATTATACGCAACATCTTTATACCGTGATTCTAGCAAGTGAATAAATAGATTCAAGAGGAGACATTACCAGTAAAAGATGGTTATAATCTATGAATGTTTTTATTGTAACACTTCGAAATTTTGACTCTTCTAATAATTATAGGTTAAAGTCAGCTGAAACAAATAGTTCTATTTGGGTTTATTTAAACTAAGATTTTATTTATATAATTAATTCAATATGATTTCTTTAATGCTAAGTAACGTTAACATGTTCAACGCTTCAATGTGATAAAATTGTTAATACAAGTTTTTGATTTAATAATACACATAAATATAGGTAGTAATGAATTATATACAGTAAATTTCAATTATTTCGAAGAAATAATTGAATTAAATTGAAAAATTGTTAGCAGCTAAATATCACAACAAATATAGTTTATGAATTACATTGATTATTGATTTCGGTTTGTCATAAACAATCTTGCTAAACAAAGCAACGTCCAGAAATCTTTTTCTTCATATAATGTGAATATATGCATATTTAAAAAGCCTTGTGAATTAAAAGGAAATTTAGAACTTTACACAAACACTCTCTTATCTTATGTATGGGGGCCAGTCAGTACAGACCGGCGACACTTCGACCCATTGGGATCTTTTGTGTCGGCCCCAAGATTTATCCCTTAGCTATCTCCCTATGAATGTACTGCATCAGTCGTAGCATACACAAACATTATCTAGTATAGATATTTTATAAGTTTTAAGTTGAACTAGTAAAAATACATTGCATACGGCGGGCCGAAACCTCGGCGGGGTCGTGACCGCATGCGAAAGTGATTCGCGCGGCCCCGTCGATAGTTGTTTTTGTCGAGGAACACCGTGGTGGGTTTAGTCGGTATTCCGGGAGGTACATTATTCTTATTCCATCTTTCTCATTTACCCCGACGAGTCCGACATAACCCCTCCGCCCGCCCCGGCGGAGGGGTAGGTGTCAATGTATTCCTAAGTGTAAAAAAAAAAATATAGATATTTGTATAAGTTTTAGGTTGATATTAGGGCCTATCGTGATATGTGTATTTTAGATTAGGTGATTACGATTTTCCGATCAAAATCTCTTCATCATCATGGAATCCTACAATGCGGCCAATAGATGCTTATTAAATACACTCGTCACACGTAGGCCCCTTAACAAATCAGGCGTGAGTTTAGGTATTAGGTTTTAATCTTCAACCAAGAAAAGGCCAACTGCAGCTATTAAATACAGAATAACATCGGATGCAAACAGACGAAATATCCAATATGGCGCCAAGATTAAAGTAAACCAGGACGAGCCTGCAAGCCGGAAATTAAAGCCGGAGCGAAACGTCTTACCTTTACGAGAAACACCTTCATACATTTTGTATTAATAATTAAAATTTGTGTTTATGTGTCTTGAAAGCGTAAACTGGAGATTTAATTTTGTATTGAAAAAGGATATACATGGTAATGTTTGAAGTAGATTCAAAAGTAATTGAAGTATAAATTTAGTCCCCTTAATAAAAATATAATTCAAGGGTCTGTTTATTACACTTTATCTACAGATATGTTTTTGACTGGCAGAACCCGTTGTTGCTTTTTATTTCGTTAAAGTACAAATGAGCCAGCTCCCCTATGTTAGAAGTATCCTCTTCCAGAAAACTAGCGTAAGAATAGTTTCAATTTCTTTTTCCAATATAAGCCTATCAATATCTTGCAGATATAGCCCATTCCATCACTTAAACCTTTTTAGCTGAGACTAAATAATCACCCTCATTATCAAGTAATAAACCCGCAGTAGTATCTTAAAGCGCTAAATTTCCCAAAGGACCTAAGTGCCATGACCTCCCTTGGAAGGGAGAAAGCTATAACCATAACGCACCTAATTCCATATTCTCTATGTAAGGCATAATATAGTAGTCAAGGCTAATCTAGGATATAATTTAAATTCAGCTTTTAGAACTTGTTAATAAGACGCTCAAGTTGTCTGAAATATATTTAAAGTTAAATCGTGACGTTTACATTTTGACTTGGTAAAAGATCGTACTGATACGCTTGTGGTTTGTAAAAGATCCGAGAAATCAAGATGAAATAAATTTTATCTTATGGGTGTCGTTGTGCGAGTTGCATTTGTACTACTAAAGGTAGTTAGTAAGAAAAAGAAAGAATCAAATTAAATAAAATTTGATGCAAGAGAGAAAAAACATAATTTGAGAATGTTAGCATATGTTTTATCTGTAGCGCTGATTTTAACAGTTAACCTAACGTATTGACTCAGGGAATCAATCATGTGGATTATTATTTATTATGCTATTTTAAATAAATTATGTAATTAAACGAGAAAATTAAATTTAAACAGAATTAAGGAATATCGTGGATCGATGTTTCGATATCGATATCTTTTAGGTATACCACCGAAAACGATAATCCCGATTATACAGATAAAAATAATCGGATATATGATAAATGCATTATCGTGTATTCCAATGGTTATCTACTCATTGTCACTGATTGTTATTCATTATAATCGAATATTAGTAATACAAATAAAGAATGCAATATATTTTTAGATTTGATATGGCTGATTGTGATCATCTTTTGTTAGTTCCGGTGGCCACGATTCTACTCGAATGTTTCATTGATTTCGTTAGATTTCAGGAGCTGTCCAGACATTTTCGAAACTATATACATGTGTCGCTTTTCTTGAGGAACCACAAGAAGGATCCTTTTTGTTGCCAAACAACACACATTGTGGACAATAATGACTGTCTCTGTCTTCTATTTATAGCACATCACATTTTAAGAGTCCTAAATACCATACTCACTGAAGCTACTCAACACAAGGTTGTTAAGCTGCAATCTTCTGCGAAATATCTTTCTATTCCAGCTTCAGTAAAAATCTAAATATCTAATTTCTTCTTTCATTTTTAAAGATCTGTCTTCCTTCCCTTATTTCAATGTCCATCACTAATTCAAACGCGCTCAAAACCTGCGTCCAATTTCGATACATTTTTAAAACAATCGATGCGTAGCCTGAACAAGGTAACGATTACTTCTAAGTTATAAATAATTGTTTTTCCAAAACTTATAAAAGCAATTTTGGTGTTGTAATTAGTGGTAATGTTTTGTTTATTATACTAGCAACCCAGCTTTGTTTAATGTTGATTTGAATAGTATTGATCCGATATGGTAGAAAACAATTTATATTAGTTTTTGTATTGTATAAGGGTCGACTAAATCAGAAATAAGTGACGATATAATTGGTTAGCTGTACGTTTTATTTGCTTAGTGGAGATTAGTATTATTAGTATCGTATTGTTTGACAAAGCTGTTGTCGTCTCCTTAAAACCTAGTTTTAAGAGTCCGAAAAAATTCTTATAAGAGTTTTGTCCGTCCGTCCGTCTGTCTGTTATTCAACTTTCAACTCAAGAACCGTAAGAGCTAGAGACTCGCGGTTAACGCCATTCGACTCAACATAGTCGATATACTCCGAAATGACTATGACCTTTGACCTCTGAGCTCAAGGACCTTTGCATATTACATGAACTATTTTTTCGAACTCCAAGATTTACGGCAATTCATTGCCGTTTCTCGCTTGTTGATATTTATATTATACAATATTCTATTAAATATTTATATTTAAATCTTTTGAACACCGTTTTCTTGATAATAGACAAGAAATTGTATGAAATAGTGTTGGTCACGACGATTCAATGACTGTAAATTATGCTGATGATAATGTTGCTTCGCTATATAATGCTACATGGAATCTGAGCTAGCAATATTTATCGGTATCATCAGAACGTATAATATTTACTGCCAAAAGCATTAATAATAGCCAGCCAGTATGTGGATTTAGCAGCCTCAAAAAACCTTCAGACCATTATGAATGCAACTTTAATTTCAGATTTTAAACGAAGCAATTATAATCAAACATACACAAGTACCGACTAAACCTATTTCATAAAGGACTAATTTGCAATAATATGTTACTTCTCAACGTTTCAAAGACCGTAATGAGTCCTTTTATCGCTACTTAGGACCCACAAACGCTATTCGATGGCCAACGAGCAAACCAAACGACGAAATCAAATTGTTCTAAGGTTTTAAAATGGCTGCTAGGCCATTCTTTCCAGTAGTCTTAAAAACATCATGCACCATTAGACTTAATTCAAAACCCGAGTCAGTTTCCTCCACCCCGTTTTATTCAGGAGGGCAATTTAGGCACTATTTTGTAGTTCCCCTAAATTTTCACTACAAAGGGTTTTGTATGTGTGTGATGACTAGCATAAATGAAGGCGGAAATATTCTGGATGCTTCTTCATTAGTAATGGTGTTCCCGTGTGGTTTGCGGCGAAAAACATTTGGTTAGTCATCTTTGGTTTAATTACGTAATGGATGAAGTAACTTTTGTCTGAACACTGGTGTTTATCACTCATTGAACGAATTATTTATATTTGGGAAAGCAATTTTTCCTAAGGCAGATTGATAATTGGTTATAGTAATATAGTAGAAAATCTATAGAGCTTATAAATACAACTAGATACTTTCATTACAACGCAAGTAATATTTTTTAACAACTTAAGAGCAATGGCCAAATTGTAACCTGGGCTATGTTATAACGACCATTAATAAGTGATGCGTCAAAAAATAGTACCTGAAGTTTACATTTAATTAAGAGTATTTTTTCTTTTTATTAAGGCCGATAAAAAAAGTTAGCCTAAAATAAAAATCATAGGCTTTCCGTATATTTTGAATGCAACTAATACGTTCCATTCTAATCTATGGTAGGTATGTCGTTGTGTTTGACATTACAATTTAAACGCTAGTAAAAAAAGAGTTCACATTATTCTAAATATCGAATGTTTTATAAAGAGATGTTTTTGTATTCTTATTGTATAACGTAATAATATATTTTTCAAGGCGAAGTTAAAATAATCTGAATTTCTCAGTTCAGAAAGTCATTGAAAAGTGTTAAATACACGCACTTGATACATAGAACGAAACGTCTTGCTTTGGAATCATTATCATAAATGACAGCTTTCACATGAGTGTTTATATATTGCATTATAATTGTCTAGGTACACAACGAAATTGAATTGAAAACTACAAAAGCTGAGTATCACTCTCATTTTTACCGTTTTAATGACTTTTATATACCTAGTAGTATCTAGCTTATACTAACACATGTCAAATAGTAACGTCAAAAAATCGAAAATAGGATATAATAAATCCAATAGTTGTAAGTTTTTCCGCTTTCAAAAAATATATTTTCATTTTATGTCAGATGGTTGTAAGTAGAGGAACCGATTAAGCCATAAGTTACATGTGTACGCGATATTTTATTTTCATTTTATTTTCAGGTCAGAGGATGTATGGACTGTGACCGATGTTCTTTGATTTAAATATTTTATTTATGAATACTTTACACCTTTAGGCTCTTTTGGCTAACACATTTTGTGACCACAATACCAGATCTTTTGTACCGATCAAACTGCTGCTAATCTCTGGAGTTAAGGTTGACGTAAAGTAAAATGGTAGGTCAATCAGAGCCTTGCTGAGATGGGCCCGTGCGAACGCAATACAGTAGGCGATATACCTACATGATATTCATGACTATAACTAACTGTGAATTGCTTAATCAATATATATTAATCAATGTAGACATACCACCTTTTTCTTTAGGAAGATGATCCTTTCGTGTAATAAACACGAAATGATCATCTTCCTAAAGACACAGGCAATATCTAGAAATTAATAAGATTTTGAATAAAGCAACCGAAGAGATAAATTTAAACCAAAATACACACGTATCAAATTAGAAAGCTTGGTTATGGATTTTACATTAAATGAAAACTGGATCCTAACGTTAGACGCCTAGTACTTATATTACCTTGGATTATTTAAGACTTACCTTAGAACTTTGGTACTTAGTGCTTAACTGTTTAAGACACGAACGCTTGTTCGATCATGTAATCTTTTATGTATTAAATTCGTTTGTTACTATTGATTTTCTTATGTTACATCCATTTTGGAAACCAAAGTTCATTCCTTTATTCCGTAAATGAGCCATCACGATTAAACCTGACTTTCATTTTTAGAAAGAAGTCACCATAATTCGTATGTAGTAGGCTGTCAATTATAAGGCCAATCCGTTTACCGTGCAACAATGAAGGAAAAAATAAATTTTGCATAATACGTATAATTCTTACGTCACAGTTAGTATTTGTCAGTGTCAGTGACTTTCAGTGTAGTGACTATACAGCACTCTCTGTGTCACGTCGAAAATTTCTGTTAGTGAATTTTGCCGGACACGAGCCCAAAATTCAAAGATAGGCGACGCGAAGCTGATTTAGAGTGACTAGAATCAGAGCACGTATCGGCGTGGACATTGACGAGTGTGAATAGCACGAAGGATCTGTACAGTACGACTCAAATTGAATTTTACCAAGCTAGCGTGTGCAGAAAACCTTTAATTGTTGTAAATATAATGATGTATTTGTAGCGCTAAGGGAGACACACATATATTTAAAATCTTTATTTGCATAGAAATGTCCTATAATTTATTTGCCTCATAAATAAACATTTATAAAATTAATATTGTAATACATTGCAGAATGAAATATTATTGTATAAAAATAATAGTCACAGTCAATCACTGACTTAACCTTAAAATATACTTACCCTTTTGGGTTTTATAAATCTGAATACGTAGTGAGTGAAAGTTTCAACAAATCTTCTTACCTTAACTTCGAAAATACTAGAGGCGCTATTTAACCTGGTCAAAACTGATTAGGTTATATAGCGCCTCTAGTATTTTCGAAGGTAAGGTAAGCGAGAGAGTACGAAAGTACAAATATCGCCAATAGATACTATATCTGTGCATCTTAAACTTTTTGTGTATTTACAATGTTTGTAAGCTAAGCCGGGTCAAACAGAGTATGTCAATTCTAACCTTATTTTCAGCTCTAATAAAAGCCATCATAAAATATCTTGACATAAGCACATTACTACCCATAATGTAAAACAACCAGTATCTAAACAAAACTATTTCGCACAAACCAATCAGCCGAATGTTCCATTTCATATTCGAGACAAACAAAACTATCCGCAGTGTTATTAATTCCAGCGCTATCGATCCAGGTTATAGTTATACTCTGGCACATGAAATGATAGACATTAAACGTCAATTTACTCACTGAGATAATGACGGCGGAAAGTGGAAGCGATTACCGTTGGCCTCGCAAAATAGCTCCTATTGAGTACTTTATCTTCCTCAGTAATTATTTGTTGGGCAAAAAATCTTAGGAGTATTGTGTATTGTTTTCAGCTAAATATTATCTACTGAGGAAGGTCAAAGGTTAATTGGTGTGTAACGATTCTCGATGTAGATCTTTCGATACTAAATCGATGTTTCTGTGTTAATATTTCCGGGATCGTTTGCGTTAGATTTATATTGGAGTATCATAGCCTTTGTGATAAATTCACGCCTGTTTCTTAGAGAGATCTAGATTAGGATATTCCTACTCTTCAGTTTGACACGTATTAGAAGGTTTAAGGTATTATGGCTACTTTTCACTGTTCAGAATAACTACAACGTGTCTTCCAATATTAAGTTACATTAATAAAGCTTTGCAATCTTCGTTTGGGTAATTTAACTATTTGATTTGGTTCACGAGCAATCTGTTTATACATAATTATATTGATGGTAACTAGTAACCACCAATTATGATCTTCAATACCTTTGATATATGAAATGGAATACGCAGCCTGAAAGTCAGCAGCATACGAGTACGTAAGCTATGAGACCAACAAGGCAATTTATGTATATAAATAACTATCGGCGCGACAAATGCCGTCCTGTCGAGTCCAATTGTGAAACTAAATCAACCAAGGATCCGCCCAAACACATGCAAATATCACATCTAAATTAGTCCAGCCCTTTAGGATGAATTGCATAACATACACACGTACAAAAATATATAAATAAAATAAAATAGCGAATCTCGACTTTTGAGCCACTCTATATAAATTTAGAGAACACTTCAATACTTCTACACTTATTGATTTCATTACGTCTATGTGCTGTAATGAATGATTGTAATTCATATTAGGCTGCTCTTGTAAGTACGGCTGGAGGTGAACCAAGATTAAATAAAATATTGTCTTAGCAAGAGCCAAAAGGCTGAATTCTTTTGACTTTACATTTGTTTGTATATAGAAATAAATTATGTTAATAATTTTGAATTTAGAATCACACATGATCAACGACTAAACAATAAACTACGTTTTAAATTGAACCGTATTGAACCGTACGTTTTAAATTTAAATTGAGAATTGATTTGATTGAGTAAATCCTAGATGGGTAAGCAAGTATATTTAACCCAAACGATGCCATTTATTTCTAGGTCTCACACAGTATAAAGCTAGTAGTTGCTAAGAATTAGATACATTACCATAATCAGCGCAGAGAAACTGACATTACCTGCGCCGGGAATTAGACCTGCGGCTTCACGATCTAGAGGAACCCCAATCAGGCAGTACCACAACTTTTATGATTTATGAATACATAACTACTTTAAATATTACGAACAAGAGACATATTTTTAAGTTATATTTTAGCGTTAAGAGCCTTAAGAACCAATTTTAGTATAACTGCATAAATTATGGCATGTTTGTAACGCGGTTACTAAAACTGTTTCAAACATTTCTCTTTAGTTTTTTATAAGACAACCCCAACAATCGTTTTCTTATCGCATGAAAGATAATTAACATTACTAGAATTATTTAAAGACTTGGTAACTTATGTTAACACTATGGTTACAAAGTTAACTCTTAGAATAAATCCAATGATAGTATGATATGTATTTCTTATATTTGTAGTTATCTATGATTTTAAGAACACTTTGAGGACATAAATATAATGAACTTTAATGATGTTTGCAATTCTATGAGTGTTCAATTTTGTTTTCTTATTTTTTATTATGTGTGGGAATGTATTGGCGCATACCTCTCCGCGAGGCGATGGAGAGGTTATGTCGGACTTACTGGGGAAAAGATATCCAGGTAATACCAACTAAACTTACCACGGTGTTCCTCAACATAACCATAGACGGTGGGGCCGCGCAAATCAATTTCACATGCAATCGCGACCACACCGAGGTTTCTGCCCGCCGTATGAACGACAGGCCAGTACAAGAATAAATCCTAATTTTGCTAACTATAATATTATAAATGGCAATGTAAGTTCGTTTCTTTGTTTGTAACGCTTTCATGCCTTGACCGATCGTCATGAAATTTCGCAAACATGTTGTCAGGGGTACAGAAAAAGACATAGGGTACCTTTCATCCAGAAAAATTATTGTTACTAATCTAATAGAATACTTTTGACTGTCTATCTATTAGCATAATTTGTGTTTAATAATAAAACAACAAAACCGATGGATTTCAATCATTTATGGTCGTAGCATACAAGAAAGTTATACATGGTAATTAAAAAAAAAACACATATCTCAGGTAGTAGTGAGGATAGATTTTTTTCTTTTTTCTGAACGGCCGTTAGTTCCGCTATAAGACATTTCCAGGTTATCCATTAATTACCAGACATCCTGTATATATATTTACGCGAATGAAGACTCAGACAAAATTAGGTCATCTAGCGGTCACCTAGTGGTCAAAATTCGATCTTAATTGATTTAAATTTTAAGTTTGATCGTTATTAAGGTTTTTTTGTCTACAACTTTTCCCTTTTACACCCATTTCATTAAGATTTCGCCGAACACAAATTATTATTTACTAAACTATTCTCTTTCATTAAAGATATTCCTAAGCTTGCTACTTCGTTTCCTTTTTCTTTATTGCATATAAATAAGGTGAGTACATTATTATGTAACCATAGTTACGAAGAATTGTACGATTCGACTGCGTGTGTCAAATGCATGGTTGTGTGCGTGCAGTGTTTTCCCATGAATTTTTTGTATTTCTAATACATATTTTATAAAAATATTAGTATTCGCCACTCCTTCTCCATATAAACATTAACTGTGCCAAATTTCATACAGTTGCTCTGTTCGTCCATTTATCGTAAAAAGGGGTAGAAAGTTTTTGCTTCACGTATTAATACATAATATATATTTTCTGTAAAAATATGTTTGCCGTGAGCGAATATGGAATCCGCAATAACTAAAAAATATTTTTGGTGAAATTCTTCGCCTACCTTCAAAGAGATGTAATATATTTTAAAAGGCCAAATATCTTTGAAAACACAAATAAAATATTAAGATTTAGATTAAATATTTTAGATGTTTATCCGAGATAAGTATTAAATTACATTCTAACCGCAGATTCAGAAGGTCAAGAATTTATTGATTTTTCATTTTGTTCCACGGAATATGTGGCAGACGAACAAACAGCCATCTGATGTTAAGGTGCAACTGCCGCTCATAGAAATGGCTAAGCTTTCTTAACATCGTAGAAGCGATTTTAAGGAAACAACCAAGCCACTGTATACCTTAAACCATATATGTAGGTGGAAAACAAGCACACGGTCAACTGCTTCGTGGTAAGTGGTTACTGTAGCTTGCCTGACGGGCTTATACATCCTTACTAATGTTATAAAGCAAAAGTGAGATTTTGTGTTTGTTAAGCCTTAACTTCTTGAGCTGTAATAATGTAATTTCGCATACACGTTGTCAGGGGAACAGAAAAAGACATAGGGTACCTTTGATCCACAAAAAAAGTCCTGGTACTAACATAACCTAACCTTTTACGCAAGCGAAACTGCGGGCACAATCTAGTCTGTTATAAATTGAAATACATAAAATCTTCGTACTAAAACATACGAAAAAAGATTGTGTAACTCTGAAGCTTTTATTTCAGGTAAAAATTGGTGAAGTCGGAGTCGGATTCGCGTTATTAATTTAAACTCGACTCGCACTTGGCCGGTTTTTATTAATAATACATTTTCAGTAGATTTCATAATATTTAGAATATTTTAGTTAATACGCTGAATACAAGTCAATTAAAACATAATTAACATGTCAATTACAAATATACATTCAATTTCATTGTTTATTTTCGAATGAATTTCCGATTATTCAGAACAATGTAATGAATACACTAATTAGCTGGTAAAATTTAACACTTATTTTTATTTAAAGCCTTGTTTGTACTGTTAATATGATTAACTATAATATTGTTATAAAGGAATAAAGTTTAATAAAAAAGCGATAGCTCAGTAGGGACTCGAGTTCGAACCCACGTCACGCACCTCTGACTTTCGGAAGTTATATGACTTTTCGAAATTATGTAACAATATTTCGTATTGATTGACAATTATTGCCTGCTCCGTGCCTCGGAGAACACGTTAAACTGTCGGTCCCGGCTGCCATGAACATCTATGGCAGTCGTTATTGGGAAGTCAATGCCCTATAATATCCTGACACTGGTCTAGCCTTAGGGTATCGTTAGCCTTCGGGTCGCGGAGGTCAGGTGGCAGCCACTCCGTGTAAAAACTGATATCCAGTCAAATCCGGTTAGACCAGAAAAGCTGACCCCAAGTGACTTGGGAATAATAAATGCTAGAAAGAAGAGTTTAATTTTATTTTAATAAAGTCTCATATTTGTTGTAATATCGAGGGAATCGTATTTACATCGCATAAATATTAGAAAGAGAAAATAAAAATAAATATATATTATTACATTATGACAAGGTGGCTAACATGCTTAAAGTAATTGCAATAATAAGACGTGTAAACATTTAAAAACATGAATCACAAATTTGCCCGCATTACAGTTAATTTTGGAAGCCATATTCACTGAAAACAGCAGGCTGTTATCGATGATTCTGTTAGAAAACAACTTTAGTCCCATAGGATTCGGCTTATTTTAGATTAGCATGAGTTTAAAATAAGCCAAATCCTATGGGCTTTCGCTATATGGGATTGAACAATGACAGCTTTTCGCTGAAATATATTTCAGGAAAAGCTACCATTGTTGAATACATTTATTAATATACCTAAGCTGATATCCAAATTCCGCCATGAATGTTCAGTTCAGTCCAGCTTATTTTTAAAAACATAACTAACGTTTTAAGTTTCTGTCCTATGTCGCGAGGTTCTATAAAAATCTACACGTAGTAGACACAGAATACTCAGAGTCAAAATTGATATAAAAGACACAGTGTAGAAGTACCAGGAACAAGATTTGATCCAATGTACCATCCGTGCAGTCAAATTTTATATCAGCATTGCTATTCTATTAGTTTTCACAATTGAACTAAGTAGTCTTAACTCTATTAATACTATAAACACATTCGAGACGAAAATTGTATTCGAGATGAAAACTTTTACAAAACCACAGCAGAATCAGCATCAATATTGTACCAAAACATTTAAAGCTTTCAAATAGACGAACCCTATTCGAGACCCATCCA
The DNA here is from genome assembly GCA_963675205.1 of Catocala nupta. Classification (NCBI taxonomy): domain Eukaryota; kingdom Metazoa; phylum Arthropoda; class Insecta; order Lepidoptera; family Erebidae; genus Catocala; species Catocala nupta. The sequence continues at coordinate 27,179,881 of OY776087.1, forward strand.
TAAAATTGGCAATCATTTACATATTCGTAAAAATATTTTCTCTTGCAACTTTTCCATGCGGTTCACTCCTCGAATTCCTTTAAAATACCAAAATATAAATTCAAACGAACTTGAACAGGTACGGATGGAATTTTTTCAATCCAGACAATGCCAGTAATCCACTCTAATCTCCGTATACTAGAAACAGAATGGAATAACAGAGGGTGTGGAAAGTTTCAATGTTGGAAAATTTTCCAGCGTTGAAGTTTGAATAAAATCAAACATTAGGTACGTAGAAACAGTTTGTATAAAGCTTACTGCTATTGACGCTATGAAGGTGATTCAGTGTATAGTCCGTTTTCAGAACTGGTGCAAAATTGTTTGAAGCTATAAGTAGCACCCTGCACTAGTTTTGCTTGTATTGTTTATTAGGTCTTTTACTTATGATATACACATGTACGTTATGTCGACTCACGCACGTATACTTTTGACGGATTAAGCGGACATTGTATTACAACACTTACAACTTTTCACCAATTATATTTTAAGTCCCGCGGAATAGCAAGCCACCTATCTACTACATTGCCAGACTCCGTGATGCTTTTTATATTTTCTTATCAAGAATAATGACTAACATTTGATCAATTGGAATTTAAACAGGGACTACGGGACCAACAAAGTAGTCTATAATATAATATACTTATTTAAACTTGTGTACCAACGATGATATTAGATATGTTATCTGATGTTCTCGTTTTACAATGCTTTCTGGAATTATTTGCGTGTGATTATGATCAGAGTAATTTCATTACTTAGACATTCGTTCAACATGCTTCAGATATACAACTGTACGTGCACTCCGAGTCTGTGAGGTATATGAATTCGTAAATAGGCATTCATTTACAAGCGCTGTTAAGGTTGGTTACACGCGTGGATCGACGATCTAAGCGTTCACCACTGCGTCACGTCACTGTCAAAATCAGTGAAACATTGTTCACCAAAAATACATACTGCGGAAATCGTAACAAAATAAACCTATCGATTTTATTTATTTATAAGCGTACCTTCACAGGATCACAAGAACTTTTCGTCTACCAAGAAAAACACTATATCTTACAAATCAAATAAACGAATTCCACGAACGGATCTGTAAATTGTAAATAGGTTTACGGCCAAACACATCCGAGTTTGTCCTTTGGATCCCCTTCATTAGATAAGCGAGAACAGTTCCACTTTCGTTATCGGACGTTGCAAATTAGATAACAAATCTCTTTTGGAAATGTCAAAACACAGTTTCTGATGGAGGTAACCCCATGGATAATTTGAAGAGTTGTTGGAACACCAAATGGTCCCTACAGAAGTTTTAATCGTATTATTTAATATTTGTCCCATGTCGGATGCTGTTGGACAGGGGTGAAGACAATGACCGCAAAGTCGCGAATTAAATAGATATAGATGACCAGAAACGATGCGGGTTGAACTCTTATAGATTAAGATATATTTATTGAATACAATAATGGACATTGCTTGTGCAGATTTCAAGGAGTAGCAAGCTATTATATTGAGTCTTTAAAATGAATATATGCTGTTTTCTATGAAGAACATCGGTAATGTTGTGTTTTTGATACATACTATTACATAAATATTATTTTTAGAGCAAATCTCAATTCGATATATTATGAAAACGTCCGTCATGTATTTATGGCCAATTTATTTTTTACCACCGAAGCGAAATTGTAAAAATTGTATGTAGATATCTAATAATATATTAATGGTTGTATGCATTGTAAGTATTATTTTTAAAATATATTTTTAATAACCATTTTATTTCGAATGGTCAATGGAAACCATCGTATTAAGTAACTAGATGTAGAAAATGGCAGCTTTTTATAGGTTTTAACTACCTTAATATATAAATGGAAAAGGTTTCATCAAAGGAAAACCGATTATTTTTTATGGTTTTAGTCATCCAAAGGCTAAAATAAGATTAAAACAGGACTGCCTTTTTGATGTTATGGTATAAGTTCGAGCTTTCATTTATGGATTTGAGGTACCGGGTTCGACGATACACGAAGTAAAAAATTCTCAGGAACAACACGGCGTCTGAAAATAAGGTTGGTAGTTTTAGTAGTCTCATATCACCTTTAATCACCTTGAATTACGTGGGATCTAAAAAGGCGGCCTAATTTTGTATTAAGCCAGTTTGCTCATGTCTTTTATTGTTCGGAGATATAATTTCCATTTACTGGGCGCAGTTCTAGATTCAGTGCTGCTGAATTCCTTGATAAAAACCTCAATTACCTTTATTTGGCTACGTCAACATCATTCAGATACAACAAAAGAAGGACATATAATGGATATATAATATATTATGGATAATAACATTTATACATACACACATTATTGCATAAAGATTTTGGATTCGTTCTACTGCCACGGATTCCAAAAATGAAAAGAATAGCGTTTCCTTCACCGATAACAAAGACCCACCTAATTATTCAGCTACTTACATTCAAATACACTGGGCCTCTTTTTATTGATATAGATTGTTTTGAATCAAGCACTCGGACGATGTAGGCAGCTGGGAGGGATGGGGGATTGAAATTAATTTTATGTTCTTTGTTCAGCTCCGCCAATTTTCCTTTCGGCTCCTTTTCTCGTTATTTGATTCCAGAAATTTTATTATAGGTGCTTCAGTAATTTCATGGCCGGTATTTAAGATATTTTCATATTGTAAATATCACTTGTATAAAAATGTTTTCGTTTGGCGAAGTTTCGTTATGAAACGAATGCTTTTGCTGGTATTTTTCGTTATGTTTTGAGTGAAAAGATATGCGGTGTATGAAGAGCGAATAAAGAAATACATTGAAAAAGAAAATGAGAAATTTAATGTTTGTGTAATATTAGTTAAGAAATAAGAAAATATAATAAAATAATTGTAAGAAAATATGTTAATAAAATATTGGAGTAACAACTCACATATTTTCTGCTTATGTAATAATTTTATTTAAAATGAAATGAAATTACATTGTAGTTAAACACACGGTCTTATTGCTATACACGATGACAGTATACATTAACTACAATAATGGTGGGTGGAGTACTGTTCTCCTAGATAGGCTACTGAGCAGCCTGTGTTAAGGAGTTACAGTGCCGGCCCCCTTCTGGTTGTCGAATTTTATCGGTACACGTCATACATGTGTAAAGAATGATAATGGTAAGAATTGGATCACAATGGAATACCTACTTAAAATATTGGAGTAACAACTCACATATTATATTCTGCTTATGTAAATAATGATAATGGTAAGAATCGGATCTCAATGGAATACCTACTTAAAATATTGGATCACAACGGAATACCTACAGCAAATGTGTAAACATTTTATCATATAGGCCATAAACATTTAGGAAAAATTGATTGAAATATTTGACTTTTTGTGATTTGGCTGCAAATGTAATATAGTAGGATTACAAAATATACAAAAAACGTTTCTTGATCAGATCGGAGACGTTCTGGATAAAGGCCAGGTTAAGAGCACCTTAAGGTTTAAACCGGCAAGCGTGTATGAGGAATGTTATGAAAGTGAATGAAGCCAGAGAAGTGTGTCAGGATCGTAGCAAATGGAAATCCGTAGTCTCTGCCTACCCCTCTGGGAAACAGGCGTGAATTTATGTTTGTATGTATGTATGTACAAAATATTATATTTATGAGTGAGTTTGGTTTCATTACAAAATATGCTAGTCAACATTTATAACAACTAACGCTATGTGGTCAACAGAGTACTTAGTTATTGTGTATTAGTCTATAATGACATCTGTTATCCTAAAGAAATCTTTAAAGTTTCAATATAATATAATATAAAATAACTAAATATACACTATGCTCACTCCCTCGCACTCTTTTGGGATGTCTTCTAATTCTATACTTTTAATTTAATACACACATCATGTTCATATAACTTGCTTATACAGGGTGTCCGGTAATTATTAGATAACCTTGAAATGTCTTATAGTGGAACTGAAGGCCGTTCAGAAAAAATGAAAATAATAATAAAAAAAGAATTCAAAATATATTAGAAAGTGCAAGCTATATTAGCATAATATACTTTTGACTGTCTATCTATTAGCATAATTAGTGTTTAATAATAAAACAACAAAAAACCGATGGATTTTATTCATTTATGGTCGTAGTATATAAGAAAGTTATACATGGTAATTAAAAAAAAACATATCTCAGGTAGTAGTTAAGATAGATTTTTTTCATATTTTTTTCTGAACGGTCATCAGTTCCACTATAAGACATTTCCAGGTTATCCATTAATTACTGGACACCCTGTATAGTACTGCTTGTAGCCAGCCTTTTTAACCGCCTGGTCGTATTTAATAGAGAAGATAGGTCTACCAATTCTTTAATTTATCAGAACATTTAGCATGAACATAACCTCTCTTTGTTTTATGTTCTTCTGGGTTTTCCTTGATAGATACCTACAATTTAGTTCACGAATAATACTTTCTAGACTTTGTCGTTAAAGCTTAATTATATCACCACATTATATAAACATCAGCTTGCCTGACTGCGTTACGTCAGTGGAAAAGGAAGCGGTCAAAAAATTATCCGTCCTTGAAAATTTGTCGTTGACTCTATGAAAACAAGAAAACATATTTAACAGGCCTAACAACGTAATCAAACAAAATATTGTTGGAAAATATTCATCCAGTCAAATAAACAACTTAATGCCTTCACCACGAGTTTGTACCAAACTTTTGGAGGGGGATCGCCCCGCCCTTTCCTTGTTTTCGGTCAGGGGTGACGGAGAAATGTGACGGGCTTGTTATTTCGCACTCCACAGTTCGATATAAGACCGTCCAAAATCTTTTGATTTGTCTTAATATTTTATTTGTTGCCTACTTTCTTGTGACAAGCTGTTCGTGAGATATCGATATTTGTTGCCAGGCATTTTTATGATTCAGATTTATAACAGATCATATTTTACAGAACCAGATCTAACCAGATATATTTTTGTTAACTTTACAGGGAGACACAGTGGTGCGTTTTGTTTCTATATTGGCCGTATTGTGTACTTACTTAGTATTGATTTCACAGTAGAATTTTATGCCCACGCAATATTTCTACAAGCCGTATTCATTTAATAGAATTCCACCTCCACATATACAAGCTTTCCCAATGATCAAAGCCTCTAACTAAACAGTTACCGTCCGATTACAGCAACGTTAAAATAACCGATGCCCATAGCATTTCATTCCTGCAGACGGCATTGTGTTGTCCTCTTTGTTCGCCTGCTTTGTCCTTATCAATGCGATCGTGTACACAATGGACAGAAAAATTGGCTTTCTACAGCCAGTTATTAATATTTCATAATAGGTTCTTGTGTGCTGTTTATTGTAGAGAGAAACTAATTATTGGTGAATATTTTCCTTTTGGTGGTTAAGAGTCTAGGTCAACGCTTTAATATCTAGTTTATTAGGTAATTTTTCATATGTAAGATTCCATCCTTTGATCAAACATAATATTTACATAGCCAATTCTCTTTACTTTATCATTGACTAGCTTTGCCTGCGGTTTTACGTACCATTACGATTATCGCTCCGGTCTTGTAGCTCATAGTGTACTACTATATCAAAAGTTGAAAGACTTATATACATATTTGACATCAGATTTTTTCTTATTTCATAAGTATAGTTATAATTGCAAAATATGGCGCTTAAGTCAAATAGCCTTTCAACCATCGAAATGTTACCTTTGGTTAAAGTAGATTTTTAATAGTGAAATAACTATTAAAATCGGTCGAGTAGTTTAAGAGTTTATCGATTACAAACTAACAAATATACCCTCTTTATAATATTAGTTACAGGCCAGGTTAAGAGCACCTTAAACCAGCGAGCGTGTATGAGGAATGTTATGAAAGTGAAGAAGCCAGATAAGTGTGTCAGGATCGTAGCGAATGGAAATCCGTAGTCTCTGCCTACCCCTCTGGGAAACAGGCGTGAATTTATGTATGTATGTATAATATTAGTATAGATATTGAAAACATCTAAAGCCGTTATAGCAGTCACGATAACCTTTATCAGACAGAATGCAATCTACTCTCAAAGTACCCTGATATAACTAATCTAAGTTTGCTAAGCCCAGTAAAACCATGTTATAAAAGACTACAAGCTCTCACTACGTAGAAAAAGGTTAGAATGTTTGACTAACAGCGTTAACGACTTGTGACAAGAGACAAATGACAATTCAATACCGATGGACGAAGCGGCGGCCATTGGGCGTCGAATTTCGTAACACATCTTCTCCACATCAAACAATTGACCTACTCAACCAATGTCCTTTTAATTGGTTAAGTTCGAAGGACAGTTGACTAAGTATTGATTTTCCATTGTCTTCTGATAACTAATATCTACATACAGCTGTGTTACTGTACTACCTGTTTTAGTAACAAAAACGACTAAGTAGTTGCGAGACTGCTGTACGTTTGGCTTATGCGGTTGTCACGCGGACCGCGCGGCTGCGCGCGAGTTGGAGTGGTGGCTGGCGTCCCCCTTCCCCTCCTGCCCGGCGGTAGCGATATATAAGCCGATGGCGTCCTGGACCGCTTCTTCTTCCGGCCCGGCTTCACATCTCAGCTAAGTGTCCTGATTTCTACAAGGACACGAAGCAAGCCTTTTAACGAACCACGCCCTGACTATTGCTTTGTAGTAACGACTAGTATTTTCTATATTTGTATTTTAAATATATTAAAAGTGTAATTGTCATACCTTCTATTATTCTCTCTCTTTAAATTCACCTAGGGACACCACGCCCCTACGGCGTGGCCTGTTCCGTTTAGATCAACAGATCTCCTACAGAAACCACTCTAAAGGTTACACGGTCGTCTCGCTGCTGCCACCTCTTTAAATGTATACATTATATAACTTTTAGTTTTTGTTACGCAGCTTACCATTACTATACAGATTTCATATTACGGTTCACAAGATAGAGCCTTTTAAAACTCGAACAGGCAGACAAACAGCTGGTAACTAGTGATAGAGACCCGTTGGAATACCTTTTCTAAAAAACCCTTGAAACAGAAAAACAATAAGACCATTATTCATAAGAATTGTGTCAAAGATTTATATAATAAACTTCTCTTTGACTGCAAATCAATATAAATATAAATACATAATATTATATTACGTACACACAACACCATCTAGCCCAAACTAAGCAGAACTTGTACTATGGGTATTAAACAATGGATAAACATACATATATACTTTATTTTTGTAAATACATACATATTATAAATAAAAACACCCAGACCAAGACAAACATCCATGTTCATGCACACAAATGTTTGACTTGTGAGGGAATCGAACCCGCGACCTCAGGCGTGATAGACAACAAAAGAATGGCCACCAGATTCAATCAATACATTTAACTATTTTTATCAAATGTTAGGTGTATTTGTCGCAGTAACATAAAACGGTACACAAATAAATCACCAGGGAAAGGCTGTATGTACTGAAATCAGTCTAGCGAATTGAATGTACAAACGCTGCCTGAACTTTTAAATAAATTCTACAATTTTGCAAGCTCGTTATACATTTGTATTTGCACGTATCTGATTAATGTGAAGGTATGAAAAGTGGGCATCGTTTCGTTTGAAGGAGTGAAGATTCAATCAAAGAGTTGATAAAAAAGAGGTAACTCTTTAATGAAAGGTATCGAAATATTCTATACTACGAATGCCTTGGGGCGCAGCGTAAATAAATATAACTGTTGTCAGCACAACAGTAACACAAAAATATACTTGCTCCGTACGACTACCTACCGGCGTACGGCGTACGGTACCTCCGTACGGCTACCTGCGAGTAGACTGAGACCAGCGTCTCAGTCTACTCGCAGGTCGGAGCAAGTATATTTTTTCTGCTAAATAATTCTTATTAGCTGCTCAAAGACTGGTAATGATCCTGGTAAACGGCTAAATAGGCTTGATCTCTATTACGTGGGATGTATAACTACAGCTGGTAAAATAGTGTCACAGACCTCTGCTTGCCCCTTCGTGTATATAATTACGTAGGCGTGATACTATATATGTATATACGAGCTTCTGTCCTAATGAATGATCCAGGAACAGACAACCAGAACTTAGTCTATCTTTGTCCCAAGTTTTATTCCAATCCGTATAACCTATTGAGTCGCAGCGGCACACCGGCGGACATAATAGACTTTTAAATAAAGCATTCCAACAATTGATCGGTAAACTGTTTACGCGTGATTGCTTACCAAACATCCAAACTTTCAAATAGTATCTATTAGTAAAATGGCCATGCATACTTAAAGGAAATTTGTAATTAAAATAGCCCTTGTGTTCCATTTAAAGCAGAATTGAATAACAACGGGTTGACTATACAAGGCGGTGCTCCAGTAAAGACACGGATAGGAAATTGTACGGTGGAATGATTCTGTGTAAATGGACAACCGACCTAGTTAGAAATTCTGTTGCATGTTCCCTATGTAAATCTATTAGAGAAGCGATGGGTATTCGATCACATATGGTTGACATAAATTATACATATAGGTATTACGCCTATATTGCAAAAGGGTTAAGCAGTTGTAACACTCATATTTTACCAGCAATGTATATCCACGTAATTTGTTAATGTGCGTTTTGCAGCCGAGAAACACTAAACAAACAAAATATATAAAAATTGGGCACATATGCTGTTGCCATGTTGATAAGGACTGTTTTTAACAGAAAACTCAATCATTCTATCCGACCTAGGAATCGAACTTGTATAGTGTGTGTAATAATATCTCTAGTTAGCCCAGTGAGGATGGACAATTCTATCTGTTTCATAATATTTCCATATTCTTTTCTTATGTATTTGGATCTTGATAAACATTCAAACGGACATAAAGGACATCTAGCAATGGCTGATGCAAATTTTTGTCACGTATGAGAATCGAACCGTTATACTAGGCATGGCACAGTGTCGCTACTACTGGTACTAAACTGATACTGGTTACTATTTAAACCATTGCGTCATCCGTGCTAGGTACTTTATGTTTATAAAATAAAGTAAAAAGCTTGGAGGTGAGTAACGATATAATAATTTTGTAGTATAATGGGCAGTTATATCATAATAATACTAGCGCAAAGTTGAGACAGCCTTATAGTCGAAAGATAGTGTCAGGTTTATTCCTAGATTTATTAAGAAAACGGTAAGTTTAATGTTTGTGACTTAATCCAGAGATCAACTAGGGTCAGAAAATGTTTAGGTTATTTGGTAGCACCATCAAATTTACCTTGTTAAGGTTTTAAATACTGACAATATTTTGACGGGAGACTGCCTTTGGTCATTTTTTTACTTTGTATAGCTAAAATATAATTTGACTGTATGTACTAAATGTTTATTTCTGACAATAACTTAATTACCAGTAGCATATATAATTACAATATGCAATTAATAATTCAATTTCTAACTAACGTTTTTACATCAAAGTAAAAACGCATGAGATGCATTAAATAATCCAGAAACACTAATAGAGTTCTTTTGTAAAGTCTTTAAAATACCACTATAATAAACTTAGCGAAGTGAAAATTCATGGCGGACTACATTAAACTCGGGGCAATTGCCGGACATTTTTGAATTTCAAATCGACTGCTTAACATTTTACCACGCGAAGGGGTAACGTTGTACGCTATATATAATAGAGTTATATTTATTAAATGCGTCTTCTTTGTGTTGTGCATCACTTTGTAGCTGATTTTATAATTAACTTTTATATTCAAGAATACAGTAACAAGTAACTTAGTACAATAATTAATTCAACGTTAAACCTCGTAAATTAAAATCAACTTCGCATCTCAACCCAAAAGAGATTTCAGCGTAAACATTCGTAAAAGTCATTTATACTTCAAATAATAATTTCAATTATGCGTTATTTTACTAATCGTACATCTTATAATAATAATAATTCTTTATTTTATCTTTATCTTCAGGTATGGTGTTGTTATTTGTTTGACAAAAAGGCAAAACGGTTTAAGTGGTGTTGTATTATGGTTTCGAACCTCGCACACCATTATATTGTTAGATTACAGATAATTATAATTGCTTCGAGTCCATTTATTCTTCTCATTCATATTAGTATAACTCCAAGCAACATAGGGATTATCTCTTGTGCGGGAATTATTTTCATAAGAAACAAGTGCTAGTGCGAACCCGCACACCGAAGTTGATTGTTATAACAACAACAATTTTAAGACATCAGCATGTATCTGTACTTGTTTGACTGCTTGAAACTGTGATTGTTAGAGATATTGTTTTTGAATGCGACTGCTGTGCATAAGGTCTCAGGTTTTAATCCCGGGTCGAGCCAACATAAAGGTATTCGGTTTTTCTGTTAAGAAATCTCAATACGAGCTCGGAGTTAGGAAGTTGGCGGTGTTAGACACTCCCGTGCCTCGGAAAGCACGTAAAGCCGTTGGTCCTGCGCCTGATCTCTCTCCGGTCGTGTCGGATTATCCGTCCCATCGGATCATGAGGGTAAGGGAACAGAGAGTGCACTTGTGTTTGCGCACATACTTGTGCACTATAATATCTCCTGCGCAGATGGCCAGTCTCCGTTAAGATTGGCCGCCGTGACCGAAAATCGGTCTGGAGGACATTATTATGAATGTTAACTTTGATATTTCTATCTTTCTGGTTATTAAAATAATGACAATTATTTTGGCAGTGGTATGACCTCACCCGAAGCACTATTCTTTTAAAATAAACCGGTGACATATGAATAGTAATACAATGATTACAATAAAGCCGATGTTGTTTGTTACCATAGCATGGAAAGGATCATACATCCTACTATAACAACAATGTGCAAACCTGTAATCCATGTATACTAAGATTATAACGGCCACTCCTACAACTAACAAGTAAAAGTTATCCGAAAGATAAATCGCATGCTGTCTCACTCATGTTAGGTTAGAGAAGAGAGATGGTGAGATTTTTATCTTATAGATAAATGCTATCTGGAGGTGGTAGTACAAGCGCTTAATCTGATAGTTCTTGAAGTTGTTTAGACGGTTGTCAATATCACGTAAACAAATAAATGGAATTGTATCAAACTTGCCAAACAGATAAGAATAAATAATAATATTCTACCACATACACACAACACTATCTAGCTCAAACTAAAGCTTGTACTATGGGTACTAGACAATAGATAAACATACATATATACTTTTTTTGTAAATACATACATATTATACATAGAAACACCTAGGACAAGACAAACATCCATGTTCATGCACACAAATATTTGTCGTGTGCGGGAATCGAACCTGCGACCGCAGGCGTGGCAGTCGGTTACACTAACCACTACGCCATCGAGGCCGACAAAACTAGATAGACTATATCCTGAGTAATCCTACCGATATGCGTTGCCTAAGAATCCGAGCAGGCAAAGCCACGGACAGAAACCAGTATTAACATCAATTAAGAAATATTGCTATTACATTAATGTCTATTTAACACGTTAATTATTTAATTAATGTTAAATTATATTGTTAATGAACATTAATTTGATGTTGTCAACGTGTACACAGCTAAATTACACTAAGTTACGATTGTTTTCAAATTAAATAAGTCCTTTAACAAATTAGGCCTTCCGATCTTTAGATAGTAAATCCTTTTCCCGGATCAACACGAAAGTAAACGAATTCCGACCTTTCTTTTATAATTTAATACCAACATTAAAATGAGGAAACAAGCCTTATTCATGAATTATATATGTGTAGCCTTAATTTGTGGTAAATTATACTCTAAAGGACCTTTTGACTCGAATTTGCATGATATTGTATAGAGAAAAATACAATTCCATATACTTGCATGTTTTGTATAGTCTTTTGTTTAAATATTTATTTTGTTTCTTAAATTTTTGCATGTATAAATAATTTAAGAGGTCCTTTATTCGTGATGGGGTAACGCTTGCATGGGTTGTGTGAACATTTTAATTGAATGAGGTATTAAGCTTGTTTGCGTAGCGTGTTTAGATTAATAATAAATTTCTCATTCACATACCTTATAAATTCATTTTCGGTTTAGGTTTAATTAGAAGTGTTACTGTATAGGTAGTGACAACGAATTTATATGTAACTTATGAAACACTGTTTTGAATAAGCAGATTTCGAATGGTTTATATAACAATTTAAAATAGAAATATCGAAATTGTATTGTAATTAAAATAAGAACATAATAAATTTATTTTATTTAGTCTCCGAATTTTTCACTCTACCTTATTACAATGAGGTATCGTGTTTGAAATACAAATATACCTGTCCGTTGATAATACAAACTAATATTATAAATTCTTATGTGAATTTGTTTGATTGTTTCGTTTTCACGCCGTAACTACTCAACCGATCACCATGAAATTTCGCATACACGTAGTCAGGAGTACAGAAGACGGCTTGTTTATTTCAGGACTTGACAAAACTAGCACATAACAGTGATATGTATATCAAAGGAAGAACGGTGCACTTCAGTGGGACACTACAGACATAAAATAAAAATCAGCATCCATAGACTGGCGCTTATCCAGAGCTGCATATTTGTCTTTATTCCTATGTACAATTCTCCACGGCCCTTGAATCAGTCTCATCCAGGCTCAGCGCCTGATCGCAATAATGCCCTCTCTCAATGTAATGAAAATAAATATGGCAATAGGTAAATTGCATAATATAAAATTAATCTTTCAATTATAAGTGTTTTCTTTAATATTGAGAGATCATTTATTAATTTCATCATTCAAATGATTGTTTTCTTTTAATTTCTATAGGTTGAAATACTAAATTTAATGTATTTACTCTAATTTACATAGTAGCACTATTCATTAGCGTATCTAAACCAAACGCGTTTCATTTCTTTTTAGTTTCAGACATTAGAATAATCGTTGTAATGACTTATGAAGTCCTCTAGACCGAAATCGGCAGCCAATGTTAAGAAAGACTCTCAATTCGGTCACGCCACCCAATCTTAATGGAAACTAATGCTGGAGACATTATAGGACACAAGTAGTGTGCGCTCTCTCAATTTCTTTACTCTCATAGTCCGAAGGAATGTCAATACAACACAAGCGGAGAGAGATCAAGCACATGTCTAATAGCTTTACAAGCTGCTATATAGTATTTCTTAACAGAAACTCTTGAAAACTTCTTGTTCGTCCAAACCGGTATTAAAACCTAGACCGCAAGATCTATGGTCGTATATACGAGAGTCTAGACCAACAAAAATCATGCAATGAATAGTACATACCATATCCTAAAATATTAAGTATGATTGATTTAAATACATTTTTGAATACAATAGCATCAATCATAATTACAAACGCCAACGTAAGTATTTAACATAAACCTCTCAAACACAAGTCAAGCTTTAAAAAAATATCTACAATCAACGTCACACCGATATTATAATTAATGCAAGCAAAGCCAAAGAGATCCGGTTTCAACGAACAGATAACCCAAATAGCATAATAAACCTGTCAAAAATCTTACTTATAAAATAATCCTTCGAAACTCGAATCTAAGGTACATTATCACGGATTTTTATCGTAAAGTGGCCACTGATTTTTTTTTATAATAATGGTTATGAAGCTAAGGTAGCTGATCGAACAGATTGGGCTCACGCGATGTAAAACCAGTTCGTAATAGAAAACAGTATTGTTATAAAGCCGGCTAAATACTTAACGAGCTATTGAATCTCTAGTCTTTGGATAATGCTTTGTCAATAATATTCGTTTTTCTTACGTTCTTTTTCTTTATTTGTTTAATCGAGGGCTCGCTTTCTATTTTTGTGAATCGTGTTTAGGTCTAGTCTAACCTATCTTATAATAAAACATACCAACTCTGTTTGAAAATTGTGTTATTTATGTGATGCTAATTCTTAAAAGTTACTTTACGTCTACGTACCTTATTTTACAGCACTGACTTTGTCTTCCGGAGATAAATCATCAATTAAAAATAATATTATAAAATAAAATAAATATATTTCTTTCAAGATGCCTACTTTTCACTGTTTAATTATGATACGAGAATAGTATGCACGAATTTAAATATCATATTTAACAGCTAACTAAATTTAAATTAATAATCATATGTTACAACCTTTTAAAAGCTTATACTTCGGTATGGTACGTATTCTGAATTTAAACTTTTATATTAAAATATCACAGCACCTAGCCTACATATAAATAATTATATATTTTGTAAACATTACTTAGCTCAACTACCATTTTTTAAGATTGAGCACATTCACAAAGGTCGAATATTACAAATTTACATATACATTTTAAGAAATATTTTTTTCTGAATAAGGAGCTTTCTTGTAAAAGTTATTTCAATGAAAACATGAATAACCTTTGCGCATTGAATTATTAAAGCTTAGTTTGATAAATAAATAACTTTCCGCAAGTAAAATTTAGCTTTTGATTGTAACTATTTTACATTTATGATTTTATTTAATTAAATGCTTCTGATTTTGATTTCTTTGAAGAAAGTCATATTTTTGAACGTCGTCTATTAAATAAAATAATTTAATTTGTGTAATAAGTGCACTCTCTGTTTTAAAATCAAAGTTATATTAAACGAAAGCGACATTTTTTATAGTTATTATCTTTAATGAACTTGGCTTGCTTCATTCACCGTCATATTCACAGTACATTACTTTTAATTAAGTGGTCATATCAATCTTCACGAAAGCTTAACATACTCTTATTCCAACTCTTCGTCTGAAAATTTCTGATCAGAATATAAAATGTTACAGTAACCTCACGGCTTGGTACGCCACGATGGCAAGAGACCAGATGGTATGTCATTACTGCCATGGAAAATGGGTAGGCTTTTGGTGTGGGACGCAACTTGTGTCGACACCCTTGCGCCATCACATCTTTCTAGCACAGCGGGTTGTGCTGGTGCTGCTGCTGCATCAGCGAAGACGCTCAAACGGCGTAAATATCAAAACCTTATTGGTGAGTACATATTTGAGCCGTTTGGTGTCGAAACGCTGGGGCCATGGAGTCCAAGTGCTAGGTGTGTTATAGAGACCTAGCTAAGCGGCTCATCGACGCTTCGCGTGACCAGAGGGCTGGTATTTTCTTTGCACAAAGAATAAGCATTTCTATTCAACGTGACAATGCTACCAGTCTTCTGGGCACGTTGCCAATTGACGACGATGCGGAGGAATATTATAACGCTTTTTGATTTCGCAGTTTTATTTTTCTCTTCAGATTATATTTTTCTTGTAAATAATTTGTAAATATATTATATTAATTATATTAAAAAAAAAATGTGACTATTATAAAGAATTAACAATTAGCAATTAGTAAGATCCATTATATTGGCTCATCTTCTTTTGTCTGTATGTATATTTAAAATACCCTGCTGGAGAGGCGGCATGGCGCCCTCACCTTCCGGCTGACACAGGTTCTGACTGGCCACGGTTGTTTTGGCCGGTTCCTGTGTCGTATACCCCGGCAAGAGACGCCCGGTTGTCACCACTGCGACGACTGCCGCGACGTTGTTGAGGACACGGCGCTGCACACTTTGGCGGTTTGCCCCGCCTGGGCATCGCAGCGCCGTGAGTTGATCGCGGCAGTCGGATCGGTTGCCCTCCCGGCCGTAGTTCAGTCTATGGTCCGGAGTGAGAGGTCGTGGAACGCCGTAGCCTCCTTTTGCGAGGAAGTGATTTCCATCAAGGAAGCGGCGGAGTGGGAGAGGTTGTTTAAACCCCCTCCCCAACCGCAGAGCCGGGCGCCGGAGGGCGCGAGATAACCTCCAGCCACCCTGAGGTTTGACCTAGGGGTTGTGGGCTTTGTGGGCCTGCCCGCCATCCGTTCAGCACCAGGTCCGAGATGCGGCGTGCGTGTTCCCACGCGCGCCTCTGTGTCGAGTCCGTCTCCCCTCCAGGGGGGAGACAGTAGGGAAATTTTTGAGTGAGTCCTTTGGGTAGGTCTCTTGTGTAGTGGCCTGCCGTTTCACACGGTGGGCCGTAACCTCGGCGGGGTCGCGACCGCATGCGAAAGCGATTCGCGTGGCCCCGTCGATAGTGGTTTTGTTGAGGAACACCCTGGTAGGTTTAGTCGGTATTCCGGGAGGTACTTTACTATTATTCCATCTTTCTTTTACCCCGGCGAGTCCGACATAATCCCTCCGCCCGCCCTCGCGGAGGGATATGCGTCATTGCATTCCCACAAGTAAAAAAATAAAAAATATTTAAAATACCCTATGAATATACAATAAATAAGTTATCTGTCAGTATGGTTTGGTGTCATACATTTTACTATATTTCAAATGTAGAACAGCCATCTTAATACAATTAATATACTTATGCATATTCAACCGAATAAATAACCGAATCGTATTCCAGGACTGCTTTTTTTATGTTACCTTTCTCGTTATGTGTGATTCCTGTGTCTTGGCAGACTTTACAAACATTCAAACTACCCACACAATGAATACACAGACTTGGAACAACCATTTGTGGATTACACAAATATTTGTTCTGTGGCTAACACACGACACTCGGCACATTGGCAATGGCAAGACGACCGCTTAAAGCAATGCGCCATTTGTGCAGCTGAAAGATTTATACAGCTTAAAGTATTTGATATATTTCGAGCTATTTAAAACAATCGATGCAATAATAAAAGCAGTGATAGGTAAGTGGGGAGACCAACAGACTGCAATGCAGATAGTCTTGGGTTCGAACCCACGTCGCGCACCGCTGATTTTCGAAAGTTATATGACTTTTCGAAATTATGTACGCATTGATTGACAATTATCGCCTGCTCCGTGCCTCGGAGAGCACGTTAAGCCGTCGGTCCCGGCTACCATGACCATCTATGGCAGTCGTTATTGGGAAGTCAGTGCCCTATAATATCCTGACACTGGTCTAGCCTTAGGGTATCGTTAGCCTTCGGGTTGCGGACGTCAGGTGGCAGCCGCTCCGTGTAAAGTCCAGTTAAATCCGGTTAGACCAGAAAAGCCGACCCCAAGTGAATTGGGAATAATAAAGGCTAGGGAGAAGAAGAATGCAATAATGAAATCACATCAATGTGTACGATCAATTATTTGAACATTCAGAGTAGTACAAAAAAGTTCACTCAAAAACTACCAGAAGGCTAATTTTCGTAATAAAAACTGTTCAAAATATAGTTCCAATCTAGTCTCTGTGTCATAAATATCACAAACGCTATACTCCTAAATTAAAATTAACGTCGAATGTGAACATAAATTGCATTTCAGTTCACATTTGACGTTTATTAGACTAGATCGGAACTCTATTATTACGAGAATTGGCTTTCAGGCAATCAGATTGACCACAATTATTTATTTCACCATTAAAGCGAATGACTCTTCTGGTTCCGTGGCATATTATTCGTGTACGCATTGTTTACGATCGAACTTGAAGATATTATTTCTTTGCGAAGAAATTCTCTGCAATAGCTAGACGTCTTATAATTTTCCAGAATACATTTAGTGTTCTGGAAAATTGTGGAAAGCTTGCTCACTATTATGTGAGTTTAAGTTGACGGCACCTGGGTGTGATGTCTATCCCTTCAGGATGCTATACAGCTGGGTGTCTTTCTATATATTTACATGTTATAATATTATATATCGCAAATAAACAAAACAGATAATAAAAATGTCCTCCAGACCGAATTTCGGCCACGGCGGCCAGTCTTAACGGAGACTGGCCATCTGCGCAGGAGATAGTGTAGTGCACAAGTGTGTGCGCAAACACAAGTGCACTCTCTGTTCCCTTACTCTCATGACCCGATGGGACGGTAATCCGACACGACCGGAGAAAAATCAGACGCAGGACCAACGGCTTCACGTGCTTTCCGAGGCACGGGTATGCCTAACACCGCCAATTTCCTAACTCTGGGCTGCTATTGAGATTTCTTAGCTGAAAAACCCAATAATTTTTTGTTGGCCCGACCCGGGAATCGAACCGAGACCTCATGCACAGCAGTCGCATTCACTACCGCTCCGCCACGGAGGCAATAAAAGATAGCTTTTGGACGCGGTTTGTTAATACAATTATATCTCTCGGGTCAGTACTGTTTTTCTGAATGAAAGATACCCAATGTCTATTTTTGTACCCCTGGCCTGAAATTAAAGCGTAAAAATTAACTCACATTCACATATATTAGTTAGAATTTTTAAATTACATTTTTTATAGACTATACTTCAGGATACGCTCACTAATTGGAAAAAAGAACAAGACTCCAGCATCGCGAAGATGATGTCAGAACAGAATGCTATGATGTCTACTTTGGTATCAGAATTAGCTGACATAAAAAACCAAAACAATATTATTCAGGCGACAAATGCGCAAATAAGTAAGTCAAACGAAGAGATCTCGCATTCTATGGCCTTTATAAATCAACAGTTTGAAGATCTGAAAAAAGAGGTTGAGCAATTGAGAAAAGAACGAGCAGAACAGAATATGTACATAATTAACTTGGAAAAAAAGATTCAAGACTTACAACTGAAATCAAGATCATCAGGCACCGAGATAAGAAATATTCCACAACAACAGAACGAAACTGATTTTTCTCTAGCTAAAACAATATGCAATATCGGCGAGGCGGTTGGCCTACGTATCTGTGAGTCCGATTTTCGCGACGTATACCGTCTGCCAGGCAAGGTAACGGATGACAGATCTCCGCGCCCTGTAGTCGTCGAGTTCAAGACAGTTCAAGCCAAACAGAGTCTGTTAAGCGCGACTAAACGTTTTAATAAAGACAGGACGGTAACAGACAAACTAAACACTGAGATTATTGGCTTACAAGGCAAACGACAACCAATTTATATTGCTGAGCAGTTACCCCCTAGTCATAAAAAGCTGTTCTACCAGGCCCGTATTTTCGCCAAAAATAAGGAATATAAATATTGCTGGATCTCCAATGGGAATATTTTTCTTCGCAAAGCAGAGGGTGATAAGCAAATCATAATAACATCTGAGAAGTGCCTACAAAATCTTGAAAACAACAGTATGTGACTATATTGTGCTAGTCTGTTTACGTTCCTAACTACTTATAGATCAACTAACATAACATATTGTAACAATTTTTCATATACTCATAGCCAATTTACACTATACATCAATTCCACACTATATCTCAAATATACACTATGTCTCAATTACACACTATATCTCTATTACACACTATATCTTAATTACATACACAAAAGTATTTCATACTTTCTCTCACACACACAGATTCAAATAAGAACTAAAATTACACTACAGTCTTTCCACTCACTACATAAATGTCATTACAAAATTGCTTTCATCATCAATCCTGTCAGATTATATACTATAGTTCATATCATTGTAGTACCGTCTGTACTTACTGTAATTTTTTTCAATGGCTAACATACATAACATTAACAATGACTTAGATACTCTATTAGGAAATACCTTTAACTGTAACCCGGAAGATTGCCTAAAATTTGTGAACTCATCAACCAAGCTAATAACAGTATTCCACTTAAATATACGTAGTTTGAATAAAAATTTTGAGCAACTAGAGGTACTGTTCGAACGTACAAAAATTGAGTACGATCTTATAGTACTTACTGAATGCTGGCTAAGCAAAGTAATCAATCTGCCAGTTCTAAATGGGTATGACTCATACTCTACTAAAATTAACTCTAACAAAAATGATGGGGTGGTTTTTTATATAAAATCGGAACTAACTCATAGGGTATGGGAGCCAAGTTTTGAAGATGGCAACTGTCTTGTCTGTGAAATAGATTCTAACTTGGCTGTACTAGGCATTTACCGGTCACCGTCATACTCGTCTCAGGACAATTGCAATGATTTTTTAAATAGTTTAGATATCACATACCAAAAGTTAAAGGACTTTCCTAGCATTGCTCTTGTTGGTGACTTAAATATTGATATTGCCCAAAATAATCGAGATAATCGGTCCCTAAATCTATTGCTCCTAAATGCATCGCACGGGTTGCTACCAACACATGTATTTCCCACACGTATATCCAAGTGCTATGACCATGTATTTCTAAAGAGTAATAAAACCTCTACAACACTAGTGCTGGAAACACATGTTACTGACCACAAACCTACCATATTGGTTATCTCTAACTCTAACCCAAACAGGAAAGCTTCGGCCTTTACATCTAAATTAAATTATGAGGCAATTAAATCGGAACTTCAAAGTTCTGATTTCTCAGCCATCTATATAGAAACTTGTGCTAATAAATCTGTGGATATTTTTATTACAATAATAAAAACTGTGATTACGAAACATACTTCAAAAATTAAAATTCCCCGTAAAAAAATAATATTAAAACCTTGGATAACGACTGGGGTCCTTAAATGTATACAAAATCGTGATAGGATGCACGTTAAGTCTAAAAACAATCCGGATAATTTAATACTAAAAATCACATATACTCGGTACCGCAACTATTGTAATAATCTTCTTAATAATTTAAAAGCTTCATATGAACAGATCCAATTAGAAAAAAATAAAAATAATCCTAGAGTCTTATGGGAAACGATTAAACAAATAACTAATACACAAAATAAGCAAAACAATGCATCTGACTTATTAAACGTCAGTTCGAATCCTAAGCACTCAGCTAATAACGTCTGTACTTACTTCAGCAATATAGGAAAAAACCTTGCAGAGAAAATATTATCTTCTAATTTCACAAACCTAAATACTACCAATCCCCGCATCCGTCACTCCACATCTAACTCCCTTTCCATTCTGGACATAGATAAAGAAGAAATTGAATCCCTCATCTTACAACTTAGAAATGATTGCGCAGTGGGCTGGGATGGAATACCCTCCTCAGTCCTTAAGGATTCCCGGCATATTTTGGCTCCTCACATCACATTCTTGTTCAATCGCTGTCTCAATACAGGTATTTTCCCAAACGCCTTGAAAAAAGCGATCGTACACCCTATCCACAAAGGTGGGGACAGAAGCTGTGTCAGCAACTACAGACCGGTCTCAGTACTGCCAGCTCTCTCTAAAATATTTGAAAAGGTCCTCAATAATAATCTTAGAAAGTTTCTGGACAGACACCAAATAATTGCGCCAAATCAGTATGGTTTCCGTCCCGGCATGTCTACTGAGGATGCAGTACTAGATCTCACAAAACTAGTTGCAAACAAACTAGACAATGGAACTAAATGCATGGGCATATTCTTAGATCTGGCTAAGGCATTCGACACAGTTTCTGTTCCTCTCCTCATTTCTAAATTGGAACTAATTGGTATCAGGGGACTACAACTTGAGATTTTTAAAGATTACCTCAATAATCGCACTCAGCGTGTTAAAATTGGTTCTTGTTTGAGTGATGAAAAAATAATCACTTTCGGTATTCCGCAGGGAAGCATTTTGGGCCCAACGCTTTTCCTAATCTATGTGAATGATTTATGTATGCTTAATCTCCCTGACTGTAAAACCATTGCATACGCAGATGACACCGCAATTCTAGTCTACGGAGATACCTGGGACTTGGTTAAGCGTAAGGCTGAATCAGCTCTAACTACTGTCATGGCGTGGTTGCATGATAATCTCCTAACAATTAATTTACAAAAAACCTTTTATATTCCTTTCGCAATTCGACACAGTTCAGCTCCATCTCAATCCTTCATGATTACAGCTCATTCATGTTCGCCAAATCAGTTGCCCTGTTGTTGTCCGGCTCTTGTTAGAACAGACAACGTGAAGTATCTCGGCGTCTTAATTGACCAGGAATTAAAATGGGACAAGCATATCCAATCGCTGACGCATAAAACTCTTCGTCTTATTCAAGTTTTCAAAGCACTCAGACGATCTGCTAGTTTTGACATTCTCAAACTAGTATATTACGCTCTGTGTCAATCAGTGATCGGATACTGCATAACAGTGTGGGGTGGGGCAGCCAAAATACATCTCCTAAAGTTGGAAAGAGCTCAACGCGCCATTCTGAAGGTGATGTGCAAAAAACCTTTTAGATACCCTACTGTGCAACTATACAGCGAGTGCAAACTACTTACGGTTAGACAGCTGTTTGTACTTCAAATCACTCTCAGGTACCATAGCATAGTACCTCCTTGTAATCCAAACAAACGCACGGTTATCATTCCCACAATAAAACATAAAACTTCCTTTGCTGAACATCAGTTTCCTATATTAAGTTCTTATATCTACAAAAAAGTTAACAAACAGCTAAATATCCTAAGTTTAAATAAATATACAACAAAAAACATTCTCACAATCTGGTTGCTCCAACTCGACTATCATAAAACGGAATTATTACTCGAATTCATCAAATAGTGTAATTTCACACACACACACACACACACACACACACACACACACACACACACACACACACATACACACATACAACACACACACAGACACACGTACACACACACACACACACACATATACACACACAGATATAGGTACACACACACACAACACACAAAAATAGATGTTACCAAACACTAATTTGAAGAAACAATAGATTGTCATTATGTTCCACTTGCATTGTATTATAATGAGTATATTCTCACAACCGAATTACTGTCTCTCAAGATACAGGTATAACCTAGTTTGGGAGGCAGGGTTCCTCTTATAATGACTAATAACTTTGCTGTAATAATTATAAGTGCTATGTATCATACTTTTTTGCATAAATAAATTATTATTATTATTATTATTATTATTATAGAGACGGGTCATAATTATACAGCAAAACATATCAAATAGCTACGCTTATGATGAGTCTATAAATTATATGGCCTAAAAGAAATATTACATACAGTTATACATAAATATACGTCTATGTAGGTTGAGTTTATCATCATATATAATAATTATAATAAATTGAAAAAGAATTGTTATACTTTCATATGCAATAAGAATCGAATCCAAGATATTTTATTTCGAAGCAAATGGCGGTCTGTTTTAAATTAGAATTTGAAATGATCTTCATTTGAGTCTCAACTTTCATTTAAAATCTAGATCTGTACACATTTTACAGATAAACTTTACCAAGTTCTATGCACACGACAGCTGCTGTTTCTTTTAACTTGAAACAGTCGTTCATATCTTGAATATTAATAAGTTTTCTCTTGATTTTAATTCTAACAATGTCTTATATTATAAATGCTTCAAAGCTCTTAATATATAAATTTATGTTAATTCAGATTTTACTTTGAAGGGCAATAAAATGAGTAGGTACAGTATTTTAATAGTTTGTCTGTTCTTAAAATTTAATCCGTAATTTGTGTTTATTATTATGCGAAAACACTTTAAAAACTTTTGTTTTGAATTAATAAGTATGCGATGTTATATTGCAACGTTAGGTTATGAGAATTTTTGAATTAAGAATGAATAATAATAATACTACTAAAGTCTCTTAGTATATGATTTCTTTAACAGAAACTAACAATCAGCATCATATTCGTATCACACAATCGCATTGTTGATCCAGTACATTAAGTTTACGTGGATCTAAATCTACATCTACATATGTGTAGTCACGATATCGTGCTGCCGGTTTCTATTCCCAAATCAGTTAGTGTTATTGAATTTTGTCAATACTAAGTTTGTCAAAGCTTGAAATTTAGACACAAATAGGAATTAACCGATTTTCTCACTATAATTAGATGATCTAACGGGAGACCATTGGAATGCTATGCAGAGGTCTCGAGTTTGATCCCACGCCCACACCTTATCAAGTTATGTACGTATGAAATAGTTAATTACCACTCGCTTAAACGGTGCAGGACAATATCATAAGAAAACCTGCATAT
This sequence comes from Catocala nupta, assembly GCA_963675205.1. NCBI lineage: Eukaryota > Metazoa > Arthropoda > Insecta > Lepidoptera > Erebidae > Catocala > Catocala nupta. The sequence continues at coordinate 27,203,719 of OY776087.1, forward strand.
CTGGAAGATTTCCATAATATTCTTGAAGACTTGTAGCTTGTGCTAATCTGCAATGGGCGAGCGTCAAGGGCTATGGACTAATTCTTTTCATGCTAAGAACAGATCTGTAGCCCAGCAGAAGACAGGCCAGCGATTTTATTTACTGCACCTGCGCTATGCTGCTCTCGATTCATACTTGTATGTGCAGTTATTTATCAGAGATATACAGGCATGAGATCGTCTATATAATTAACTAAAATATTATCAGATCTGTATATAAACAGTTTCAAAGCTGGTCACGGGCCTCTTCTCAGTTTAAAAATTTCTACCATAGGCCGATAGGTCATAGTCCACAACGCTTGGTCAGTGGGAGTTGGCTCACATCACACATTTTCGAGAACTTTTTTGGAGAACTCACAGACATACAGGGTTCCTCACGATGTTTTCCTACATCGTTAAAGCGGATGATAATCAATATCTCAAAATCAAAATCATGATTTTCAAGTTACATAACCTTTCACTGAACGTACAGAATTAATTAAACGCGCGCATAACTTCGATAAGTCATCGGTGGTTTTCCAAAGATCATCCACTTGGTGACTACGTGTTCACTACCGCTGTTACTAGTTAATTATATAAAATCAAAGTAACGCTGTGTTCTATATTTATTTTATTTTAAATTTGCGGTGCGTGATGGTCATTAAGTCACGTGGACACATAAATGAGGCGCTTCACACGTTCCTGACGATCTCTCCAGATTAGAGAATAAACATTCAATGTGCATAAATTAAAACCCAAGACATATGGCCTGAATAATTTATACAGTTATTGTTTGTGTTTGATTATTGCGTTTACAAATTAAGCCTTGTTAGTGAAGTTAAACATTTGATTGTACACAATGTTGTGACTTGTTATAAATGTTTAGGATAACGGTATAAATTAATAATGTTTCTATTGAATTATTTTGTAAAAACAAAGTGGGGTGGAGCAACGTTTATAAACTCGGGTTTGCTGAACGCTATCTATGATTAAGGATTAACACTGCAAAGGTTTCTGTTCATTATACTGTACCATACTATACTGAACTACAAACGTTTATAATTATATTTATATTATTCAGATAAGAAATACTTAATGCATGGACATTAGTTATTTATTTTACTTGATACGTTACTTTTAGGCGGTTAAGGGTGCTTTTAACTACTTATGATTCTTTTAAACTTATATGGTACCAAGCAAATGTTAAAGCCAATCTGATAAGAAATGTTTTTCATATTTCAAAGCTTACAAAACCACGCGAATCAGTTTTGCAAATCTTTCGAAAATGGAATCAACCGCTCGGATGGAACTTGGTACACGGATAGATGGGTTATTGCACATGTATTAAAACATACAGCTATTTATTCTAGTATTTATTGACATAAGGTATAAGCAAGCAAAGCAACTGGCAGAAGCAAGTATAGTAAAAAAAACGTATGTCTTCGTAATACAATTTCAATAAAGTAAAATAATGATGTTATCATTTAAATTATACCCATAATAAATATCACATACCGGGATCTTTTTTCAAATTAACAACGCATAAACAAAGGCAGTTCATTAAACACATATAATAAACACAAAACGTAATGAGATTAAATCACAACACGGTCCCACAAAAGAATGAAAACGAATTCATAACGCAGGTTGCGTTTCTGTTTTAACATAATAATAGAATGGTTCATATTACCGCGTTCATTTTTGTTTGGAATTAAGAGAAGGGGATAGATGGAAATAATTAAAGATAAATTTGAATGATACCATTCCAATAATATTTACGAGCAATGATTACCTGGAAAGGCCGAGTTAGGGTCAAATTTAATAATCCATACATAATCTTATAGTAATAATAATCATCCGGTGAGTTGGCGAGTCACCGTCTATGGTCTAATGAGCATAAAACTTGATGCTAGTAGAGTATTCAGGGGAGACGCCGTTTCTCATCCATAGTTACCATTATACCAGCCTACCAAACACCTATCCCCATAGTAGCTCAGATATATTAGAGTCCATGCGTAGCAATAGTCCTACGCCTGCTGAGGCTAATGTCGCTGTAGGTGTTTCACGCCACTGTAGATTAAAATTTTCGACGGGCCTCTTCTCGTTGGACCTATGTCTCCTTGTAAGATTCCCAAAGAGCCGGATTAATGGGAAAACACTACACGCACACAACCATGCATTTAACATACGCAGTCGAATCGCGTTCGTAGAAGGTATATCAGCATTGTTCGGTTGACGTCGTACATTCTTCGTAACTATGGTTACATACCTTATTTATATGTAATAAAGAAAACAAAGTAGCAAGCTTAGGAATACCAAGTAGGAATATCGTTAATGAAAGAATATAGTTAAGTAAATAATAATTTGTTTGATAAAGATAGGTAAATTAACCTACATATATAGCCTTGGCGAAATCTAAATGAAATGTGATTATAAGGCTAAAGTTCAGTAAAATCTTAATAACAATCAAACTTAAAATTTAAATCAATGATGGTCGAATTTCGACCACTAGGCGGCCCCTAGTAAGTCTAAATATGTATATTTTGAGACAGCTGTTATGCGACTAAATTAAAGATAGAAAATACCTTATATAAAGTAAGTACTACAACAGTCCTCTTTTAAGTGGTCGACTTCCAGTCCAACTGACCTATTTACTTGAAATGTATGTGTATTTAATTAGAAGAGATAACTTAGACAATTTATGGACGACGTTAAATGTTCTTAAAACGTGAAACGTTTCGTGCCTTATGAAAGTAAAATGAATCTGTGACAGGGGGTGGCAACATCGCATTTTGGAACTGTGACGTTCGAGAATTAAAACAGGAGTGTTTTATTTGAGATTCAATATATTGCATCGGACCTGTATATTCTCTAAGTAAGTAGTCTAACAAGTCTTTGAATAGAGAGAGAGAGAGAGATAGACAGATATAATTAAAATTTAATCCAATATGGCCACCAGTGTGCCGCTGTGACTTAATAAAGATTAAGTGATAGACATAAGTGTATTACCTATGTAATTATTTTATCACCATCTTTTTAATTTCAAGTTATAAAAGGCAGCAAGGCAGGAATTTATTGACGTCTAACAGTAATGTGCCAGACTTTATAATACCGAGAACATTCTGACCTCGAAGGCAAAGATTAAATGAAATCCTAGAAATTTTGATCGAGTAAATCTACTTTAACAATTTATCAGACATACAATCAGATGGGTATAACGTACATTGCCTATCTCTTTTAATATTATAAATACGAATTTCTTTTACGCAGCTACGTATAGCATTTTTATACAGCATATTTATAGAGATAATTTAATTAAATATAATCCATAGAGATAAACACATACTTAGGCTACTTTAAGTCTCGGAGAATCTCGGTAATCATCGATTGAAACCCGAATGATTCCAAATTTAAATTGATCTTCTAATAGTTGTCTCTGCCGCATTTGAGCGGCGAATCTACCTCGTCCTACTTTAATAAGTGTTAAGTGGAGTATACAGTTTTATAAACACTATAAATCATTTATATTCTGAACTATTAGTAAAACTTGTGTGCTACAGTAGTAAAGTGTGTCTAATAACTGCTACTGGTAAAATAATCGCTCGGTTTCTAGTTTACTTTGTGCAAACGAGAAATAGAGGTACAAAATGGTAATCTACAAAAGGCTTGCATCGGTTTTATAATGAATAAAAGTAAAAAAAATGTTTCACTATATTGCTTCGATAAATACAACTGCTATGCATAAGGTTTTGGATTCGTTTCCGGATAGGGCAAAATACTTTTGGATTTTCTTCGAAGAAAATCTTACTAGCAGTATGGAGTCTGTCACTGCGCTTAGTAACCGTCAAAAGTTTTGCCATTATTATGTGGGACGTAGAACTATAGTTGATGAACCGGGAGCGGCACATTTTGCCAACAATGAATTGTAAACACTTCCGTTTTTCCCTTCGGGGATATTGGTGTTTAACATTGACATGTAGAACCAGAAAATATTTTGAATGAAATTGGACTTTATTGTGTATTAACAGGTTCCCAGTCTGATGTATCACATATGAGCATAACAATAGATTTTCTATTCTGTCTATTACGGGACAGCGAAAGGGTTAATTTGTATTTCTATGAATTCTATTAAAGGACACATCACTAGAATTTATATGAATCCTTCACATTGCTTCTTTAGGTCCCTAATAAAAAATTCCATAAAATTGTACAAAACTTATTAAACTGTACTATTTATTCCTCTTTTGTCTGTGTCTTATAAGGGAAAATAATTAGAAATTATGGTTGACCTAACATTTTTCAGAATACAGCCCGAAATTCCTAACTCAGAGGCAGAATTATATTGTCCTAATATATTCGTTTGTTTATTGTTTTGTTAGCCTTTGCGTGTGCGACAGGAGACACAATGAATGGAAGATATCTATGTACCGAGCTTATGTACGCTAGCATATATACGCCTACATATGTATGTAGACGTCTATATATATATTTGTATATATTTCATTTAAATTATATGATATATTTAGGTATGTATATAATATGTAAATATCATTACTTTTGTGTTATTCTTTAGTTTAAATACGTGTATACCTACTTATAATGCTATTATATGCGTATGCGCAACTACTCCTTTTTTTATCTCTGCTTCACCCTACGGTTGACTGTTAGAGAATACCCTTGGCATTAAGCCCGCTAATGTATTGTTTTGGGCATGCAGTTTTTAAATAAAATAAATAAATAAATAAAATACTTAAGCGATAGCCCAATAGATAACGTAGCAAAATCAGATTTACAATCAAGGGATCATGAGTTCTAATCCCGTTTAAGACACTATTACCTATTCAATTCAGTTCTAGAAACAATTTGGGTTTAGAGTTCTTTACTTTTACGACCTCGATTAGTATACCAAACATTTCTGCAATGTACACATTTTCATTAGATATATAAATATAAAGAATATAGGAAAACCATGTTTTTATTTAGTTATCTGTGATTACTCTAAATCTTGAACTAAATAAAAAGCATGTAAATAATTTAAGCCTGATTCCGTAGAAACGGTAACCGCTGCATTTAAAAAAGGAATACGAGGTGAAGACCTACAAAACTGCATTTAACATTCTAGATGTTCCATAAACTGTGTCGGAACCGTAGTGTCCGTTAATGTCCTGGTTCGGAAGCTCGAGAGCTCTGTCCTCGCATATTCATCAGTTCATTATTATTGCTGTCCCGTTCTCGTGAAATATTCAATGCGGACGCCCCAATGAGTCTGTTTATTAGCTTTTGTTAGAGCTTGCTTGATAGCGTTGTGATTGGAGGTTTATGGTGCCAGTAGTGTCCTAATTATAAATTAATTATTTATAATACATAATAATTATAAGAAAATGCATGAAAAATACATTTAAATAAGTTATGGATAAATATTATTATTACCCTTTAACAAGGAGATTATTTGCTACAGTAAATTATTTACAAAAATAAAACAATAACACTGTTGCAATTTGAATGCGAAACCATGGACGTTGCGTTGCATTCATTACTATCACCGAGACAGACATCTTTAGTCGATCGCTTTCTATGGGCGCTTGTATTTATTCGACACTTGAAATGTAATTTTTTGAGTTTCCAAACAAATTAGATCCCTTATTAATAACATTATTGTTAACCCCTCTAGCTAAACTTATATGGTTATATAAAGAGAGCGAACACTCGCCTTAAAAAAAATTTTCAGTATTTCTCTCCGTAATGTATGTATTCACATAATATATCGTGAAATTTCTAGGATTTGAACCCACAACTTCTCGATCGCAATTGCAACGTCTTATCCATTAATAGCCAGTTGCACTCACTGATCGGTAAAGATTAGCGAGGTTAAGCAACGTCGGGTGCGGTCAATCTATAGATGGGTGACCGCTTAGTGGTATTTCATCTGAGCGTCTCCGTGCTTCGGAGAGCACGTAAAAGGTCGGTCCTGGTTGTTGCCGAAATTGACAGCAGTCGTTAAGCCATGTCAGAGGCGGCTTGAACAACTCTTGACAACAGGTTGGCCACTAACCACACGAAAAGAAAAATATATATATATACTGATTACCGAAAATGTTTTCATGCTACGCTATTGTCAAAGCTATTGTCGATGGGTATTCGCGGCAATCTCTTCAGATGGTTCTCGTCTTATGTTGACAATAGGTGTCAAACTGTAGTACTGAATGGGTACTTCCAGAGTGACTTGCATTCCCTCAGGGGTTCCTCAAGGCTCTTTACTAGGGCCTCTTTTGTTTAACATTTTTATTAATGATATCAATTCATGCTTCACATACTCTAAAATATTATTATATGCGGATGATATCAAAATAATTAAAAAATATCCACCCCTGCAGACACTCTTTTATTACAGGACGATCTCATGCGCTTTCAAGACTATTGAACAAACTGGAGCTAAACGTCGCTAAGTGTTACGTGTGTTCATTTACACGCAAACCTAATCCCATTCACTATGATTATAAGCTACGCCACACTTCCTTAACCCGAGTCCACACCATTAGGGATCTGGAAGTGGTGTTCGATTCTAAGCTTTTATTTGACAAGCATATAGATAGTTTAGTAAGTAAGGCCTCTAAAGCGCTGGGATTCCTTCTCAAAGTTTCATCAGACTTTAGAAACATTAAGACTCTAAAAATTGTATATTGCTGTTTGGTTTGTAGTCATCTCGAGTATGGCTCTCAGGTGTGGAATCCGAACTATGATATATATGTGAGTCGACTTGAAAGAATACAAAAGAAATCTGAGGTGCATTCAACATCGAGCAAAATATTATGTTTCTAATTATTTTAACCGTTGCAAAAAAATTCATCTTCTTCCTCTCTATGAGCGAAGAAAAATTGCAGATCTTTCTTTTCTATGGAAAGTGATGAACGGCTCCGTTGACATACCTGAGTTAGTGAGCAAAATCGGCCTACGAGTACCATCTGCATTCCTACGCAGATCACATCTGCTGTACACTCCCTTGGCAAGAACAACATACAGGCAAAACTCATTTTTAATTAGGGCATGTCGATCGTACAATGCAGCGAGCCAGGATGTTGATATCGATATTTTTAATATTAGCATTTCTAAATTGAAAAAGATATTGTGCAATTGGTACTTTGGAGTTCGCACCTAAAGATGTACCTACTTGCTATTAATAATGTGTCTAGTATATATGTAAATTGTTTTTTTTTATTATGTGAGTTTGTTTAATGTTTACCAATGTAATTAGTATTTTTTAGTCATTTATGTATCTATAAGTGAAAACTTGTCATTGGCCTTCATTATTATATTGTTCTACTTATTACTTAAATAGCGGTAAGTTTTCTTAAAATAAAAAAAAAAATAAAAAAAAGGACTGGAGCTACCGCTACTTTATATTGCAGCGACTACCTTAAAGTAGTATTTGTCAATATATAATATGTACATTCTGAATGTCTTCAAAGGTGACGAAAGTCTCTTTTGGAGATTTAAGATAGTATCGTATAGTGAGATCGTGCGTGTTAGGCAGCGTTCACACCAAACCGAACGTGTTCAACTAGTGCGTGTACATGAACGGATTAGTCCGGGTCGTGTCGCGGTTCGGGTGGAACTCCGGTTCTTGCAGTAAATTGTAGGCTTTAGTATACACACGTCTAAGCTTAAAATTTGTTACAATAACCGCACCACAGTCGGTAGCTACACTTAAATGATAAAGTGCCTCGTATAATTGCATTCGAATGATATCGATGCGTATAAAGGCATTCGAATACAGTTGCGGTGGTTACTTCACGTGTGTAAGGACACAGCGCACGTACTTATGTAGCCAAATTATTCGGAATATAACGTTAACAAACTAAACTAAGTAGCATGATACGACAGTCAAGCAAATTTGCTTTTGAAAAAAGGGATGATGACGTCATTTGTATTAAATATTTCTTTAAAGATTACTTTATTAAGAAAAGACTTAATACTATCGCCATTGTTGTAAAAAATACGAACCCAAAGTATATAACACTACAAGAAATGGGTTTCCGCCTCTCGCTTCCTCAATTGTCTATTCACTTGCCCTTAATCACTCTATCATAACATCGCAACAAAGAAACGGCAGGCGGCATAACAGCAGTAATACGGCAGGGATGGCGTACAACGGCAGAATTTCGGCTACGCACCCGCCACATATTAATGCCGAGTGGAATGATATATTGCCAAGTCAATTAACAACAGACATTGACTAATGTTAGTCGGCATAATGCTTTGAAAAAAAAAAGTATTATTTATCTTCATTGGAGGGTTGAATCTCTGCGAGCTTGACAGAAATTAAGCTTTGAGATTCGTTTGTTTAATGGTGTTCTGGCTTTCGATTTATAGGATTTTGGAGACATTGCCAGTTACATTTTTTGTGCACTTTGATCTCAATAAGAATTGAATTATTTAAACTTACTAATGTCAAAATATATAACAATTTTTAGGTGACTGAAGAAACCATTGGATAAGCATACAGAGTTCCCGAAGTAAATACTACGTACGTAACTATGACTTTTTAAAAGTATGTCTCTCTCACTTTGACATAAAAAGGATATATATAGGTCTCCCCGTGACCATGGCTGCTGAAAAGCAACCGAAACGTCGGGGAAAGTGTAAACCTAAATATAAATAGATTTAATAGTTTAAATAATTTTATTAGCTTATAAATTAGTAAAATTCAATAGTAGTAGTAGTGTAATAGTTTCAAAATTTTGTAATACAGTGATAAATAAACAACGCGATAAAAGCCGTATATAGTAGTTTAATTTCAATAAAAAGGATACTTGCAATGCAAAGTGTTCAGTATAACATTCTTGGAGATATGTAAATTCTAATAACCCCTTAAGTCATAGTCAGTCACTGGAAACTAAAACAGCACATGCTAAAAAACAGCCCATGCCCCGTAGGCCAACAGTTACATTGCCTAAAATAATATATTATATAATAACGTCACAAAGAGATTTTACATAGCCGAAGCGCTATGAAAAAGATTACTATGATTAGAGCCTCCGTACATGATAGTATACAAAATAATACGGCATCAGTTCCTGTTACTCTGTGAAAATGGTTAGTTCCAAGAAATGACAATAGGAAGCATAATCCGATATTTTCATTATTTTAACAAAATAATAGTTTCTGCTAAATCTAAACTAACAAATGATAGAAAAAGGACGAACAATACGCATAGCAACGCAACTGCTATTTAAGCACGTTTGTGTGAAAAAGACATCGAGATAATTTCACGTTTAATACTTTGGGTTAAAAACCAAATTAAATTGCTCCCTCATTTTGTATCTGGAAGGTTTATTTTGAAGGCTGTTTGCTCTTGCGTATTCATAACATAAATAACAAATCAAAGATGCCCTATACGCACTAAAGGTTTTTGGAATGGTTCTCAATGATAGAAACGCACAGTTTCCCTTAAAACATTGTCATTACATGCGAGATTGAGATAGCGTTACAAGTTGTATAGCTTTGTTTTGTTCTTGCGCTTGCGAGAACGAGAAGAGATGATCTTAAGATCTTTGATATTATTACGTTAACGGAAGAGCCGGTTTTTACAAAAGAGTCGGCTTGCCCGAGGAATTACGACTATATCACATTTAGAGAAGACCAGGGTTGAAATATTTATTGTTATACTGCGATTTACATTTTTAGTAAGTCCCAGAGTAGGTATGTGAAATTTCAGCATACTTTCTTCTTTTCCATTCCTATTCTGTCATCCCACTTATGATTCCACTGTCCTAAGACCGACGATGCGTGATGGATATCCTTATGATTTGAATGCTCATAGTACCTATAGCCACATACAAAAATGCCACCTTTTTTTTATCGGAATTTATTCCAAGAGTATTTATATAAAATTTGGTAGTTGACTCTAATAGTGCTATAAAATAGAAAAAGCTTGGTCTTTCAATTAATAAGTATTGTATTTAATTAGTTTTCCCTACAATATTATAACTGTGCACACTTTTACCCATAGAGTGCTAAATGATCGACATCGAAGCCTATTAGGTATAAATAATCGTAATTTTCCGACGAAATTCGGAACGCTCGAAACGGTTTTAATCAAAAACCGACTCGTACCGACAGATTAAACGGTAGAAGACGGTTTCTATAATTTGTAAGCTTATATGGTTCAGATGAAACCTTACTGAAATTGATATTCAATAATTATAATTATAATCTACAACTAATTAGCAGCAGCGTTATTTCTGGAGCTGTCCCCGTAGATTGTAATAGTTTTGACCTCTATTACGTGGGAAAGTTACAGCTGGTCTAATGCATGACCTGTGACTTGAAGCCAGAATTAAAAAATATTCTCTCGATGATAAATATGTAGGTACGTTTACTATTTTGTACGAAAGTAATCCTAATCTTTATACAGGGTGTCCAAGAACCTGGCGTCCAACTGGATTCCCACGATGCCCCAAGTTCTAACAGTACTCAGAAAAATATTTTAAAAAATCCACCCCATGTACTTACAGAATTATACTGATTTCAAAAAAAAAGGGGAAATGAGCACCCTGTGACATACTTTTGAATGCTGTGACTGCTAATGCTGATAATTTCGATATTTCTTGGAGGTTTTGTAATCTAGGGTATTGCTGTGTCTAAATAGAATGTAAAAATAAAGTACTTATTGTACCATTTTAAAATAAAATATTATTTTAACTAAAGGTGATATGGAAAACTATTGAATTTCGCAACTTTGACCGACTGTAGTGTAAAAAAAATGTACCAAAATAGTATGGCAAGTGACGTCAAATTTTGACGCGTTTATTCCTCTTTTTAAAAAGGTATAATACTTACACATTAATTTGAAAAAAAAAAATTTTGATAATATTTTTACTCAACAACCCAATTTTTACGAAGTGCCTACCTACTAACGGTAACTGTCGGACCCTTTCTTATCTTAGAAACTGTTATGTTACTACTATTATTTACTTCGGTTCCAAGAGTGAGCAAGAAGGAAATACACACAGGTAGATGGGTTCCCAGTAGAATAAAAGCAAAGAATGTTAGTTTAAAGATATTTTATTACAATAAATGTTCAAAATGTTGACCACCCGCGGCAATACAAGCTCTCACTCTCCTTAAAAAGGACCGCTTTATGTTTCGCGAGTAACTTTTTTGACGTATCACCTGCACTGCTTGTGTTATCTTCTCACGAAGGTCAGCGATGTCATTAATGGGCTTCGCATAAACGAGCTCCTTCATAGTTCCCCAGAAAAAAAAATCCAGCGGATTTAAGTCAGGTGAGCGGGCTGGCCACGGGATTGTTCCTGATCGCCCAATCCACCTGTTCGGGTATTGCTCGTCCAAAAACTCTCTAACGGATACGCGAAAATGTGCTGGACAGCCGTCGTGTTGGAACCACATATCTGGTGGGGTCTCTTCTAGTAAGTTTGGCAAATCATTTTGAAGAAAATTTAAATATGATTCGCCAGTCAAATTCTCGGGCATCTCAAATGGACCAATAATATTCCCACAGAGAATACCGGTCCACATGTTCACTTTGAACCGGTACTGGGATCTATCTTCTCGCATCAAGTGCGGATTTTCCACATGCCACTCGTGCAAGTTGTGTAGGTTCATGTAGCCATCCTTCTTAAATGTAGATTCATCTGACCACAAAATTTTGTCGATAAAGTTTTCGTCTTCTCGATGTTTTTGCAGGATTGTTTCACAAAACGCAACTCGGCTCGGATAGTCTCGAGGTAAAAGACTTTGCACTCGCTGTACGTGGTACGGATGATATTCTTCTTTTTGGAGAATACTGTGTGCTGTGCTCTTCGGTATCCCCGTATCAGCTTCTATTCCTCGCACAGAGATGCTTGGATTTGCCGACACCGCCTCTAAAACTTCATCGCGTATGAAGTCATTTACGGGTCGTCCTTCACCAGCTACTTGATTGGGGAACCGCCCGTCACATAGTGATCTGTGCACATTAATGAAAACTCGATGGTCGGGATATCGCGTAGCCCTCGGATACCTTTCTCTGTAAAGTCTCGCTGCAGCTCGTCCATTACCTCTACATTCTCCATAAATGTAGTGCATATTTGCGTATTCTTGCGGAGTGTAGGTCGCCATGGTAGCACACACAAAACACAAACTGTCCAAACACAGGCAAAGGTCGTCGTAAAGAGTTCGTTTCAAAGTCCAGAGCACAAAGAGTAATCGAGTCCAATAAACAAAGCTTTAAATCGTAGTACGTGATCAATGGTAACAATAAGAGAGAGGTGCGTAGTAACGGCAGGAGGCAGTGACGCGTACTGACCGTACTGTTATCCTAAATAGCACGATCCCAGATAGCGTCACTATCTATCTCACTCGCACCTCTAACCTTTTTCTCCCTCACTCTTACCTGAATAATGGGGTACCATAAAGAAGAACCAGCAAATCGCAAAGATAGTTTCTGTCTTGCTCCCTCCTGTTGTAATAACGAATCACTATGGTGAGATGCATGCACATACCGTCCCTTACGGTCTAACCTGTTTTTTGAGAGGCCTGTTGTTATTTTTATGAGCATACAACAGTAATTCTTTAGAGGTTAGATTCAATTCGTCGTAAATTTTTCTTTCTAAGAATTCTGTAAGACATCGTAAAAATTGGGTTGTTGAGTAAAAATATTATCAAAATTTTTTTTTTTCAAATTAATGTGTAAGTATTATACCTTTTTAAAAAGAGGAATAAACGCGTCAAAATTTGACGTCACTTGCCATACTATTTTGGTACATTTTTTTTACACTACAGTCGGTCAAAGTTGCGAAATTCAATAGTTTTCCATATCACCTTTAGTTAAAATAATATTTTATTTTAAAATGGTACAATAAGTACTTTATTTTTACATTCTATTTAGACACAGCAATACCCTAGATTACAAAACCTCCAAGAAATATCGAAATTATCAGCATTAGCAGTCACAGCATTCAAAAGTATGTCACAGGGTGCTCATTTCCCCTTTTTTTTTGAAATCAGTATAATTCTGTAAGTACATGGGGTGGATTTTTTAAAATATTTTTCTGAGTACTGTTAGAACTTGGGGCATCGTGGGAATCCAGTTGGACGCCAGGTTCTTGGACACCCTGTATAATTATATAAATCTTCTGTGCGTGTGTTTGTAATTAAACTCCTCCTAAACGGCTGGACCGATTTTGATGATTTTTTTTGTGTGTATTCAAGTGGATTCTAGATATCGTTTAGATTTGGTTATTATTTTTTTTTTCGTGTGTACTGGACTACTTCTGTCGGGTTCGCTAGTAGTATCATAAATATTTGTAAAGAATAGTAAACAATTGTTACTAAATTATGCGTGGAAGCTATGAATGTATATTTGTTATCTCTACTTCATCAAATAAGTGAGAAAACATATAATTATATTCTATTCTAGGTGCGAAAAGGATGTCAAATAAACGTGTTGCAATATTAACATAGAATAAATTAGAGCAGGGATTATATATAGCTATCACTTTTACTCTTATAGTTTTTGTATCTTCTATTTTACATCATAATTACTTATTAGTGAAACGAATGGTTTTGTGCAGTGAGAGCGGTTATTGTGCCTCTTTATGAAGTACTAGTTTTTGCCGGCAGCTTTACTCGCTTTTTGTGTAATTTTCTGTATCCCTAACAACGTGTATGCTAAATTTCATGATAATCGCTCAAGTACTTAAGGCGTGAGAGCGTAACAAACTAACAAACAACTTCAAATTCGCGATTATAATGTAAGTTAGGCTTGTTAAATATTTCTGATAAAAATTATATTATGAACAAATTTAAATAATCATCTATCCGTTCCGTTATAAGTTGTGTATTTGCCAGATAATAGTTTCAAGGTATTCCATGAATCGCAAACTATCTGCGTCAATTTATATTTGTTCAATCGAGAAATTTTTCTAGGAAGTAAAACAACCTTGAATATAGGTTGTCTCTTCCTGGAAGAACAAACTTTCAACATTACTATCCCGGCTTCCTAAAATCACGACCAAATAATTTATTGTATATTATTTCCCTTTTTGCGTACGTTTACTAAGAAACTTCTTGCTGTATAGTTCTCATGGTTATCCTGTCCAATTACGTGTTGCTACCGAAAATCAAATTACAGGAAAACCTACTTATTTGAAAATGTATATCATATTACGATTTTTTTTTTTTTTTTTTTTTTTTTTTTTTACGTGGGGGAATGCAATGACGCATATCCCTCCGCGGGGGCGGGCGGAGGGATTATGTCGGACTCGCCGGGGTAAAAGAAGATGGAAAAGAAATAATGTACCTCCCGGAATACCGACTAAACCTACCACGGTGTTCCTCAACAAAACCACTATCGGCGGGGCCGCGCGAATCGCTTTCGCATGCGGTCGCGACCCCGCCGAGGTTTCGGCCCGCCGTATGAAACGGCAGGCCACTACACAAAATACCTACCCAAACTAGGCACTTCCGACATTATAAAAACCCTACTGTCTCCCCCCTAGAGGGGAGACGGACTCGACACAGAGGCGCGCGTGGGAACACGCACGCCGCCTCTCGGACCTGGTGCTGAACGGATAGCGGGCAGGCCCACAAAGCCCGCTACCCCCAGGTCAAACCTCAGGGTGGCTGGAGGTCATCGCGCGCCCTCCGGCGCCCGGCTCTGCGGTTGGGGAGAGGGTTTAAACGCTCCCTCTCCCGCTCCGCCGCCTCCTTGATGGAAATTACTTCCTCACAGAAGGAGGCGACGGCGTTCCACGACCTCTCACTCCGGACCATAGACTGAACTACGGCCGGGAGCGAGAGGACAACCGATCCGACTGCCGCGATCAACTCACGGCGCTGCGATGCCCAGGCGGGGCAAATCGCCAAAGTGTGCAGCGCCGTGTCCTCTATAACGTCGCGGCAGTCGCCGCAGTGGTGACAACCGGGCGTCTCTTGCCGGCGTATACGACACAGGAACTGGCCAAAACAACCGTGGCCAGTCAGTACCTGTGTCAGCCGGAAGGTGAGGCCGCCTCTCCAGCCACTCCTCAAAAACGGGACTTACCGCCACGATCGTGGCGTGCCCATATCATATTACGATGTGCTTACTTTTACGATGACATATACATTTTGTAAAACTACTGGCTGGCCCGCGCATCTAAGTCTGCTTCACATAAGATAATTGTCCCCGTTTTTGCAACATTTTCCATTGCTGCACCGCTCCTATTAGTTGTAGCGTGATGTTATATAGCCTATCCAACACTTAAAGAAATTTTCAATTCGGACCAGTAGTTCCTGAGATTAGTGCGTTCAACCAACCAAACAAACAAACTCTTCAGCTTTATAATATGAGTATTGACATAATTAAAAAAAATATATATATATGTATATATAATAATAAAATTAATAAGCAATTGATTTGCTAATAATATTGGAATGGATATTTGTAGACAAGAACTGATAAGATACTAAATGAATATTAAAGTATGTTTTAAAATTTCATTGATATAATACATAATCGGCAAACGATTATCCTGTTTGCCTTATAGACTGAATGATCATAGTACTTTAGGATAACGCAATGATCTAAGAAGTGACATCGCTGCCATGTCACGCCGAATGTTGTGGTTTCGATCCCCATATAGGAGACAAAACTTTGTGTAATCGAAAAATAGTTGTTTCACGATTTTTATTTATATTTTCATGATTTTTATATCCGATATTTACATTAATTATTCTCAATTCTATATATTCAAAGAAGTATGCAGAGGAGTACGAGGTACACGCACATTACACCAGCTTTGGTTTTAGACCCCATATAATGGAAAGTACGCCTATTGCCGCTTATTGGACATAATTCCAGACTCTATGCTGCTTCTGAAAATGTATTAAAAGGTAAACCCAACAACACTTAGACATGGCTGCTAAGAAATTCTCAGTTACAACTCAGAGTCAGTAAAATATACTCGGTAAACGGCTTTTAGACTCGCCAGCTATTACGAGGTATCTAAAATTTAAATAGCAAAATATTGCATTATATAACAATTTTACCTGCTCCTTTGCGAGTAAAAGGCAGAAATGTTAGTCGTGAGTCTCTGTATATTTTGTACTAGATGTGCCCACGGTTTCACTCGCGTTTATGGTTACTGCGCTGCCCACGTGAATCGTAGCGTGATGTTATATAGCCTATAGCCTTCCTCGATAAATGAGCTATCCAACAATGAAATAATTTTTCAATTCGGATCTTTAGTTCCTGGGATTAGCGCGTTCAACCAAACAAACAAACAAACTCTACAGCTTTACAATATTAGTATACCTAGATGTGTATCGGTGAGTAGGTTATTTCATATAAGCAATTGAGGATCGTATTCATTTGGAGTTAAAGCGAACATTATTTATATAAATATTTAAACGGCTTTTTGCTTTCATATCAACACTTAATCTGACGAGCAACCAAATACACGTTCAATAAAATTTATAAATTATACTATTTTGGTGGCGCAGCGGTGGTGAGAGCGAATTATTTTCTGCAATTTTTTTAATAGCCGTTGCAGCAGCACATAGTTTACAATTTTGTCCAGTAGATGGCAATACTTGTACTCTATCACGTAGGACCTGAAACAATAGCTGGCAGATGTGATTTTGTAATACAACTATCTACCTCTCCGAAGATACTGGCATGAGATTATGTATGTATTCACTTGTAAAGTCCATATTGTTTAGCTATAGTTTTTGTAGCTCTTATATTATTTAGATATTTTTAATGTACATTATTATAAATACTCATTTTCGTATTTAATCTATAAAGTCTTGGTATTTATAAGTGGTTAGGTTTGTTAATATTAGTTAAGTTGTAAATTATAATTGTTGCTTTGTTTATGCAAATAAAGTCACTAGCAAAAATGAAAAAAAAGTCTTGTTTGATTTGATTTTAACCAATTTCAAAAAAAGGAGCTTTTTCTCAATCCGACTGTATTTTTTTATGTGTGTTATCTAAGAACTTTTTCTAGGTGAACCGATTTTTATAATATCAACTGTACATGCAATTCTGTTGTTGTTTTTTAAGTGATGAAACTCGGTATACATAATGTTTTTACGTGTTAAGTATATATAATTTCTGTTTACGATATCAGAAATTAATTTGCCGCGAACCGTTCTCTCTGTGGTCAGGTGTTGCAAAATTAACAATCTGTACCGTAAATATTTACAAGAATATTATCACCTTGATTGGAAACTGTAAGAAAATTGATGATATTGGTTTTTGAACGTGACACTGTAATAAATTAATTTTATAAATTGATAAACTACCAGCATCTGACATATTTTAAGGTTTCCTTGTAATGCTGAATTTAAAAATAATCCAGTTTTACTATGCATGGAGATAGAATAAGTAAAAAAGTAACCCTTACTTTTAAAACTTAAGTTTAATAACAAAATAAAAAGCCCATGTTTTTATAGAAATAGCGTACCTCACAATATAGTAATTAGCCTAGATTTTTTGTATATATTGAGTTACTATTTTAGCCAATATTTTTTTTTTTTTTAAAGACAACTCCTGCAGAAGGAATAAATCCTGTATCGCGGGGGATTTTACAAACATTCAAATAACGAACAAAAAGAACACCGGCATCAATCAATCATAAAAAGAATATTGGAACAACCATTTGTAGATAACACAAAATTTTGTCTCGTGTGGGATTCGAACCCACGACACTCGGCGCAGTAGCAGTGGCGATGCGACCACTTTAACCAGCATGTCAACCGTGCAGTCATTAGTGCATTTGTAATTGATAGACAGTTTAGCCAGATCGACGTTCGCAAGAAAACTTTATATGCAACTTATTTTACTTATAAATTACAACTCTCGCGGCTCTGATGTTTTAGTCTTAGACGTAACTATGTGTAAGGCTTAAGCCACACTGAATTGGCAGCTTTCAGGAGTGACGCGATAGCAGGGCACAGAGCTCGTGCCACCGCGCGACACATCGCGCCGTCTCGCGCGATCGCGTGGCGGCCGAGCGCCGCGAGCGTGCGCCAATCTACGATCTACCTTTGGCACTTATTTCTGAAGCAGAGGAGGAAGAAAAAAACAAACGCAGGCTAAAAAGAAAAAGGGATATGTGGGTTCATGGGCGGGCGAACAGGCTGGCGGGCCGCGAGTCGGCTCGCGTCGCCGCGCGACTGCTCGCGCTCACGAGCGACTCTTAGTGCACACGTGCTACAGCTCGACTGCTCGAGCCGGCGCCAGGTTCCGCCACGCCTCGTTTATTCTATCAAGCGTTTCTATATCTTGTAAGATTGTACATAAAGTTTATAATGTCTTGTTATTAAAACTGATCGTCTCGTCGCTGCCAATTCAGTGTGGCTTGAGCTTAAGTGTCCATGTTTTCTTTCTTTGTATTGAGGCTGAGTGGCCTAAAAAATTATCTTCGGTTCTCGAGCTATAAAAAAGGTAACTACGTGACAAATTTGCTTATTTCACCAGATATTTAAACAGATGCTTAATTTTTAAAACCAGCTCAGTCTAGTGTCACCTGTTAAATTGGTGGGTGCGCAAATCAATTTCGCTAAATCTGTTTGGTGTTGTAGACTGTTTTGTTTATACCAAAGGGATCGACACTACGATTATTATTATAATATGATAAATTATCTAAATTTAACTATAGGTTCTGATGACTACCGAAAGATTAATCAAAAATTTCTATACAAAGCTGCATTCCGCACGATGCCACAGACGGTACTAGTTAGTATACTACCTATCTCATTTAATAGCCGACCGAGAGCATAATTTTAATAATTACATTCACTCTAATTTCTAACTAATGCCATTGTTCTCAATACATTTACATAATTCTAGCAATCAAGTTAAATTTGACCTTTACTTCTCATTGAAATAAGGTTCACAATAGCCCGTAGAAGTCTGACATTGACAAACGCAATTATCCAATGGTATGGACACTATTAAAACGGATTAATTGTCCAAATCTCCAAGTTGGATCGATTCGTCATCCCAAGATGTCGGCGAATTTAATTAATTCTGAATTCATTGTCCGAGTGCGGCTCTGTGCCCGAAACTGTTTTTGTTAGAACATTACTTTTGGAGTGCTAGGGTTGCGAAAGATTGAGCTGAAATTATTTTGCCAGTGTGATTTTCCAGCAGTATATTAAAAATAAAACCTTTGTTTTGTTATAATCTATTGTTAATTTAAACTAAAGAGCAGTGGATCCGACAGACTTTGTTCTTCCCAAACAAACCGATTGCAGCACCACCTGTTGGATTGTATATTTAATCCATCCAGAGACCCAATCAAACACACAAATTATTTCATCATAATCAGTCCAGCTGTTTAGGAGGAGTTCAATGACATAATGAAGAATATATATCTAAAACCTTTAGAGTAGAGCTTTAAAAGTGCGTTTTTACTAACCTTTATGATTGTAACCCAAATAGGTACTATAATGTAACTGTTGTTGACTATATAATAGTCTAGAAGCCAACCGTAGATTGTCTTCTCGATAGAGGCTAGCTAATAGATCCATTTCATTATTTCTTACATACCTACAAATTGTAATTACAGAGAAAAGTACATTATGTTATTAGCTCGATTTATCTTTTTATTTCATAATTGATTCCTGCAATGTCATACATATATGTCTAACTTTTTCTTTATGTTACATACGTACTCACGTTGCATTTAATATATTTTTTAAATACTGCAGGTTTCCACTATGGTTTCCACTATTTATGATATGTAAGAGGTATAGACGATTTTTGATATAATAAGTTTAAGCGTTAAAATGCGGTGGTAACAATTTTGTTCTTACGTATACCATTTGGTAACTAGAAATATGTAGCATGTAGAAATACTAGTAATTTTAATAATAAAATTGATAAGAGTAAAAATTATATACTTTTCGATTTGCTGAAAAGAAATAAAAATGTGTAATTTTTACTATCATACTTATACACAGTACAGTAGGTACTATGTTCTAATATTAAAAAAGATGTCTTGTAGCCAATTCAAAATTAATTGAATTGGCTAATTGCCTAACAGTACAAATTGTTGGAAGTAATATTTTATCTTTTGTTTTTCTTGACAGAGACAAATTGTCAACGAGATTGGTTTTAAATAGAGTTTTATTATTGCTGCATCTGGCATAGATTTATGATAATGTTATTGACCGGTAGTTAATTTTTTGATGCCTGGTTAGTTAAGATTGCATGGATGACGCCATGATTTAAGTGGTCGCATCGCGACTTCTACTGCGTCGAGCGTTGTGAGTTTGACCCCGTCAACAGACAAAAAAGGTGTTATGTGTATTCTTTGTTTGAATGTTTGTAAATACCATCGCGAGGGCGTAAGTTGCATACAAGAAAAAAAAAGCTTGGTATTTCTGCTCGAAAATTACGAGTAGAGCGCGGATTCTGTGTCATGTGGGGCTAAAGAGGTTTTCGTCTCCTATGAACTAGTAACAGAGAGCTTAAATGGTGAAAGTTGAATGTGTAAACCAAATTTGAATGTCTACCTTGCCTGTTTGAGGTAAGGTTAGGGGTGAGTCTATGTAGGTAGGTTTAAATTATCATTGTAGTATTGTTTTTGTATCAAGTCAATATTATTTTAATCTCATAATTAATATATAAACGACTTTTTGTGCAAATATTTTATATAATTTTCGTTGATTTAATGTAATAATGACCATGGCTACAAATGGCCACCATTACGAAGGTTACGACCATTAACTTTGATTGGCGCATGACTTTTTATTTGTTATTCTCAATTCCTACATTAAATTGAAATTAAACACTTTATACGGATTTTGTCGCGCTATTGAAATTAAAAATCATCCAAATTTCAATAGAGAGGATGGTTGGAATGTACCACCAGCTTGGGATCCAGTCATTCAAATAGTCAAACCCAAGAAGAAGCAAAACACAGCTAGACTTTATGATACTTTGAGCTCATTCTGCGTAAGTAGGAACACCAAAGATTAAATTATGTTCGGGTACTTTGAAATAACTAGGTACCCTTCAGAACGTTGGGACAAATACCATCTTAGTCTCCCCGTGAACATGGCTGCTGTAAAGCAACCGAAACGTTGGGGCAAAGTGTAAACTCAAATATAAATAGTTTTAATTAAAAATATATAGCTTAAATAGTAGTAAAGTTCAATAATAGTAGTGTTAGAGTTTTCAAAATTATGTAATAACAGTGTTAAAAAGTAAAATAAACAACGCGACAAAATCCGTATAAAGTGTTTAATTTCAATGTATAACAATCGCGTAAACATAAGACAATATTATCCTACATTAAATTTATGGTCATGTATATCAATATACATTTTATCCCGAAGTTCCCGGGGAAAGAGAACGAAACGAACGAACGGAACAGAAAGAACGGCAAATATTGAAATTAAGCTTATGCAATACACCTTTCATTGCGGTTTATTTTAAAACTCTTTTTATTTATAAAGCTTTCTTACTTTATTTACTTTTCTAATAATAATTATTAGTATCAGATTGAGCCACAGCGCTAAAAATGTTATTTACTTCCGTAATAATTAATCGGATATATCGGATAGAACTGAGTTACGGCCGGGCAAGCAAGTAGCATGTCTGGATTAAGCTAGAACCTATAAATCCATTCTCATGTCTTACGTTTACAGGTCAACTACAGGCGGAAAATGGTGGCCATATTTGAGCAATAACTCTGCGTTGTGCAAACATTTCTATTTCAATAATATACAGTTACGTATACACAGATACAGCAAATTGACCGGCGATGCCTGCGCCGCGCCGATAGTGAGGCACACTATTGTGTGCCACAAGTCATAACATACAGCTATTTGTATATAATACTATGTATTACAAACATGTACTGTAAGTATTTGTATATCAGCGAATGTTTGCTATTGGCAATTGAGTTTGTTATTTGGACCAAATGTTGGTTCACAAGCTGAGTCTTTGAGTACAAATCTTTATATTATATTATAATTACATATACATACATATATACACATTAATATATACGCACTTATGCCATTGAACTCCTAAACGGTAGGACCGATTTTCATGTATTTTTTATGTGTTTGAGTTAGTTCCTGGGTTGTGTAGATTTGCAATTGAATCCACTAGGCGCTGCGATCGAGTTCTAGGATTTTTCTTTGCAGACAAACAATTTCATTTTGGGCAGAACAACGTCTGTGGGGTAACTACTGTTGCAAGTCAAAGTGAAGTGGGTTATAGTATGTGATAAATTCGTTGTAAGTCCCAGTTAATATATAGAAGAGGCGTCTAAGCCCTTGTGTAAGGCAATTATTGGTAGCCGCATAGAGAGACGCTTAGTAATAACACTTTTCCCAACCAGATACTAAAACTAGGAACTATTATCCACAAGCTTAGGCGCAATCTTATGCCGTGTGGCCAACTATGCAACTACAATATTTACATATTCTATCTCTCACTGTCATATGATTCTTAGTCCCTTAATACTAAAACTAGAAGTAGAGTGAAGACACTCTTTCGGTTTGATTTGTCTTTATTTAAACTAGATTTACAGAGATCATTACTTTAACGGTGGTACTCCCTTACTTCTCCTAAAATTGTTTGTCCGAAAATCATTGCCATAAACTTCAATAATGTTCAAAAATTCGAAATTTTATTTTACATAATTATTTTTACTTCTAAAATTATTCTGTCATAATATTGGGTACTATAATAATGGAATCTCCTAATTTTGCATGAAATAAAGTCATATGTCCTAAGTATTGTATTATATAATGTGTATTATGCCGAATATTCATTTATAATAAAATTGTTAGTCCTAAAACATTTGCTAAAAAGTAGGTTGTAGTGACAGAAACGAATCGTTGTGAATCACGCAGTCTTGTCTGCTCCACTCCTAGAGTGTAATTTAGAATCGCGTAGACGCGAGGTGGCCCATGGGCTGCGGAGCAGGAGGCTGCGAGCGAGCTGCCGCGGCTGAGGCTGGCCGTCGAAACCAGCCAGGAAGCCGAAGCTGAGGTGGTGAGCGAAAGCCGTCCACGACGATTAGCACGTGTGGGACCCCCGGAGACCCGCGGCGCCGGAGCCGTGACAAAAGCCAAGTTTTGTAACACAAATTAGTTTTAAGATCAAATATAATAAACATTAAATAATTTGTGTTTAGAACTTACAACTTTTATTCAAAACGGTCAAAAGTCTTTTGTATATTATTGATTGTATTATTTATGACAAGTTAATTTATGGCATAATTGTGTTTAGGGATTTTAATTTTATGACATGTGATATTATGTGACATTAAGTTCGGGCACGTTATCCTTCGGACAAATGATGATTAGGACAAGAAAAATTATGCCACTTTAGATTATGGATAAAAAGTTAGGTAACAAAATAGAGAACCTTTTACGGTACATAGCGTCTTGGTTGCGTATACACTTGATTTTGCAAATGCATAAGTCCATAAACAGAGGTTACCATTTACCATCAGATAAAGCCGACAGCTCGCTTACCAGGTGGGCTAAAAAATGTAGGCTTAATTAGCCCTACTACCACCTACTTATAAATAACTCTGTCAAAATATTCTAAATATCAGCATGGATTTTAAAGTACAGAAAAATTTACGCGCCATAGACTATTTATAAAATTGTCCTTCCTTATTACCTGAGTTTTGTGAATACATAATATAATGACGAGTTACGTTAGTTAAAAATAATTACCCGTTGTTGTTTTTAAAGCTGCTTTACAGCGCTGCACAAATATAGCGAACACACACAAGCGCTGTTAGTGGAGCGCGATATTAATGTATGGTGTGAGTTAGAAGCTTAACGTGATAAAATACGACCTGTTAGTCATACCACAGTTTTCTACTACATGCTTTCTCATTGATAACTAAAGTATCTGAGTTTTTGTAATTCGTTACGTGGAAGTTGCGCATTAGGTTTCTGATGGAAACATTTAGATGCAACGACGCACTGCACTGGGTCGAAAAGGAATGATAATGTTTATGATGTGATCGGCACTCCTCACGTGAGACAAAAGTCTTACGTCTACAAATGTATTTCTTGTAACCTTGTAAAAACAAGTTTAGCGGTGACCGATAAATCTCTTCAACCATTGATTTATTTGAAGGGACCACGTCTACAGGGCGCGATGCCGGATCCACAAGGAATTGGCTTCTTAATACAACAACTTCGGCAATCCTTCATACTTTACTTCTATACCAATATTATAAAGCTGAAGAATTAGTTTGTTTGGTTGAACGTGCTAATCTCAGGAACTACGGGTTCGAATCGAAAAATTATTTTATTGTTGGATAGCCCATTTATCGAGGAAGGTTTTAAGCTATTTAACATCATGCTACGACCCACGGGGGCGGCGCAGTAACTATAAACGCAGGTGAAACTGCGGACGCATCTAGTTATCAATATAGCGAGAAATGCGAACATACTTAGGTATATATAGTCGGTTTAAATTAAAGCTTGCCATAAACAGATAACGGCAGTGGCCATTGTAAAATTTTTGCAGTGTTATTGAAGAGGCAATTGATTGGAAAATATCGTTACGAATAGTGATTGCTTTTGTGTTAAAATAACTGTTACTAATTTACTAAGCGAAATGAATTCGAACAAATAGCACTTTTTGGCAAGTATTCAGTTGTTCATTGGATGGCAATAAATGAATGTAGTTATTAAAAATCAGCGCAGATGTTCGGTTCATTTATTTTTATTAGAAATGAGTTACGTTCAATGAATTGGATATTAATTTAATTAGAAAAATCCTGTACATTTACATCAACTTCAACGATTAAAGATTTTTTACAGATGTTCCATTGTCAACTTTTGATTTTCTGTTTACATAATTATGTTTTCTATTTACATGATGAGTTACATAACATTTTTGCAATGTCTTATTTTTAATGGCAGGCTCCACTCATCTTTGTCAATTAGTACCGGAGGCTCACACACACACACATATATATATATATATATATATAAAATTCTAAAATTTTTACCTAGCAACACATGACTGGTACTTCTGGTATTGCATAAATAATTATCTACATGTAATCATGTGGGCTGCAGGCTTGTTATATAAATACCTGGTTTGTTCAAATAGTTACAAGCAGCATATAATTGCGCAAGTTTTAAGTAGTATGTTACTGACTATAGTAAAAGGTTTTCTATTAATGCTGTGTTCCCATCAGCTTTTAAAATTCTAAAAAAGCATTCACTTGTAGCCTTAACGCCATTTCAGAGGATCGACATAGATACCTATATGATGTATTTAAATGTATTTACTTGTAATTCTTACACATTTATGGCAACTAAGTTTTACACGCAGTTTCGCTT
This sequence comes from Catocala nupta, assembly GCA_963675205.1. NCBI lineage: Eukaryota > Metazoa > Arthropoda > Insecta > Lepidoptera > Erebidae > Catocala > Catocala nupta. The sequence goes on from OY776087.1 coordinate 27,229,066, forward strand.
TCGTGGTTCCGAAGGTCTATCACGAGAAATATGCTGTTTTCTGGCTTGGATTTAGAGGAAAACATTCTGCCATAAATATATAGTCGCAATGGAAGAAATACATCACTCGTATTCGTTGGATCCTTCTTCTGTCACTGCGTGAAAGAAGAAGGAACCAACAAATGTCATTCACATAATCATCATAATATTAATACCTAAGAACATCCATCACATTCAAAATAACTCGCATTATTACGCTTAAAAGATATACATACGTAATACCATGACTATATTATTATTGACCTCGAAGGGGTAAGCAAAGGTGTATTACACTAACATTTCACCTTCTTTAGGTCCCGCGTAATAGGGGTGACTGTTTTAAACATTATGCTGCTACTGAGAACTTATTGGCAGAAATCCAAGAACATTTTAACTAACCCGGCAACCGGACCATTGATGAAAATTGATTGTCTGAAAACCCAAGAGCACTTTTTCCGACTCAGCAATTGGACTCTACATCTCATGCACATTAGTTGGTTTCATTACCACTGAGTATCATTGAGTATCTTCGCGTCTATCTTCTATGCCTTGGACCACATTATCAACGGAGTGTGGATGCGTCTCTTACGCTGACGAGTATTGGGAACAGAGACGGTTAACTGCTTCCAACGGCTTTCCTACTTGATATAACAGGAAATTACTGTTACGTAAAAGTAGAAAAGTTTATATCGTTAAAATTCAATGTAAACGAGATCATGACTGGAAAAGTTTGACGGTACCAATTATTTGGTATCGGTATGAATAAGTCAACGCCCTTGGAAGTATATTTACAGGAATCCGCACAGATGGCATAGTGGTTTTTAGCGGTTGTCTTGGCACGTCCACTGCGCCGAGTGTTGTGGGTTCGAGCCCCATATGGCACAATTTATGTGATACGCAAATAGTTGTTTTGTGTGTAGGTGTTCTGTGAGTTCGTTGTTTGAATGTTTGTGAAGTCATTTCAATAAGAGGTTACTAATTGTTTGGTGAGAGTATGAATGTAACAGCTTACCCGGGCATGTATCGACCGACTTATAGGAAATTGGTATAACACGTGTTGTACATATATATGACTAAAGATCTAAGGAATCTGATGGCCAAGAAATGATATCACCACTAACATTCAGTCAAATATTTTTTTAGACGTAGACAATACAATTTATAATAACTAAACTTGACTGACTCTTGCTGAAACTAATTGGTTCCAGCCGGGATTAAGAGTTGAGAGTTTTGGAACCAATTGGTTCCAGCCGAACTTGAAGATTGAGATTTTTGGCACCCATTGGTTCCAGCCGGGCCGGAGTATTACAAGTACTGGAACCAATTTCTTATAGCTGTTTTTTAGCGAATTTTCTGCCGTATGCGTTTGAGTAGCATTCTAAGGAACCGTTAAAAGCTTTAATTTACTTTCATCTGTTCCGAAGTGTGTGTGTGTGTACACAAATCTTGCAGGTTAAATTTGACCTACTTTTCGGTGTTCTATTTACATTACATTTTGCTTACATTTATAAGTCTAATAAATGATGATGTAATTAACTACATATTTAAAATAGGTATACATATTTGAAAAAGCTTTAAATATTTAAAATAACTAAATAGACAATATTCTTAATTCAAATTTCCACTTTAATGAAAGGGTGATGCGTATAAGGAGAAAGAAAGAAAGAGAGAGAAAACAATTAAACATTCTGATCTGTATAATATATTTGTTGCATGTGACTTTTTATACAGCTCTTATGCTTGGTCTCCATTGTCTATAAACACATTTAAATGGGTGCAAATCGCCATCTATCGGCAATAATTCACAATAATTGTCTAATATTGATCTTTAAGTTTTAGCTTTTATTTTATCAATGCCTGAAATATATTGGATTGATATTCAAATAGTTATTTGTAAACATAAATTCGTAATAAAGCAATAAAGCTCTAAAATATTTAATTAATAGACGCAGTGTTGATTGTTTGAATGTTTTGAAGATTATTAATGTTTTTATAATTAATAATTTAATGTGTAAAAATAAAATCTGTATAATAAGCCCAATTTATGTATCGAATTTAATTATTTTAAACAGTAAGTAAAACATAATTTAATTTATATCCTGTCTACAGCGCCATCTGTTGAGCATGACTGTAATTATATTATGTGTTTATATTAAATAAACGTAATTCATGTAAAATAAATCATTTGGAGTTATGTAAAATTCATTAAAATAATTATTTATTATTTATATTTCAAGACTTATTTTGTACCCAGTTCGTTAGTTTGCCATAAGGGAAGTTGTACTGTTTGAAGGCATTGTGAGGCAGATATAAAAAGCAGGAAAATCTGTTCTAGGCCGATTTCTGTAAAATCGATGATGCGAAAAAAAACTAAGTGTAATTATAGCCTATGCAATACGATGTAATGGAAGTTGCAATCTTTCTTACTTTTTAGTTTTAAAAATGCAGTAATATGCTTGCATTTCCTTTACTCATGAGAGAGAGACTCTGTTTGATACGAGCTTCTTGCAGTCCTATCATTAACTTAATTTGTTGTTTACTTTCTATTTTCAAGATAAATAGAAAAATATGTTTTAAATTAAAAGAAATATAGAAATAAAATGCGGTTCGTGTTTTATATCCATTTGTGGTAGACGAGGCATCTGTTCATCTGATGGAAAGCGGTAACTGCCGCTTAAGGACATGGTTGTGTTTGTGTGTGTGTTTAATTCCCAGAAGCAATTCAAGGGAAACACAAAAAAGCCGCTAACTTCTACTCAACCACACATATCATCAAAGGTTAACTACCTCTATCTTGAAACAATTTTGGACATTCATACTTCGCAACTTAATAATTTAATAAATTTGATTTTCAATCAGGCAGTAACTAATCGCCTATCTCTTGTCGCTTTCCCCTCATAATTTGCTCAGAGCTCTGTTAGGTGGAGATATACTCAGTTCACTCAGAAATTGTAGCTTGCTTTTGATGTAGTATCCGTTTCCTTCATACACAGCGGGCACACACCCGGTTATCTATGTGCGTAATAAATAATTTTCAAGATCGTCGCTCTGGCGTTAAATTTAAATTCCTTTACGCACTTTTCTCTTGAATTTTATGTGGTGTATTCAGTTGAGTTTGCTTCTTTTGCGGTATGCTGCTTAGCTGTGATAAATATAAATAACGTTTACGGAGCATTGATTTTGCGTGGACCAGACATTGATGAGCGTAAATGAAACAAAAGAGATTTGAGGTAAATGGAAATGACTCTCCCTCGGGAGACAACGTTAACCTACTAATTAATATCCTTATAATAGCCAAACAGTAGTAATTAGTAATAATACAGTTACTAATTAGCTGGTAAAATGAGTTTCAAATGATAAACCGGGTTGTAACAAACAAAAATAGTCTCTGACGTCATATTGAAATTCGTAGGTGAGTCATTTTAGATCGGTTCTGCAGGCTTCAACAGTGGTTTACTTAAGGCTACCGAGCTGTACCGACACTACACGCGCGTCACTGACTATCTTGGTGGCGCAGCCTTTGCGTATGAGATTGCTGTGCATGGGATCTCAGGTTCGACACACACCCTACAGGGGTGTGTACCTCCTACTTAAAACCACTGATGCTGTACCTGAGTCGGTTTGCCGTCCCATCGGATTATGAAACTTAGGTAACAGAAAGTACGCTCATGCACTGTAATATCTCCTGCGCTGCAGTCTCCGTTAAGATTGGCCACCGTGAACAAAATTCGATCTGGAGGATCTTACACGTGCGTACAATATAGTTATATATATATATATATATAACTATATTGTACGCGCATACACGTATATATATATATATATTGTTGAAATAGTTGTGATTGCCAGTCAAGAGCCCAATAATATAATGCAACAACATTCAACCAAATCTATATTAATATAGTATTCTAAATCTGAAAATTTGTGAGGATGTTTGGATGTTTGTTACTCTTTCACGTAAAATCTATTTAATTGATTGCAATGAAACTTGGTATGTAGATAGCTGAAGATCTGGATTCACACATAAGCTACTTTTTATCCCTATATTCCCACGGCAACGGGACTTACACGTGTGAAACCGCGGGCAAAATCTAGTGTAAAATAATTTTGTCAGTCGCAGGAACCTAACTGGGTTTCAAGTTTATAAAACCATTTATTTGTAACAATTATATAGGTACATCTGAATAAAATAAATGTTTCAAGTCTGAAAAAGGCTGTTTGGCCGAACAATATCTATCGAGATAAAAATATATAGCAACCTTTTTGACTTGCCTATTTGAGTTGCTTATGTTTGTTATTTAACATTATTTTAGAGACAAGAGCAAATAAGAATAAAAATATATCTTTTGATGCAAGCGATATCAAAGTTGGTTGCTAAATAAAAGAAAATAATATTTAAATAAATAATATTATTTTTGAGTTTAAAATATGGATATAAAGATATAGATGTAAATTGCATCCTTTTCCTGTAATTTGTTAATTACCTCTTTTACCAAACTTATAATGCTCGTATTATATTTATTTTTGAGTAAAATAAAAAACCTATTTATTTTAGAGTTAAGGAAATATAATTATTTGACATAAACAATAAAAAATTGTGATTCAACAAGCCTTTTACGTATTGTATTGACTTTCTTTTACGCAAATGTTACACTCTGTACTTAAATTATCAGGTTTTGTGTTTTGCTGGAATTGTACGAACGTAGGATTTAGTAAGGATGTGCATTTATCGAATAAATTTTCAAACCATTTGACTTTTTCTGTGAATGGAAAGATTCGAAATGTTACTACCTATTCGATTAAGAGCAGCGATAGCTCAGTGGGGAGACCAACACAATGCAATGCAGAGGGTCTCGGGTTCGAACCCACTTCGCGCACCTCTGACTTTCGGAAGTTATACGACTTTTCGAAGTATGTGCGTATTGATTGACAATTTAACGCCCGCTCCGTGCCTCGGAGAGCACGTTAAGTCGTCGGTCCCGGCTGCCATGAACATCTATGGCAGTCGTTATTGGGGAAGTCGACACAAAAGATCCCACTGGTTCGAAGTGTCGCCGGTCTGTACTGACTGGCCTCCACACACACACGTCGGACTCAGGCGCGGCTAGCGCGAACCAGTCGGTCGCGCGAGGCACGGAGTTGTCATTAGCGAAGTGGCAGTGTGGTTTCACTGCCGCAACGCTTCTCGGGCACTTCCCTGCTCAGCATGTAAGAGTCATAGCTGGAGTGACTCGGGCAACACCCGGCTTGTAGGTCTATTTGAGTAGATGTATGGATGTACGTCGGGAAGTGAGCGTGCCTTACACAGCTACGGTACTATAGTGGAGATATGGGAGGCGGCTTCTCCGTCGGCTTCAGCGAGGTTTTCGTTAGCGACTCCCAGAGTTGCAAGTGGTGAGCTGCTTTATTGCTCCGGTACCTATCTGGAGAATAGGTAGTGTCAATTAGGCACGAGGTAACTCGCTTACGAGAACCGAATCTCAGAGGTAAGGGTGGAGAAAGTCGAGATTTGGGAACAAGACCTGTCAATAACTTGTTTCGGAAGGTGCTCTGGGGCACTGGAAGGTACAGCGGCTCCACCTAATATAACCTTGACGGTCGGTATAGGGGAACGCTATATCATAAACTAGACTAGTCGTAGAGAGAGGGGATGGCCCCCACACAAGATAAGATAAGATCTATTCGATTGCTATAGTCAGTGATTTATTTGTTTATTTCAAATGCAGTACTCTAAAGATTTTATTACTAAATAACAGTACAAAAAAGGAAAAAACTAGCGCTGGATTTTAAACAAGGACTGTCAGCACATAGAAATAACAAAAATTCAAGAGTAAATACAATTTTGACATTCGACCACATCATAACAAATAATATTGACGTTTCTCAAATCAGTACGTATTTCAAATACTTTTATTCGAATAATGGCATACAACTTTAAAATGTTTCGATTCCGTGGTAGAATATATCGTAGGGATATCAGATTCGAATTCCAGATTAAACAAAGTTCGTTTAATTTATTTTTACCTTGACCTAAAATTGTAGCGTCGATATGTAGGTTTAATACACCTTTGCTTACCCCTTTAGGGATATACATTATACAGGCTTAATTCTTTACCTCGTATAGATATATACTGCAAAATATGTAAATTTATAATAGCACCATATATCCCTCTATCTTTACTAATGCACAACATGTACCGAATTTGATTCGTGAAGGAGTTAATACTTACGGGACCCAAAAAATACTTCTCTTGCAATACAGGGCCCCATTTTTATTGGGTCAACACCCAATAACATACATATACAACAATAGCACACAAATCGGTTCAATATAACCGATAGTTTTCCTCGGTTCCCCTTCCCATATCAGCGCAGCTATAATGTGTCTAAAACACAAGGAATATAAGGAATCATACGTTCCATCTGTTCGAATAAGTGTTGAATTGGCGATCGTACGTGAGCTGGGTGCTGAGTTCGATGCCCTAGTTAGTTATTCTAAAGACGTACCGATTATATGTAGGCTGGTGTGGATCTAGATTTATTTGCTATTCGAATTTGTACGAGGAAGATGATGGGGGTTATCGGAGACTTAAGAAAACCATTATTATGCTAATTTCATAGATAAACTTATGCCTTAATGTCCTTAGGGAGGTCAGCGTCAGCAAAGGTCTCTTCCATCCATATTTTAACAGTTCTGTTTTTTCGACTAACTTAATTGTCAGCGATTTTAAGAACTGCTATCATGATATTTGACAGACAATCCTTAATAATACTTTGAACGAAACATGAATCAAATGTAAGTCCTCACGAAGATACGGAAATATTAATGCAACGTACGCATCACTAACAGCGAAACCTGTTGATATTAACCTGTTAATTTTTGAAATGCTAGATATAATTAAACCTTTTGTGTCAGGCCGCTGTGACATAATACACCAATTTTTTTTTTTTAATTTTGCTCGATTTCTTGTTACCCCTCTTTTGTTAAATTAAATGCTAGTATTCAAAGCAGGTTGATGATAATAAGGCTTTTGACCATCAATCTAGTACCCTAATCATTGGGCTGCTGCCGCCATAAAATTTTCGGCTACGACAGTTTTTAAACTTATCCTTCCAACGTGGCAAAGGCCATGCAGCCTTTCTGATAGTAATAAGTTACCGTAACCTATATCGCTGGCTGCACCTAGATATAGGCTTTGCGTTGCTGAACTTTAAAAGGCACTTGCTGTTTTAATAACGCAAGGGACAGAGATCACATTTGTCCACTACTAACAGCATACCTGTCTTCACAAAGGCCTAAAATCCTACTCATCAGGCAGCATCACAAGATGTTGCTGCAATACGCGTTAAGGATTGGGAAGGTAGATTGAGCAAATTCCTGGTTTATATTTTCAAGATGCTCTCCAGCCTCACTTGCAGGAAGTGATGACAAATTTGGATAGCTACCATGAAGATAGGTAATATCGCAAGGTTGAATGGCAAAGTTGTTACTTATTATTAGTATTCAAACATCGACATAAATGCCTAAATAAAGCCATTATTTGATACAAAGTCCTTTTAACGACAGATGACACAATTAATTTCAAATATTGACTGTCAACTACATAAACCTTTCACACAGAACCATTAATTCAAAAACTATGAATCAGTGCGATAACAACGTATTGAAAGGTCTAACGTAATTGGTATTGGAGCGACGGTGTAGCCGTTTATTTGTTTTGTCGGAGTCCGTAGCTTGTCTACGCGGCCCGTAGCAAAAACGTAGCAGATACGGCTATCACTAATGTAACTAGTAACTATGTTAGGGGTAGTTACAGCCTTTGTAGTTACCGAAATTAATAAATAAACATCGAATCCTGTTGTTTGTAAGATGTATTTCACACAATCGTCATCTATAATAGTTTTCCAGTACTGTACACAAAACTAATATTATGAAAGGCTGTTAACTTTTATAATAAAAGAACAGGAAAAACAATATCGCTCCTACAATTAACAATTCGACTGCATGTATAGCCACTACCACGATGCCTGGTGTAGTTCTATACCCACACATAACTACACACTTACCTACCTAGATTACGCATAATTACACTATCCTAGCATTCCGTCATGTTTCAATAATTTAGGACACATTTATCGAATTTTGTACTCGCGTATAAAAATATAGTCACGTGGAAGTTAATATTATTCATATTTAAATACTTATAAGCATTCTAGGATTAGTTTATTCTGCATATCCATCTTGTAACTAACACTACTTTAATAATCGTCACTTCACTTAATCTGGACTTCTCATTCGACACCCTGGACGCGATCTTACACCGACATAGAAACCACGCACCTCACAGTACACTAAGCAGTTAAAGATCATAAGTTTGTGTGATACACAAATAGTTGTGCCGATTTTGGGTGGTATTTATGTCCTTTCTTTGATTGTTTGTGAAGTCATTCACGACACAGTAGTTATGCCTAGTCTAGATGTTGTAAATAACAAATAAATGTTCAAATATCTTATCGTAGTCGTACAAAAGCCGGTCCGGATGGACACAAAAACATTATTTGTGTATCACCAAAATTTGTGTCTCGTGTAGGAATCAAACCCACACTCGGCGCAGTAGCAGTGGCGAAGTGAACACTAAAACCATTCGTGCAATTGGCTTCATCTTTAACACTAATGTATCTACGCGAGTATGCAGCAGGCATGTCTAATAATAATGTTTTGAAGTAGTACGATTTGCAAGCGTTAAGTAGGTAGATGTGTTTAAGCAGCGATAGCTCAGTGGGGAGACCAACAGACTTCAATGCAGAGGGTCTCGAGTTCGAACCCACGTCACGCACCTCTGACTTTCGGAAGTTATATGACTTTTCGAAAGTATGTGCGTATTGATTGACAATTTAACGCCCACTCCGTGCCTCGGAGAGCACGTTAAGTCGTCGGTCCCGGCTGCCATGAACATCTATGGCAGTCTTTATTGGGAAGTCAGTGCCCTATAATATCCTGACACTGGTCTAGCCGTAGGCTTTCGTTAGCCTTCGGGTTGCGGTGGTCAGATGGCAGCCGCTCCGTGTAAAAACTGATATCCAGACAAATCCCGTTAGACCATAAAAGCCGACCCAAAGTGACTCGGGAATAATAAAGGCTAGGGAGAAGAAGGATAGGTAGATGTGTTTACAAGGGCTCCTTGTAACAGTATATCAGCTCTGACGGCTACTACTAACATTAATTAATTACTTATTAGCCTTAATTACTTATCCTTCATGTTGGTTTGGTTTACTCAAGTAAGTAGGTTACGTTCGTGATCATTCTTTATGTAAAGCGAGCATGCTTGTGACGTAACATCATCCTAGTCTATATTTATTTTTTAAAGAGGAAGAATTTGTATCTTTATATGTTTGTGTTTTTGTTTATAATGATTAAACTAAAAAACTACTGAATCGGTTTTAAATTTTCCACCATTAGAAAGCCTTTATATCCAAAAGAAACAGGCTTGATACATCATGCTACGAGTTACGGGAGTGGACCCTGGGGCTACAGCTAGTAATATTATAAATATGGAGATGTGTGATGTATGTTTAAATGTCTGAACCATTATTGATTGGTTTAATGGGTAATTTTAGACTCAATATCATAAAACTATGATTTGGGATTTCTCATAGAAAACATTTTACGCTTATCAATATAATAATTATAATATTAGATGACTGGATCAAGTCCTTGATACAAAAGGCAGTACTACTCGACACGGCGCGTATTGTGAGGAGATTCCTCTCTCTGGGGCCCTAACCACCGGCAGCTTGGACCATGTTCCCGATGTCGGTGGGTCATATCAGATTTTAGATTTTTAAAATGTATAGTTTTTATATTTATATTTAAAAACGTAATCATTAGAAAAAACATAGAAATAAAGAGAATAATAATATTTATTTAAACAATAAATAGGTACAATAATTTCTAATAAATGACTCATTAATTTATAAAATACATTTGTTGTTATATGCCCGAACTAGATTAAACCTGTGGCCCGGGATATAATTATTACTTAATTAGCTATAGCTTCTTATGTCCTGTGGCCCTAAGTTTGCGGTTATGTTAGTGAGCTCTTGATCTTTAGTCTCGGATCGAGCAAAGATTTTTCGATTTCGTGTTAGAATGTTCAGTAGCAGCATAGTCTCAAAGCGTGGTGGACCCGGTGGACGCTAATAAGATCGCCTCCTATTGTCAGAGACCAAGAAACGTACCCTTCGCCTTCAGGGATATACCAGGTCCAGGACACTATCAATTACAACCACTTATGAGTTCCCGATACTCAAGAATTTGAATTTATAAACTAACAGCACGGAGTATAAAATGTACCCATGAATACGATGTACTTCTATTTATGGTTATATTTTAGACTCCATATATGTACTCTTAGTGGGACTGGGCACGTCTGCCGTATGCACCAATCATCATCAATTGGGTGTCACAAAACAGTCGACGGCGACGGGGCAGACCTAAACGAAGGTGGTGCCTTTGAAAGGGACTAGTAGAGGATATCCACCAACAGAGTAATTTGAAAGTCCAAGGAAGAGACTTTGGCCCAGCAATGGGACATATCAAACAGTAATAAAAATAAAACGCTTACACTCAGGATACTCCGACTACTTTCCATAACGCGGGTACTATTAATTCGTATATTAGCTCTGCTAATCCAGCTAGAGATCTTATCTTATCTTGTGTGGAGGCTAGTCAGTACAGACCGGTGACACTTCGACCCAGTGGGATCTTTTGTGTTGACTTCCGCAGTAACGACTGCCATAGATATTCATGGCAGCCGGGACCGACGACTTCACGTGCTCTACGAGGCACGGAGCAGGCGATAATTGTTAATCAATACGCACATAATTTCGAAAAGTCATATAACTTCCGAAAGTCAGAGGTGCGCGACGTGGGTTCGAACGCGAGACCCTCTGCATAGCAGTCTGTTGGTCTCCCCACTGAGCTATCGCTGCTCCAGCTAGAGATAATCTTAATATCCCAACGTATCCACAACTCAAGCAGCACTGTCAAACTTTCCTCTTCAAATTCTAAAAAGCTTAGCGGTATTATAAATTAACCTTGTAAGTGTTAAACTTAACATATCATATAAGTAATGGATACTATGGCACCTCGCATCATTAATCTTGGCCACAACGGCCAAGTGCGTTCAAAATCTGTCAGACTTAGTTAAACTTGCTTCAGATACTGTTCGGTATAATATTTATCTTCGAGTTTTTTATGCAGCCAGTATTTAAGGATATTATATATATCATTTAGATTTTGGCAGGTCACAATTTAGTAATATGCTGCGCAATCGATTGTTAAAGTAATTCGAATGTACTCGAATAGCTTTGATAATTATTCGAGAGCTTTAGTTTTGTTAGCCATGTAAATATATCTCCACATAGTAAAAAATAAACTCACTATTATACTGCATGCTTCGTTCTAGATTAATATTGCCCCTTACAACATTTATACAATAAATAAATAGTTTATTTAAAATATACGGCGCATAAAAATGCGGTGCAATAAAAATAATAGTTTGCGTAAAATAAAACTTGTATGTATAACAAGACTTAGAAGCCATACGAAAACAGGGTGGGTTGCTGATTACAAACAAGTCTGAGATCCGGCAGCCTACCTACCTACCAGTCCCATTCATACTTTTCCTATACAGTTGAAAGCGAAATTCATAGTATTGCAAGCCTGTTTCGCAAGCGGTCATAAGCTATTTTTACTGCTTCCATTCTAGTGGGCCCTATGCTTGTCTTAAAATAGCCCACATAATACCTAATTCCCCTTACCATAGTATATAATACCCCCCCCCCGTATTACAACTGATCGTAGATTGCGGTAATCGCTTACGATCAAGCTTATTTGTTTTATTACTTAATTATTACTCCGATAACATGGGAGACAGACCGAACTCCTTTTTTTATTTGTTTACTTATGCGTACAGAACAGAGAGACAGACAGGAATAATTCCAGAAAAGATACCCTAGTCAATTTCAAAGAAAGCAAATATTTGTATCCTTTAATTAAAATATATATCAATATAATTTTAATCTTAAACGTTTCCTTCAAAGCTCTCTTACGTAATTTTGAACAGAACACAGAAACCTTTGAGCTAATGACGCGAGCGCTGCTAATTAATAACTTACTTCGTATCCATTGTGCTCTACATCGAGCTGATTGGGTAAATTAATCACTATTTATATATCGCTACGTTTATTTTGTAACTATATGTTTTCGATGTTAAGTGTAATTATAGTCTGGAGAAGATATCTAACAAAATGTATTATATAATTATGCTTGTGTGTATATTACCGAGCGTAGGTAGTGTTTGTTCCAGCTATATTTTAATAATAATAATATCAGCACTATATATAAGCTGTCTGACTGTTGGGCACGGGCCTCTGTCATATACGCTGGCCTTGTGCGGGATGGCAGACTTCACATATCTTCGAGAACATTACGGAGACCTCTCAGACATTCAGGTTTCCTCACGATGTTTTCGTTTTGCCAGCTATATATCAAGTCATATGTCCATAGCTGATATTGTGAATAGTCTAATAGGAAAACCTAACAACATTTTGACAATCCTAAATACAGAACGTATGCGTAAACACAAACTTATATATTTATAATTTTTAAATACTTAATAATACAATATATTCTTACGTTTAAGAATGTAATATATTTAAATTATGCTATTTTATATGGCTTTTATCGCGATTTATTTAAAAACCACAAACATTAATGGGGTGTCCATTATCTCACCAACCATTTGTATATAAAAAAAATTGTCCCATAATAATTTCCCTTCGTAATTCTTATCACATACATTCGCTGAACTAATTTACATTACATTTGTATTTTATCCTCATATTCGCAGAGGTGACGTCTCATACGATCTATTTATTTGTAGCGCACTTGTGGTGAGGTTTGAAAGTAGTATACCTATGTACATGTAATATGCTATGTCGTATTTATTATCCTAACACAAAATTGTATGTGTTTTTATAACATTAACATTTTATTATTTTTTTATTTTTAAAAAGACAACCTCCTTACTAGAAAGTCCTGTATTGCGAGAGGTTTTACAAACTTTCAAACAACGGACACAAAGGACATCCAGACTCGGAACAACCATTTGAAAATCACACAAATTTTTGTCCCGTATGGGATTCGAACCCACACCACTCGGCGTATTAGTAGCTAAGTTTTACCTGAATTCATTAATCAGTTTACTCATCATTGAATAACCAATATCCAGACCGCCTAACATCTTCACAAAATTCGATATTTATACTAGCGGCCGCCTAGTGGTCAAAAGTCGACCATTACTGATTTAAATTTTAAATTAGATCGTTATTAAGGTTTTATTGTCTATAAATTTACCCTTATTACATTTCATTTAGATTTCGCCAAGGCTAAAATTTACCTATCTTTTTCAAACAAATTATTATTTAGGTACTATACTCTTCCATTGACGATATTCCTAAGCTTGCTACTTTATTTTCTTTTTTCTTTATTACATATACCTAAATAAGGTATAGGTAACCATAGTTAGAAAGAATTGTACGACGTCAGACGAACAACGCCGAAATACTACGAACGCGATTCGACTGCGTGTTTAAAATGCATGGTTGTGTGCGTGTAGTGATTTTCATTAAATTAATGTATTTCTAATGCATATTTTATAAAATATTAGGATTCACCACTCCTTTTCCATACACACTTTAACTGTGCCAAATTTCATACTCCTTCGTCGGCGCAATTTTCGTAAAAAGGGGTACAAAGTTTTTGCTTCACGTATTATTATATAGATAACATAAATAGTATTAACAAAACATACTATTTTAGTCTCTAATAGGATTTAAGTAAATAGCGCTGGCCTATAAATCTGACAATTGTCTCCAATTACCTTCAACGCTGATGAGAGAGTACATTTCCAGACAAGATAAAAATACCTCACAAAAATATGCCAACGCAATTGTTTAGTGTAACCATATTGTTTACGGGCTGTTTACCTTCATGGATCATTAAACACAACGTAATTACTGCTTTCTTTGTAATAAAAATGTGTTCGTGCAGTAACTAACATTAGACGATTGTGTTAAAATAAATTGTTCGTAATCAAAGCTGTGATTGTTGTAAAGTGTTTTTATTAAATTCGAGCTTAACTAGCTACGAAATTATTCTATAATTTTATGAATGAAATTATCCTATAATTTTATAGCAAAATTATGATTTTCTTTTTAAAAGCTACCACTCGCACGAGTAATAAATCCTGTGTCGTGAGGACTTTATAAATATTCATACAAAAGATACAAAGAACATTTAGAACCAGTGAAATATTTTATAGATTTTTACACAAATTTTTGCCCGTTGTGAGATTGAGCCCATTCACTGCAGTGGAAGCGGGGCAACACTTTAACCACTGCTCCATCTATGCAACTACCTGTCCCCGCGATTTCACACCCTATTTGATTATTGCTACCATTCATCCGCTCCTGTAGCTCGTAGGGTGATATTTTGCCAATATTCTTTCACAATAAACAGACTATCTAATGAAACAGGAATTTTCATATCAGACCGGCAGTTTCAGAGTTTAGCTCGTTCAAACAAATATTCTCTTCAGCTTTATAATTTTTGTATCTATACCTAGTAGTAAGTAAGAGTAAAAGTTTGAACGATAGTGGATTAAATTGCAGTCTAAACAAAATTTACAAGTAGTTTTGCTTATGGATTTGGTATTCGTATGTTTTGTCCATTCTATTCTGATGTCTTTTTTCGAACCAAATAGCAATCAAACAAAATATTTTTGTGTAAACGGTATCTAAATTGGTTGCAAAATACGGGATAATATTTAATATTTTATATTTCAATATTATTTGCAGAGGAATATCTAGCTATCTCCCTGGATAGCCGCATTTGAATAGCGGTAAAGGTAAGCGGTAACGGTACAGTTAAGGGACACAAATTACATTGAACTCAATAATAATATGTGGATGATACGAAACATTATCCGTATAAGATTCAAAAGCAACCGAGCAGTCTAAAAAGCCATGATAATATTTATGGGATTAACACTATACATCTACTATCATAGACTGCTTTCAGGCATTGGATGGAACAGGGGTCTTATAGCAATAAGCTTGGTGACGAGTGAACGAGAAAACAAAAGAATTCGGAAGCTATTGTAGAGGTGATGTCATAGATGACGGGACCGTCAACTATACTTTCTAATTGCTATTCAGATAAAGCTCCAAACCCGAATGGTTAACATCGCCGGTCGTTGGAGGTGCGCTATTATACAACAGCATACACCATTTATCTTAGTACTTCATCTAATCAATTGTCCTATCGCAGACCACTGCTGTATAAGTCTCCTCGGCATCCATTTTAACCTAGCTTTCTTTTTCAGGTCATAAGTACTACATTAATATGTAGTTAATGGTGAAATAGGAGCATCAACTTATGTGTACACAGAATAAAAACATCGCATGACCATATTGTAGGCCTTATCCTAACTAATATTATAAATGTGAAAAAGCGTTTTTTGTTTTATCGTTTCACACCTTAATTACTCGGCCAGCCATCATAAAATTGCGCATATACGTTGTCAGGGGTACAGAAAACGACATAGGGAACCTTTCATCGCAAAAACACTGTTACTCACCCAACCTAACCGACACTTACGCGAGCAAAATCTAATTATCCATAAGCTATCTATTGACTTAATTTATGTATTTAATTCTCCAGATTGCCATAGCATAGCAAAAAAGATCACCCAAAAGCTGCCATAAAAGAAACAATAGCGTCCCAAAGTACGTTTTATATTTTCATGTCCAGGCTAAATATTCAACAGAATCCGCTAAGTGGTGCTTATAGTAATGTTATGGTACACCCACACTTTGCATACGACTGTTTTTAACTCTTTATCGCCTGCAACGGGCACGGTTCCAGTTTCTGATTATAACTGAGATTTGTTTACATTCACGCTTGAGCTAAGATCTTTGAACTGTTATTATCCTCGAGCAATGCTTTTGTAGAATATAATTAAGAAAATACCGTGCAGATATCGAGTAGAAGAGTGAAGTAGGATTAGCGAAAGCAGAAAAAATTGTGTAATGGTACCAAGGTTGGAATTTGGAGAGATGTATTTTCTTCGGATGGGATTACAAATCAGTTTTGGATAAGTAAATAGCTGTCTATTAATATAAACATAGTCTCACGCCTATAACCCTCAAAGATTCGTCAGAGGTGTATTACATCCACATTTCGCTAGGAGTTTAGGTGCCACATAATAAGACTGCCGTCCCAATTTCTGAATTTATGAACTAAGAATTTCTTTGTAGGAAATCCCAATAGCGCTTTGACGAACCCAAAAATTGCTCAAAGAACTATGTGCACAAACACAGAAGTCGCTACGGCTGCGCTACAGGAGCACACTGCTCAATCCAAGGAAAGAAACAACATAACGGAATTGTAAGAGGATTTCGGGTAGGACAGAAAATTCAAGTCCAATATGTATTTGTATTCATAAAAAGGCAGCAAAATGAATACGGTACGTAATTATTTCCATTGTATTACCAAACCATATAATTATTAAAAAGGAACATAATTACCTTTGTCGTCAGACTCAATTTTTACCTTGACCCGAACATTATTCTTCACCTGGTAGGTCAATAAAAATGTTCTATGTCGTGTTCAATTAAACTTTAAATATTAATTTACATTTTAAAACTTTTATGTTAATATTCAGTTCAGTAATGTATGTTGTAGTAACGGCGTCGGTAGCGCAGCGATGGTGTATACAACTGCTATGAGTAAGGTCTTAGGTTAGATCCCCGGAAAGAGCTATTGAATTATTCGGTCAAGAAGTCTAAGTAGCAGCATGGAATCTGGCACTGTACCTGATGGATATATATATACGAAGCTAACCCCTTACTTCAGGAGACCTACGATCATAACTGGCGAAATGTGGGTGTAACACATTTGTGCTAATCCCTTTAAAGATATGGGTGTGAAACTATGTATATATGCTGCAGAATTAAGATTCTTCGAACGCTATTTGTGAATATTGTCTTCTGTTTACGCGAATGTTATTCATTGAAATTAAACTACTATATACGGATTTTATCGCGTTGTTTATTTATCACTGTATTACAAAATTTTGAAAATATTACACTACTACTACTATTGATTTTATTTTACTAATTTATAAGCTAATAGGGGAAAGTGTAAACCAAAAATAAATAAATTTATTAGTTTAAATAATTTTATTAGCTTATAAATTAATAAAATAAAATCAATAGTAGTAGTAGTGTAATATTTTCAAAATTTTGTAATACAGTGATAAATAAACAACGCGATAAAATCCGTATATAGTAGTTTAATTTCAATGCTATTTGTGAAGTACCGTAATATAGTTTATTTTATGCAACTTAGGTTGAAGCTCGCGTTCAGTGACTGCCTTTTGCAAATCTGGCACTAGATGACTTCATAATTTAAGCGTTTGACATTCATAAGTATTATTGATTGTGACCTAAAGCATCAAAGGAGTTAGAACATTCATGAAATCTTAATTTAGCTTTTGAGGCACTTGTTTACCATATTTTGTATTAATCCATTCACTTTAGCATTTAGAATATTAGTAAGTTGAAGCAAGCTATGAACTTTCACTGAAGGCACAATGATTTCAATCCGAAAATGTAAAAATTTTCAAGAACATCCAACAGTTGTTCCGAATCTGGATGTCCTTTGTGTCCGATGTTTGGATGTTTGTAAAGTTCCCCGCCACACTGGTATGATAACTAGTGTGGCATTTGTCTTCCTATAAAAGTAGTATTTAAATAAAAGGTTACATTCACGCTGGAAATTATAAAAACCAGTCTGGCAAAATAAACGAATTTATCCACAGTCGAAATCATACGACCCATATTATCCGGTTTTCAAAATTTTCGCTGAAAGTTACATCTCCAGGCTTATCCCTAGCAGCTATTAGCATAAGAATATGAGAAGCCACATCATTTTTCTCCGACAGTTTTCCTTGAGACGCCAGCTGTCAAGGTCTTCGCAAGAAGTATTTTAAATTGAAGTGGCGCGGCGTAGCAGTTTTGGAAAACTGATAAATTATTAAAGGTAAGGTAATTATTAAACGAGAGGTAAAATCGTCCAGTCTTGATATGATCGATAATCATGAATATTCTTCAGAATCTTATACATTATTGATAAATTTGATTAGGAATGTAACGCATAATAATAATTGTAATAGTTAAAGCATTTTTATTTAGTTCTATAGAGTTTTTGTAACACTTTCATCATGATTACAAGCTCCATTATTTTAAAAAATTTATTACTGTTTTGATTACTTATCGACATCTCGATCGTAAGCTTAAAGCTTATATCCATTGAGTTACCGCCGTATTTTGTAACATCATCTCAGCTGAAACACGTCCGCTGCTGGACCTCCTCCAAGGTTTTCCACACAGACCGGTCTTGGGCCACCCGGATCCAACCACTTCCCGCGGCCTTTACCAGGTCGTCGGTCCACTTTGCTACACACCTGCCTACACCTGCTGCGTCTTCCGGCAGAAGTCTCACGTTTTTCTGCCCCAACGGCCATCGGTTGTGCGCACTATGTGCCCTGCCCACTGCAACTTCAGCTTGACTATCCGTTTTTTGTATATATATATATATACTTCAAGTATCAGTCACTAAAGTAAAGTAACGCCATATTTATTTAAACATTTCTTTGGTATTGGACTAACGTAAACATTAAATTGCAAGTTTTGCCATTTTTAACTCCAATTTAAAACTACGGTTCAGCCTCACGTATTTTATGCTACCTATCACAGTAGAGTCGACAACATAACTAGAAGCCTCTTAAATAGATTCGTTACTATAATATAAGGATTGGTGAATATTCATTTATCTCAAGTATACGTAATTGAATTCTCCTTTAATATATATTTAAAGTTATCATACATACATAGAGGTTAGTTTAATAAATATAAATAAATAAATATTCTACCACATACACACAACACTATCTAGCCCAAACTAAGCAGAGCTTGTAATATGGATTCTAGACAATGGATAAACATACATATATACTTTTTTTTGTATATACATACATATTATACATAGAAACACCCAGACCAAGACAAACATCCATGTTCATGCACACAAATATTTGTCTTGTGCGGGAATCGAACCCGCGACCTCAGGCGTGGCAGTCGGTTACACTAACCACTACGCCATCGAGGGCAAGCTTATGTCTGCTGGGCATAGTTTCAAACTCCGTGCTGCTAGTGAGAATTCCTTCCTAGAAGAACCCAATAGCTCAATAGAACGCAAACCTCATGCACAGAAGAAGCATTCACTACCGCTGTCACTTAGGCAGGTATTCACCTATACGAATCTCAATCACATGTAATAGAATTCTACTTTCTATATCTATTTGAATGTATCATTTGTGTCGAATAGTCATTCAAATAAATGTTATACAAACACAGTCTTCATTTTATCAAAACCGAGAGCAAACAAAGCACAACAAGATAGCCCGATACTTCATTTTACATTAATAAAAACTTTGGCCATAAAGAAACGATATTCTAAGGTACTTCGCGATCCAAGATATTAAAATCTTTGTCTTCCAACAGCTATGGCTGCTAAAATGTATTTAATATGTCGTCATCTTTACTGTAAGTATTATAAAACTATATAATGCTTTGTCAGCGCAAGTGTTTCTTTCTTTTTTAATACTGGGCCCTTTAAGCGGAGCATGAAAGCATATCTCTTACGGCTATCACAGTAATATGAAGCTTTTGCAATGGTATGATAGTGGCTTTTACCATTACAGTATCAACTACTTACTGTTTCGTAGCATTTCAGATTGTTCAGGGTGCCAAGTGCGAGTTGTTTTGACCTTAACGCGATCGATACGTTTATGACGTTCGGCGCACCGATTAGCCCGCTCGAAACTCTTAACCAGTTAGAGATAAGAGCCAAAGGCGATAAACGTTTCGATCGCGTTATCGTAAAAAAAATTCGCACTCGACACCCAGATTGTTCAGATGTTTACTTTAATATTATGTTTGTTTTTCTTTATGTCTTCTTACCTAGAATTTATAAAACACATACCATAAATTACATTTGATAATTGTAATAATATTGATAGAGAAATACATATAGTTGATAATTTAATAAATATATATACCGTCCGCTCGTTCATTGCCTCAATATTTAATAGCAAATTCAAAAATAAATTGTTAAATGTCAGAATAAAATTTATTTATAAAAACCTATAATGAATAGAACTGTAAATGTGAACTATCGTATAATACCTTTATGGTAATATATATTCTTTTATTTTATTTATTATTTACTTCTTCGATGGCGCAGCTGTAGTTATAACTACTGTTGAACATGAGATCTATCGCAATCGAATCCTGGGTCGAGTTAGAACAAATTATTGGGTTTATTTTTCAGTAAATTTTAAATAACAGCCAGGAGATAGGAAGTCGTCTGTGTTAAAATACTCTTGTTAAGCACGTAAAGTCGAACGCACCTAATCTGTTATGCATGTGCGCCGTGTCATCAGATTATTAAAGGAATAGGGAGTGCACTTGTTTGTTGAACACCCCCGGGTCTCGAAAAGGACATCAAGCCGTTGGTCTTGCGCCTTATCATGCATCTCCACCGTCGTATCGGATTATGAGAGTTAGGGAATAGAGAGTGCACTTATTTTTGCGCGAGTACTTGTACACTATAACATGCTGCAGTCTCCGTTAAAACTGGCCGCCATGACAAAAATCGATCTAGAGAACTTTATTACGTAGCGTCGTGTCTCTTTGATGTATATTGATAGAAAAACAGAACAAGATAAAATCTGTAGAATAAAAGTTGTCCAATCTCAATATGTTACATTAGCGTAAACCTAATAATGATGACAGAATTTCTTGTGATAGACTTGTAGATGTTTTTTGGTCCTTATCGAAACATATTTGAAAAGTCCTCAGACATATCTACAATGTCTATAAAACAATACAACTGGGGCACAAGATAAATCAGAAAGTAATATTCGTTTTCGACACAATTCAATATTTCAATAACAACTCACAGCGACCCAATAAACATTATCTAGATAAAGAAAGAATATAGAATCTCAAAGGCACTTATATTTGCAGACGAATGTATCATGTTTCACTTGAATCCATATTGTATACGTTTCATGTAAGTGCTTCCACTAAAGCAGAGACTGGTGTATTGAAACATTTCGAATAATTTTATGCATATAATCTATCAGGTCCACCAGCACCAGACATAATTAAAAATCTATCGTGGCTGGCTACTGGTGTACCGCTGATTTAAGATAGAGAGATTAAAGGTGCACACAATGCAAGTAGCTATGGCAGGCTACATGCGCAAGTTCTCGCCCGGGCTACAGGTTAGTCGAGCGGACATGCGCAAGTTAATCATGCGGCGTACTTTTGTCGATGGCTTTCGTCGATCGTTTGCGCGATGCGTACTATCCGCGTAAGTGCCTCAAGAAGCGTATGTTACAGGCGTCGTGAATAAAAGGCATAAGCATATCCCCATCACAGACTGCCCCAATATTTCATATTCAAAATTAACAGTTTTAACTTTCGAAAGATAGAAACTTTTTACGAATTTAATTGCTGTTTTATATGAAGAAAGTAGGAAGTGTTTTTTATACAAAATTACATCAATATTTTATAATGGCAGATTGAAGTTAATTCTATATGTTACATGTTTATTATTTGCTTAACTTTGGACTTTTACTTGTAATTGTCTTCAAATTTGTAGCAAGCATCATGTAATTGTGATCAATTGGAAACCAAATTTGGGCAGGAAAACGTTAAAAATTTAAATACAAAATTAAAAAGTTATATGATATAAAATAATGATGGAATTATAGATGGAATTAAATTTGGTTATCAATCATACACGTTGTTCATTAATATAAAATTGAAGCCTATTATCGTAATAAAAATAAATTTACAATATTGTATAAGATCCGCGAAATTAGTTGTAGGAAAACACGGCAATTTCATCGGTAACGATCTAACATTTTAGTATACATATGGTTCGACACGGAATCTTCGAAGATGGTTGTCGATTATAATAACAGCGCCAGTGAGACTGGTGGCACAGTTTACGGCGAAATATAATATTTATAGGTGTTCCAGGAAAGGATCTTATATTTTAATAGACACTATAGTCTATCAGCTAAGCAAATTTAGACGTGATTGCATAAACTTAGTAAAATTTTGTTAACTAACTATACACATAATAAAAATTCACAACAATCTTAATCTAAGTCTGTTTTTAAATTTAGCTTTGTTTATGTTCATAATTTATTATTTTACAAAGACTTTGGTTATAGATAAAATATTTTATTAAAACCATATTTCAAACACCTGCCGCCCAAAGGTTATGAAGAATTTAACAAATATTGCTTTAATTTAAAATCTTTGATATTAAGATCTTACATTATAAATGCTAAAAGATATTATTAAAGGCAACTCCCACATAAGGATCATGCTCAGTGTTCCAAAGGACTCTAAAAATACAAAGTATTTCCAATCCCAGAACAGCTATTTGTAGCTCATACAAATAATTGCTTCCGTGTCGAATTCGAAACCATACGAGTATCTCGCCGTGGTGACATCTACAAACCACATCACATTCACATATATAATATTGGCGCAGCGGTAGTGAATGCGACTGCTGTGCATGAGGTCTCGGGTTCGAATCCCGGGTCGGGCCAACAAGAAGTTATTGGGTTTTCCTGTTAAGAAATCTCAATACGAGCCCGGAGTTAGGACGTTGGCGGTGTTAGACACCCCCGTGCCTCGGAAAGCACGTACAGCCGTTGGTCCTGCGCCTGATCTCTCTCCGGTCGTGTCGGATTATTCGTCCCATCGGATCATGAGAGTTAGGGAACAGAGAGTGCACTTGTGTTTGCGCACACACTTGTGCACTATAATATCTCCTGCACCGATGGCCATTCTCCGTTAAGATTGGCCGCCGTGACCGAAATTCGGTCAGGAGGACATTATTTGATAGAATATTTTTTTGTTTTAGAAAGAAAGATTTTATTACAGGAATTCCTAAGATTCAGAGCTGAAAGTTAACATAGAAATCCTATGCCGTGGGCAACGTCTAATATAAAATCAAATCTCGAAGGTACTTACAAAACTCACGTGTATCATACTACACTTGAAAAGTCAATAAATAATATGAATATAAGAATCAATTCGTACGTAGATTTTGTTTCGCAATAGCGTTCGAGAGCTTTCGAGGTTTTCGAAAGCGGATCATACGTGGAATGATTGAACAATAATAGAAAATATATGGGATTTTCTTAAGAGTGTGTATTATGAAGAGATTCGTATATATGTAATGAATTTTACATGATCTCTTGGAAATCGTATTCGGTTCAATGTTTATTGTTATAAAATTGGCTTTTAGCTCATTGTACGGACAACGTAGTGATTAAGGAAACCGCATGAGCACTGCTGTTGTGCTGAGTGTTGTAGATTCGGTCTCAAAGCGAGACGAAAATTTGCGAGATCTAAAAACAATGTGTGCATCAACATGATGTTTGTCTTGATCTGGGTGTTTTTATGTATAATATGTATGTATTTACAAAAAGAAATATATATATATGTATATTTATCCATAGTACAAGCTCTGCTTAGTTTGGGACTAGATGGTGTTATGTGTATGTGATAGAATATTATTATATTATTATTGTTATAATGCCGCTTCACTCCTGAGGCAGTCATATATTTTAAGGATGTGCGTTTTTAGCTAGGATACCTATCGTACCATTAAGATAAGCACGATGAAGATATTATAACCATAATTTAACTAAAGTTTTATGTGTCAATTTAAGCGCATGTGACGTCATATTAATTAAGACTTGTTTAATTGAGACATGAAAACCTAAAAGCTTACATTTTAATACAAACTACCTCGTTATTATAGTTTAAACATATGTTTACGAGCGTTCGTGAGGATCCGAGGTTCAATTTTCATGCTGAACAGTGTCATTTGGTTTTAACCGACTTCAGAAAAGGAGGAGGTTCTCAATTCAACAATATGTTTTTTTTTACTTGGCTGGCACCTACTTTTTGAACATTGATTACATGTTAGAATACATTTGACAACGTCTTGTTAAATGGCGAATAAAGAAAACATATTAAGATGTAAAAAATATTTTTTGTTCCTGTTATGTGTAGTATCAACTTAATTAGACTTAAAATAGTTTTTTATGTTAGTTGTTAAGGCCTAATGGGATCGACATTTCCTTTTAAAAGAACAAGGTGAAATTTCCTTAAAAATGCCTTTCTATATACTATTCTACTTACCAAAAACACGTGCATGAATATAATGATTTAAGTATTAATATATGATTTAAATATACATGTACTTAAACTTTTTTAGACTTATAAATAACATAAAATGCGCTGATAGCCTAGAGACTGTATTACTGCGACGCAGAGGTCTCGAGTTCGATGTGAAGAACCGCCGAATTTTCAAAATTATGAAATACTTCATCATTCACTTTCACGGTAACGGAAAATATCGTGAGGAAACCTGAATGTCTGAGAGATCCCTATAATATTCTCAAATATATGTGGAGTCAACCATCCCGCATTGGGATAGCGTGGACTATGACCTAAACCTTCTCACACTGCGAACAGGCACTTGGCCATTGGGACTGTTTATATACAGAACTGGTACTATGTATTTATTATTATGTTATAAAAAATGTATTCACGTATGTTTACCGCGTACTTATCTATTCTAAACGTATAACAAAAGTAAAGTAATATCGATATCTTTCCCGAAATACGCGGCTCTAAAAACTCTCGTCAAAAAATATGTACAACCCCTTTAACACTAAAAGTACTGCTTTATAATATTACACCTGTTTAGAATAGGCTGGCTCTCTTGACAGTAATGTTATTCGTATCTTCTTAAATATTCCTTCATGTATCACAAAAATGTTAGTGAAACTTGGCAAGTGATGAATAATTCATGTTTTCTGACTGGAATTATTATGTATAAGCGTATGTGGTGATGTGATTACAGTGATGGGAACAATCCACATGTCTTTCGTAGTCAGAACATAGGGAGGCAACTTGAGACGCGGCAACGTTTCTTTGTTGGAAATATAAAGGAGAGAAAAATATAGGATTGCGTATAGATGGGGAATTGTTATAATTTTCTGCTTGTTATGTTAGATTTATGTGCGATAAAGGGTGAGCTATTGCTACAAAAACAATATCAGTCTATAATGTCAGTACCTATGTACAGTCAGCGATATAAATCGATAATAATGCGCAAGATTTTGAATTGCTTTGTCATACACAATAACGATAATATCTCCTTTTTATTGAAGATATAGTTAAACGATAGCTATTTTAACATTATTTAATTACTATAGAACCTTAGTTTCCAAAGTGGTCCAGGTGGACCCGCAAGGGTCCACGGGAGACTCGACGGGGGTCTACATTGGCGTGACAAAAAAATGTGGTCCACAATTCGTAAGCGGGGATCCACGAAAATTTATTTGCTTTCGATAGTGAAGAACTAAAATGTTGGCTTGACTGCACCTATCACCTAATATTTTAAGAAGTACAGCGACTGTTACTTATTTAAACGTCGATCAACGGATATTTTGAGGAATACCACTCTACCCGAAAATTTCAAAAACAAATTTTTGGATTTTAACCCAATTTAACTTTTTGCGCCGGATATACCGATTTTACTTGGCGTATTAAATTTCTAGCTCCAGGGGGTCCACCGAAACCAGCTAAACTTTGGAAGTGGTCAAAGAAAATCTGGGAATCTCTGCTATAGAATAACAATAAGTGAACTTTTATTTACAAATTTGTGTGATGTTCAACTACTTATGTCGTGGACTGTACTAAAAATATGTCTGTGTAATCAATTACACATTTGATTTGGCAAGCACTGAAATTAATATTACAAACTCCTAGTTATATTTGTAACTATGTTATTTGTAATATTCAGTCGACTATCTGGTTATCTCAATATGACATCAATATAAAAAACGCATTTAGATAAATTTGCTTAAAGTCATTCCGGATCAACATGAACGAATGCTGTGGCTCACATACGGCTTTAATATAGCCAGATTTTTGGATATCTTTGTTTTATATCAATATATAAAATCAAGGTTTAGTTTAATTAATTTATATGTAACTGCATACTTAGATACACTACAGAGTATGGTACATTATAGACTTGTTGCACTACCTAAGTAAAACCACTTCTAATATTGTAGCTTAGCTGGAGGATTTAACAAGAATATTTGCAATTGAACATAAAAACAAAACAACTACGTATAATAAAGATATTCATAAAAACAAAAGCAATGACAAAGCAATCATTTCCTTTAGCAAACTTTATAACCACTTACAAAACCGATCAATCCAATTGCCCTAATTTATAATCCGAACAATATTGACACTTGACAGTCAACAAACTTCAAACTGACATTAAGAGAAACATCTTATTTGAAGTGCAAACGTTAGGACGGGACAATGGCAGCCAGCATCCGGCAAATCCTGGTTGATTTCGTGAATACAACCGCCCTTAAACTTGTTAAACTTTTTGAAGTTATATGACGAAATAGAAATACAAAGAAAATATATATCTGAAGAGGTTTCGTAACAACTTCACTTCAAAACATGAAATACTTTATTCTTGCCGCGATTATGGTGCTGATATCCTTATTCCCGTTTCATTATTAATAATAATACATAAAATGATAGTGTCAATGTTTTGTATACCCAAGTATATTAATTATGTATGTAATGAAATTGTATCAGTTGATGGTGTATAATATAATATATATAATATAATAATATTATATATCTAATAATATTCTATCACATACACACAACACCATCTAGCCCAAACTAAGCAGAGCTTGTACTACGGGTACAAGACCATGGATAAACATACATATATACATTATTCTTTTTTTTTTGTAAATACGTACATATTATACATAGAAACACCCAGACCAAGACAAACATCCATGTTCATGCACACAAATGTTTGACTTGTTCGGGAATCAAACCCGCGACCTCAGGCGTGGCAGTCGGTTACACTAACCACTACGCCATCGAGGTTTACTAATTATAATGAGTTAACTTTATACAAATAAATTATTATTAATATATTTGAATACTGGCTACCGGCATAGCAACAGTAAAAGCTCCTGCTAAACATGAGGTCTCGTGATTCAGGGCGTGGCAAAGTATTATTCAGGTGATTGCCTTGATGGTCCTGTGGTATAGGTCTGCATATATGTAGGTATATTTGCACGTTATCGTGAAGACCTTGGTTAATACCGGGGTATTATTCGAGTCGGAGTCTTAAAATGTCCAGTAGACTTATCTATACTTCTTATTTTATTTTTTCCCCTCGTCAACATGACCACACTCCGCCTGATGGTAAGCAGTCGTGTGCATCGTCCTCATAGCAGCCGAGGCGATGTTGATGTCTCTACTTTGACGGCCTGAGAAGGTGCTTTTTCACGTGCCTTGGCAGAGAATTCCATACCTTGATCGTTCGGCAGAGGTATGAGGACCCAAACTTGTTGCGTACCAACAAGTTTGGGTTGTCACTCTAGTCGACTCCACCATCTAAGGATGGCATCCGAGCCTAGCACGCATTGTTCTGGATAGGAAAGGGAGGGTGGGATAAGGTGGAATAACTCTTCAGAGCACTCCCCAGGTATATTCTGTAGAAACATGCCAATGAGGCAATGTCCCTACGGAGTTGCAGAGGCTCTAGTGAACTCGTGACCTCTGGATCTTACATTATAAAGAGAAAATATGTGCTTTTTGTTTGTTTGTCTATTTGCAAGGATTTAACTCAAAAACAACTTAAAAGAATTTAAAATATTTTATTTAAAATAAACTGTTACTAACTTAACCTAACTTACTTGTAAGCGAACAAAGCCGCGGGCAAAAGCTAGTTATGTATAAAACTAAAGAGACAGAGAGAGAAATAGAGTACAAAATGTGGTTATCATGCACCTCTGCAAACACCTTCAGAAGATGCAACCGATGTGTCTATACATGTATATAATACAAACATGGATACGACCAAGCACACTAAAATACATAAAAAATACATATATATTTTTATAAACATTTCGTAGCTTAATATTTTCTAGTGAAGTGGCTTCTCGACTTTCAATATATCCAAGTTAAGCCTAAATGTCAAGACTAAAGCGCTCGGGGTCCCAGATAAGATTTATGATACGAATACCAAAATGTTTACTCACTTTTGTTTTTTCTATATTATGAATTTTAAAGAATAAAACATTGGGCAATCTCGCTTTGTCGAAACCAACTTAGTAATAATAATACCAGCTCTCTACAATTGCCCCACGGCTGGGCACAGGCCTCTTATCAATCTGAGATTTATAAAGTCTACCAACCTGCACTAGGCCTGGGTAGCACTCATACGCTGGCCACTCAAGTTGAGAGATGTGGACATCTTCGAGATTATTACGGCAAAGTTATATTTGGAGGTTCCCTTCCCTCACTATATTATTCTGTTCCGTTATAGCGTAGCGTAAAGTAGCAGCGATAGCTCAGTGGGCAGACCAACAGACTGCAATGCAGAGAGTCTCGGGTTCGAACCCACGTCGCACACCTCTGACTTTCGGAAGTTATATGACTTTTTGAAATTATGTGCGTATTGATTGACAATTATCGCCTGCTCCGTGCCTCGGAGAGCACGTTAAGCCGTCAGTCGCGGCTGTCATGAACATCTATGGCAGTCGTTATTGGAAAGTCAGTGCTCTATAATATCCTGACACTACTGGTCTAGCCTTAGAGTATCGTTAGCCTTCGGGTTGCGGAGGTCAGATGGCAGCCGGATTTGACTGGATATCAGTTTCTACACGGGTAAAAACTGATATCCAGTCAAATCCGGTTAGATCAGAAAAGCCGATCCCAAGTGACTTGGGAATAATAAAGGCTAGGAGTAATAGTGACAATCTTTTCTTTTTTGTTTGAAGCGAATATAAAGAGTCTAAAATTCTTTGAGTGCGAAGTAGAAACACGATTACGAACATTTTTAATCAAATTTGCTACGACACACTCGTATTTCGCACTCTAAATATAGTCGTAAACATACAACCACTGTATGCCATACATTTTATCCGTACAAAGACAATTCTTTGTCTCGTCTTTTGTCCCATTTTCGTCCCGTATGTACCGACGCTTTAGCACCAAAAAATGTGGTTACGATGCAAATTAAGTCTCAGTGTTTTTTGCAAAAGAACAGCAATGTTACAGCGAGCTTACATTTATGTAAATTGTGCGGGCGCCGGATTTTTTTTGTTTATTAATATGAAAATGTCGTTAGTCGCGAGCAGTCTAATGTTTTGTCACATTTGCGTTTTGTCGCAGTTTTGCTTTTGGGTTTAGTTGTCAGAGCAACTAGAAATTATACGCTGATTTTGCAAAATTGTGCTTACTTTGTTCTTTTTTAAATACTGGTCTAACTACGTTAAATATTTGCTACATATAATGTCATCAAATTACGAGTGACGTAAGCAACCGTTTTCCATCCATAATACTTATAAATAAATTAAGATAATATATAAAAAGTCTTCTTCCTTACGATAATTAATCGCAGCTTATGCCAGGGTCTGCTTATTTCTGGTTTAACGAGATTTAGCTGAATATCAGTTTTTACACGGAGCGCCTGCCATCTGATCTCCGTAACCCAGAAGGATAACATTATTCTATGGTTAGACCAGTCGTCAGGATATTTGAGGGCGCTGACTTCCCAATTACGACTGCCATAAATATTCATGGCAGCCGGGATCCACTGTTTAACGTGCTTTCCGACGCACGGGGGTGAAACACCGTCAACTTCCTAACTCCGGGCTAATTATTAAGAACTTCTTGACAGAAAATCTTAGTAACTTTTCCAAGTCCGATCCTGGAATTGAACCCGAGACCTGATGATCTGCAGTGGTATACAATACCATTGGACCAACGAGGCAGTTTTTTAATATATAAAAAGTATTTATATATTATTGACAATAATGGACGAGAAAATACTGACTAAGAAAATTTATAAGTCTAGTGTAAATAGAACAATCGCAAGGGGAGACTTAGGCGAACATTTCTCGATCAGATTGGAGACGTTCTGGACAAAGGCCAGTGCCTTAAACCGATGAGCGTGTATGAGAATTGTGATGAAAGTGAATGAAGCCAGAGAAGTGTTTGAACAATTATTCTAGATTATTAAAAGCTACTTATAGCTTTTATGTTTTATTTAACAGATGCTTGTTATTTTTTTATATTCTCCTGTGTCATCGGAGACTGACGCAAAGAAATCCTATACTCGAAATAACTCAATTTATATGTGTGGACCACGCAAAATTTTGACCCCGCACTGCCAGAGGCGAGATGACAACTTGATCCATTGTGCCATCCATGCAGATAAAAAAACAATAGCACCATTACCCGTGATTTAAAATAATTATCCTTACTAATATTTTAAATGGAAATGTGAGCGTTTGTTTGTTGGCTTGTTACACTTTTACGCCTTACCTACTTGACCAATCATCATGAAATTTTGCAAACACATTGTCAGGGGACAGAAAAGGACATAGGGTACCTTTCTTTCAGACATAGTATTGTTTCTAATCTAACCTAACCCATATTTACGCAAGTGAAGCCGCGGTCAAAATTTTCACTATATAATTCTATTAAATCACTTCCTTAAGGCAGAGGCATATATCTGGTGGTAATGGTGATAATTAACTGCAAATAAAAATTGTGAAGCCTACCAGGCAATTACTAGTCGGTTTGTAATTTTATTCTGAACTAATTCTAGTTAACAGACTAACATCAAATGATGGCAGAACGGTATATTAGATATGTATTGATAAAAACAGAACTACATTCTTCGATACCCAAAAATGTATAGTAAAAGTGCTTCACATTCAAAATTAAACAAGTGAGAAACGGCAATGAATTGCCGTAAATCTTAGAGTTCGAAAAAATGGTATCACGTGACCTTGAGGACAGAGGTCAAAGGTCATAGTCATTTCGGGGTATATCGACTATGTCGAGTCGAATGGCGTTGACCGCGAGTCTCTAGCTATTACGGTTCTTGAGTTGAAAGTTGTATAACAGATAGACGGACGGACAAAGCTGTTGTATAAGACTTTTTTCGAACTCTAAAAGTAATATAACCTTAGTTTTCTTGCAACCATGGCTGCCGAAAATCTACCACGACTTCGGACTAAGTGTAATATGTAGCTCAAAATAATAACAAATTGTGAAAATAACTAAATATATTAATCAGAATAATCCGCAATTAATACCGTATATAGTAGTCAATTTCAACATGCATGCAAATGCGTCAGGAGCTTGCTTGCGCATGTAGTCCACACGAAAAGCTTGCGCATGTACCCCGCGTCAGCTTTATGCGTCGTTTATATGCACCATTAAGCTTCTGATCTGCACATTAAACTACTCATTAAATCCATATCATCCTTACCAACAAATAAGCTCACAGCAGAACCACTTCAAACGCTAATATCATTTTATTATTTTTTTCTTCCATTCTTATTTAAAGAAGTTATTCATATGTATTTTAATTTACTCCGTAGACGCGTCTAGTTTATGCTAATTTTGAAACAAAAACATGAATGTGTCTGCATATATAACAGAGAAACATTCAAATGAACACTTGAATTGTTTTTCTTCTGTTCAACTAGAATATATTTCATTTCGCTACATATTCCTTAGAGTTCGCCCACAAAATCAGATATTTCGACGAACGTCAAACTAAACATACGTCTCTTCACAGAATCTAAAAGTTTATTCGTTTTGATAACATTTCGTGTAGACAGAAACATTCTTTCAAAATAAATGAACACTTGAATTGTTTTTTTTCCTGTTCAATTAGAATATATTTAATTTTCATTTCGCTACATATTCGTTAGAGTTCGCCCAAAAAATCAGATATTCCGACGAACGTCAAACTAAACATACGTCTCTTCATAGAGTCTAGAAATTTATTCGTTTTGATAACATTTCGTGTAGACAGTCATTTTTTGAGACATATGTAGAAATTGACGTAGCTTTGAGAAATAAACCACCTACCCTGTATGACGCAGAAGGGACAGACAGATATATATTACATTTGCTATATTTAAAGACGCTATAGAATTACCATTTACTTTAGTAGTAATTTAAATGGTCGCTTCGCCACTGCTCACTGTGTTGTTCGATTCCCGCGGGACAAAAATTTGTGTGATCCACAAATGGTTATTCCGAGTCTGGGTGTTCTTTGTGTCCGTTGTTTGAATGTTTGTAAAGGCCCCCACGGCAATTAATTACTCCTAGTGCGGGAGCTGACCTTTAAAAAAGAAACATGCGGGGCAGTCTTTGGAGACGGCCGATAGAAGTGAAAACTAAGTAACTAGCGTGCGGTGAAGATGACAAGAGTTTCACGCTTTTTGTTCACCTAAAAAGTACACATATATGCACAGTACACATATAGCTCATGGAAAGCATTCGATGACGATGACGCGAATTCCATGATTTTTGTTCACCCAAAAAGTGCTCAACGCGCCTAAAGAAGTTTTCACTTGAAAAAGGTTTCTGTGCAAATTTGTGGAATCTGTGATGTTGCTAAGAATTTTCAAACAGCAAAACCTAATGATACTGTTTGAAAATCGAATTTAAACCCTCATAATCAGCCACAAACTATTGCTACGCAATTTACGAAGCAGCCAGTATTGAGAAAATTAGTAAATGAAATGTAGCAACATTTGATATCACAGACTAGACATATTATATTAATCAATTAACGTGCAACGGTCAATGTACATGGTCAAAAACGTACGTCATCATTTTCATCTCTCTCTTTCCCTCTATTTTCTACTTTTATTTTCTTGAATCCAATGAACGGAAATTTTCAAAGCAGTAAGCAATATCATAGGTACATTTGGTATTCCCGACGAGTTTTGCTTGGTCATCGCCTCATCTTGCCGTCCTTCTTTATGCTAATAACACGTCAAAATTTGCTTCGTTGGATCGGTGGCTCAAACGTAAACGAAGGAGTGACTACCTTGAAAATCAATTACCTCTATGACGATAAGTAATTTGGAAAGAAATAGCTATCTTCCTGCTTCAGAGAGCATGACAAACTTTCCGCATAAAGTACAATCGATACTGGGAGCTTATGTTCCTTTTGTTGAAGATGACTCCCGCACTAGGAATAATTCCTGTATTGCGGAGGACTTGACAAACATTGAAATAACGGACACAAAGAACATCCAGACTCGGGCAACCATTTTTGGATCAAATAGATTTTTGTTCCACGTAGGATTCGAACCCACCCTCGGAGCGGGCGGCAATGGCGAGGCGACCACTTAAACCACTACACCATCCATGCAGTCTATATAATTATATTTAAAATTGGTCTCTCCATGACGGCAATCGATACGTAACTAAAGATAACATAATATTGTCTTCTGTTTACGCGAATGTTATTCATTGAAATTAAACTACTATATAACGGATTTTATCGCGTTGTTTATTTAACACTGTATCACCTAATTTTGAAACTATTACACTACTACTACTATTGCATTTTACTAATTTATAAGCTAATAAAATTATTTAAACTATTAATACTATTTATATTTAGGTTTACACTTTCCCCGACGCGAAAAACAACGCGATAAAATCCGTTATATAGTAGTTTAATATCAATAATGATAACATACTGATAGATCCTGAATAATTAGTCGACAAAACTATTACTAATTGATAAATTATTAAATACATCACTCGGACGACTATAGCCGAAAATATAGCCTAGTAACGATGCGCTTCTGAAATTGCATTCGAATAAAATTCGAATAAAATTGATTATTACGTGGAAGCTACTCAATAGGCAGTATTAAGAACACAGCATGAACTCTTGTATGTAAAGTGTTATCAATGTATAAGAATATATGAATCGAAAGCAATTTTGGTCATCGCTATTGCTCAACTTGGTCATAAAATCTTTGAGTTGGAGGTACAACTCTGAGAATTTCTCTCCACGCTTTTAATTTACCAAAGACTATTCCAAGTATGAAAGCTCTTAATTCAAATTGGAGGCTACTTACAACACAGCAAAAAGTAACAAGAAAGCTTAGTAATTCAAGCGATCAGACAAAATATAAAATTAAGTATAATAACTAAAACTAACTTTGGTTGCACAAGAAAGTCAAAAAATTACCGAAGCAAGTAATAGGTCCACAGAGACTTACGAATATCAGCCCATTATGATATATCTTTGTCTAGATATCAGCTACAATGTCTACAAGCTTAATACGACTTTAAGTTGAAGTAAGACTCGGTTGAGAATCGACGTGGAGTAAGTTTTCATGATCCAGAGTGTAACAATGAAATAGTTTGTAACTCTAATTGTGGGAATCTGTAGCTAAAGTTTATATGACTGCTTGATTTGTTCCTTGTATGCTTGGTATGTTATGTCTTCTAAATTTGTTACTGGTAGATCGGTTTATGTGTTTCTTTGCCCAGACAAGCAAAACTATTGCTGACTATTTGGTTAATCCAGAACTGGACTCTCTTAGGAGATATCGTGAGACACACGAGAAACATAATATAATAAATGGTAAATGTATTATGATTAATTGTTTAAGTGTTTAGCTCCCTGCAATAATTAGAGGTGAAAATGATTTGGAACATTTGAGAAATACTCACATCTAAAAAGACTGATCAAATCATAAAAACTTAGTATAACATAGAATGACTTTTTCAGAACAAAAAGTAATTATTCTAATTATAGGTATTCCATTGCAAAATTAATAATAATTTTACCACACATCTTTTTTAAATAATACTAAGTAATTATAAGCAAAAGAAATTAAGAAATATAAACAGAATTTGACAGAGTCAGCATCAAATTAGTTAATCAACTAAGACACGTCTTGTCTCTGCCTACTCTTCTAAAACAATAAAAAAGATTCATAGAGTTATATTATATAACCACATCCAACGTCAAAATAAAAGAAATAAGACTCCAATTATACTACAGAAAAACAAAATAGCAATTTATTCTAATAAATATTTAGACGTAGATTTGTACGCTATCTAATCGTTGTAAATTACCTCCAGAGAAAAACATTTTAGTCGAGTTAAATGTTGCAATTACAAAAAATATAGAAAATTATTCTTTTGTGTGTTACCTCGTCTCATGAATTTCATGAATACTGTAAGATGAGAGCTGATGTAAATTACCTGAAACAAAGAGTAATAATATTAAAATATTATAATGAATTCTTTTGTTACCGTGTAATCTTATTTTAACAAGTTTCAAATTTCTTATAAATAAATATATATGTTTTTAAATTACTGCATAATTTTGAATTTAAGATAATGGAGATTAGCTGTTATAGTTTTTAGTATCTATAGCATTCGAATTGGAAGTTTTACGTTAAAACTATTAAATTATGATCACAATAAGTCTTGTTATACTCGTAAGATCACTTGTTACTGGCGGTCATAGAACAATCGGCAAGCTTAAGCAACGTTCTAGTGGTCTATTGTTGATTGGGTGAACAACAAAGAAACATTTTCTGTTGTTCACCCATTCAGTTTCGTTTAATGCTTTACAGATCAGACAGACTTCATTCGTGATAGTTAAAATTACTATCACTACCTACAAATCTATAAAAGATTTCGGTAAATGTTAGTTAACTATAAAGCTCTAGCCCCTGAATATTCCCTAAGCCCCTAGCTTTTACTGGTTTATTTAGAACTTAATTTATTTTAAAATAATAATCTTCCGAATAAACTTCGTAGCGGCAAAATACCTCTAGCTTTTGGACGCTAATGCCTGGTTTATCACATCGCAGCAACGGATCAGCTAAAGCGACGTTATATACAGCGATCGACGTAGGGAATTATCCTGTATCAGAAATTCGAGCAGGGGCGAGTATCTGCACCCAATGCTGCTTGAATTTATTGGATAGAACCAGTTTCAGGTTAGTAAGCCTAAGTAAGTTGCTATAGAATATATTGCCGATTGGAATGTTGACTTAGCGTAAGCTGATAAAATCATCATATCATAAATTTTTATTATAATTACAATTTAAAAATAAAATTCATATTTATAATTATCTGTATATACGAGTATAATACTAATTTATATACATATTTAAAACAATAGTTTTACAACGCCATAAATTTTTGAAGAACAACTTGACCATAACAGTCACTTTCCTTCCTTTATTAGTTAATTTGTATTATAATATAGCTAAAAGATTTTAATTCTTCTTCTAAATAATTACGTTAACATAGGTAAATCTTTTGAATGAAAGGCATCAGCTAGCGAAAATATATTTTATCCGACAAATATACTAATCCAGCTACCGATAAATTCTTAACAGGTGCAAATTCAAAGGCGTTGAAACGCTTGTGTGAGCGAATAAAATCAAAAACACTTCGTGTCAGCGCTTTGCGACAGACGTTTTGCCTTCACATCCTTTTGATAGACCTCCGCACACGCCGTATCCAAGACATGGAGATAAAATCACTATTTTATGGTGACATTTGCAGCTGCGTTCGTGCTATCATTGTTGGAATTTCTGAATAGAAGATAATGACATTTGTATGTACACCTTGTGCTTAAGTAATATGTTTCGTGAAAGTACTTGAAAAATTAAATATTATAAAAACAAAACCGCCAAAGATCAACTTGCTTCAGTCGTGTTCGTGTGTTTTTATGGCTACAAAATGAGCTGACTCCTTTTTTTTCCTACAATGCTTTATAAATATAGCTGCGAAAAGTATAAAAGATATAGCATAATAGTCATACCGAACCAAAAAGGAGAAAATTTTATTTAATAATATGATAATGAAGAAAACAGTAGAAAATTATATTACGGAAGAAAAATAACCAAAAGATAAAGGACATATCCAAATATGAGCTTCATGGCGCAAATATAGACATGTGAAAAGATAAATAAAAGAAAATAAGAAAATGTATGACTGTATTCAAAAATAAAATTTTCACCACTACAACAACATGAAAACTGCAACGTTCAGCATACATCATAGGTAGGTGGCAGTATACATCATTTGGTGCAGTATAATATGGTATTTATGTAGTGGAACTATAACGAGGTTGGCGCGTCAGCACCTTGTGATGCGATAGAGATTCTGCTGAGACATGTGTTTGATTGACTGCCATGCACACCGTTGCTGAGACATATCTTTTACATGTATGACTATAAATAGTTTACTATAATTGTATATTGATCTAGAAGAACGGTAGTGTGAATAAAGATGAGCTAAGAGGCATCGCTAAGCAACGTTACCGCAATCATGCTTGTGTCCCAGCTAGTTATTATAAGCATGATGAAAATGATCATCTATGGCAATTACCTATCGGCGTAGTTAAGTAATGTTGCGAGTTGTCCAAATTTGGATGGATGACCAATTATTTATGAAAGAAATTATATCAGTGTCATTTAAATATGCGGCCGACTGATTTAACCTTGGATAATCGTTATACAAATATACTATGGCAGGTCTAAATATACATATAATTCCTTAAAATGTAAAAGTTTAAATACCAAAGGGTAAAATATTAATATGCTCTTCACTATAATGTGAAATAAGTTAACAATACAATAACTTGTTTATGCAACCTAACACATATATACACATTTGCTTTGCATTTACTGTAGAAATCTCGGCTAAGATATTAAAACAAATTATAAGTGTTTTGTAATAAGGGACATGTCCAACATTTAGCTGTTTTTAGATTTAAAGCAGTATCTTAGAATTGACACCATAAAACACATAGCAAAAGAATATAATTTCCATAAAAGCAAACAATGTGCAAAGGCATTTATCAGAGTCGTTTCCAGACACATTCAGTAAAAGTTAGAACGCAACGTGAAAGGTTTATAGCCATAAAATTCCATCACGTATCGTCGATCACTCAAAAATTGCCTCCATCCGAAGATTCATTGGATTACACAAACGACTAAAGGCTGGCGCAAACTGGTGAGATATACTGACAAGTATTTTTTACAAACGAAGTTGAACCAGCGCTTACTCGAAGAGAGATATTGAAGAAATCTCTCAATCTCTTGCCTCGTCGAGTGTGGAGGATAGAGGCACTAAGAAATTGCAAGTATTTGGTGTGGTGATTCAGTACTTTACATTAAGTCAACATGAATCCTAAATAAATCTGATGTATGGTTGATGACTATAGGTTATTTGTGACTTCAGAGTCAAATTTCATGAAAACAGAATCATTTATTCAGATATTAAAAATTTTAAAATAGCCTTATTTTACAGCGTGTTATTAAAAAGAAGAAGATTGAATACGTCATTGCAGTTGTGATCTCAGATTTCAATATTCAGTTTTGTCAAACAGTGGCATTAATTACAGATATTAGTTACAAGCAATTAAATTGTGGTAATTATCCAATGGAATAATATTTATAGTGTTTTGTTGTATAAATCCACAATTAAAGTAACTACAGACTTGAAGAATTTAATGTATACGTTTTTAAGTATCTGATAAATGAATCTTTACTCCATTGAATAATTTAATTTCCTCTTATGTTATTATACCACTTGTTTATAATTAAAATAATATTTGATATTATTCTAGTAACAATGGCTATGATAACGTCTCACGATATCAAATCAGACATTATCGGCAAATAATGTAGTCTTTGGAGCATGATGGTCTGTTATCAGTAGGGAATCAAATCCGTTCTTTGAAGATAACCATCTAAGATAGCAATGACCAGAGAATTTTCTTTAACGTAATAATATTAAGCAACTCAAATATTACACATTGATATATTCTGGCCTGTTGGTTTACGTATACAGCGTGTCCCAGAAGTCGACGTCAAGCCAGAATCAGGTAACAGGCTAAGTTATAATAGCTATCAGAAAAATATAAATAAAATCTGAGATACGTATTTTAAAAATGATAGGCATTTTAAAAAATAAAATAAATCTTTAAGTTCTCGATTTTGTTCGATTATTCGAGATTACATAACAAAAAAAATATCCAATATTGTTTAATTGTTCCAAGTTCTATTACTTATAACAATACTAGATTTTGCCAATGGCTTTGCTCGATTTAATGTGGATTTTATTATTACAATTTTTTCCTCAGGAGCAGTCCTTTTTTCTGTATGAATCCTATCATACCCCATGTCCTTTTCTGATTCCCTGACAACGTGTATGGGAAATTTTATGATAATCGGTTGAGTCGTTAAGGCGTGAAAGCGTAACAAACAAACAAACTCACATTCGCATTCACATTTTAAATATTGGTTAGAATTAAATGCAATCGTATATAAATTCAATAACAAAATAAACGAGCCGTAGTAGCTTTTCTCCAAAATCTCTTATTTCATTTATTTTTGCCAGTATGAAATCACCCTAAACCATGCTGTCATATCGCTTCATACGGTGTGAATACTTCCCCGGCATTATTTGTGCTGGTGCGTTGTGAAGTATGAATTCTTTTATTATATTTATCCGTGAAGGAACGAAGATGGAACACAAATCCCTTCAGCGGGATTACTTATCCGTACAAGGCGAATTGAGGAGAATCCGCCACCGATAGTTCGATTAGGAGCGTCCGTATTTTATAGTTTTAGTAAATTGGAGTCTAAAATATATACGAACATTGTTATTTAATATTTTCATTAAACTTTCAAGACAGACGGTAAAATGAGATGGATTTTGTACTTTAAGGTCCTGACATTAAAATTTTAAGCTAAAATCTATAAGAACTTATATATAAATATAAATAATATAAATTTGTTTTCAAATATCCTTTAACTACACTTTAAGGAACTAATAATACATTTGTGAATACCGGTTATTTATGTTATCATTGGAAAACCTTCTTTATTTCTTACATAAAAATGTCTACTTAAACGTATGTATTATTATTATCATTGTCTTATGAAAAAGGGATCAAGCCTTACTGTCTAGTGGCTTGCGTTGGACCAAATATTTATATTTGTTTTTCTAATATTTTTTTCTTCTTTTTTTTTTATTTTACCTGAGGGAATGCAATGACGCATATCCCTCCGCGGGGGCGGGCGGAGGGATTATGTCGGACTCGCCGGGGTAAAAGAAAGATGGAATAATAGTAGTAAAGTACCTCCCGGAATACCGACTAAACCTACCACGGTGTTCCTCGACAAAACCACTATCGACGGGGCCGCGCGAATCGCTTTCGCATGCGGTCGCGACCCCGCCGAGGTTACGACCCGCCGTATGAAACGGCAGGCCCCTACACAATAAGACCTACCCAAGATAGGCACTTCTCAAAATAAAAGCCCTACGGTCTCACCCTAAAGGGGGAGATGGACACGACACAGAGGCGCGCGTGGGAACACGCACGCCGCCTCTCGGACCTGGTGCTGAACGGATGGCGGGCAGGCCCACAAAGCCCGCCACCCCCAGGTCAAACCTCAGGGTGGCTGGAGGTCATCTCGCGCCTCCCGGCGCCCGGCTCTGTGGTTGGGGAGAGGGTTTAAACGCTCCCTCTCCCGCTCCGCCGCCTCCTTGATGGAAATCACTTCCTCGCAAAAGGAGGCGACGGCGTTCCACGACCTCTCACTCCGGACCATAGACTGAACTACGGCCGGAAGCGAGAGGGCAACCGATCCGACTGCCGCGATCAAATCACGACGCTGCGATGCCCAGGCGGGGCAAACCGCCAAAGTGTGCAGCGCCGTGTCCTCAATAACGTCGCAGCAGTCGCCGCAGTGGTGACAACCGGGCGTCTCTTGCCGGCGTATACGACACAGGAACCGGCCAAAACAACCGTGGCCAGTCAGAACCTGTGTCAGCCGGAAGGTGAGGGCGCCATGCCGCCTCTCCAGCCACTCCTCAAACACGGGACTTATCGCCACAATCGTGGCGTGCCCGAAATATGCAACAAGGCTCACTAAGTATAATATAATAGAAATAATAATAATGCCTAACCCATTTTTGTAAATATTTAGTGTTATAATTATTTATATTTTTGTAATTATGTTATCTTTTCTAATACGTTTGTAAATATATATTAGATTAATTAATTATTTATAATAAAAATTTAAGTATAGCTGTGGAAAAAAAATTATGCCTTTTAATATTGTCTTCTGTTTACGCGAATGTTATTCATTGAAATTAAACTACTATATACGGATTTTATCGCGTTGTTTATTAATCACTGTATTACATAATTTTGAAACAATTACACTACTACTACTACTATTGAATTTTACTCATTTATATAATATTGTCTTCCGTTTACGCGAATGTTATTCATTGAAATTAAACTACTATATACGGATTTTATCGCGTTGTTTATTTATCACTGTCTTACAAAATTTTGAAAATATTACACTACTACTACTATTGATTTTATTTTACTAATTTATAAGCTAATAAAATTATTTAAACTATAATATCTATTTATTTTTGGTTTACACTTTCCCCGACGTTTCGGTTGCTTTTCAGCAGCCATGGTCACGGGGAGACTAAGATGGTAGTTGTCTCAATGTTCCAGTGTAGTTATTTCAAAGTACCTGAACATAATTTAGTCATTGGTGTTTTTATTTACGCAGAATGAGCTCAAAGTATCATGAAGTCTAGCTGTGGTTTGTTTCTTCTTGGGTTTGACAATTTGAAGTACTGGATCCCAAGCTGGTGGTGCATTCCAACCATCTTCTCTATTGAAATTGGGATGTTTTTTGATTTCAATAGCCTCGCGAAGCATCCTTGATAGGAATCGGTGTTCTTTAGCGAGAATCTGTGGTTTGTCAAATCTCAGGTAGTGGTTGATCCCCTGTTGTACATGTTCCTTTTATTCTATAACCCTAAATTTTACATTTCAAATATTGTTAGTATTTTTATAGATGTACCTACCTATATAATGTTAGTTAAAGTTAGAGTAATTAAATTATATCTAATTAGTTTAGGATATGGAACCCATGTTGGTTATAGGCCTCCCCCAAACCTTTGCTCACTAAGTATATAGCCTATGATAATTTGCAATAAAATGAGAATCACTCATACGTTTCCGATCTTTGGGTATAGGATTGAAATGAATGGGATAAAAGAACGGAAGAAGTATTGAGCCTAAGCACCCGCCTGGACGCAAGGCAGTAACACTATTATCATTCTTATGTCAGTTTTTGTATAACAGGCTGAGAGTATTTCCGAGTCGCAAAACAATTGAAAATAATACTGCGGCCCCGGTATACAAACGAGAAAAGAAGGAATGCGGGAGTGGTTTTAGTTAGTAGAAGTGTGACATACTTAATGTTGATTTAATGATTTCCCATAATAAAAAAGAGTAATTGTTTTAAGTAATTGGCAACGTTGGGCTCTGCTTACTGAGTAGTAGTAGCAAATATGATCCATACTGATATTATGCGACCGAAACTTCGGCTATTTGTTACATTTTACAGCTAAAGTACCCGCTTCTGCCCCATTGCAGTATATATAATTCAGAATAACGAAGGTACTAAATCTATACCAGTTCTAGTCAACAATAGAAGTGGTCAATGTCCACCTTTAACAGCAATGTTAATAATATTATACAATGTAAAATGACTCTTACTACATTTAAAATAAAGTCTATAAATAAATAAAATTCCTCAACTCATCTAGTACCTTACTAAGATAACGCGAGAAAAGAGCTCAGATTAACTACCTATTTAATGACTAGTTAGACAAACTTTGTTACAGAAGCCAAGTTCAGCGTAACTCATACGTACCAGTAGCCAGCGAGCGTAACACGATAAAAGGTTTTACAATGTGAGCAATTGTTAAAACAAAGTAACGATAAGATTACCATCGTAGGATTTTGTTTCTGTTTTTGTTATGAAACTACGGGTATAATTATTATAATGAGAGTGATGTTACTTTTCAGACTGATACTATATAGTACATACAAATTATATATAATTAGAATGTAGCTCTCGTAGAGAATTTTACATATGTGTATATGTAAAACACTCTACATAAAAAATATAATTTGATTAATTAGAGTTACATTAAAATTATAACAATTCTAGCGATCCAGCCCCGGCTTTGCACTGGTAGTACAAAACCTAAACAAATTATACATTTTAACCTTCCTCGGGAATCACTCTGTCTATTAATCAAATACATGAAAATCCGTTCAGTAGTTTTTGAGTTTATGGCGAACAAGCGTGGTGGAGTACTTTGTTTTATAATATTAATAAGTAACGTCAATTAAGTTAATGTATGTATATGAAAGAACGTATACTTTTATTTCTTTATCAACTTGATGAGACTATAAAAATAATATTTGGCACAATTATGAATGTTG
The DNA here is from genome assembly GCA_963675205.1 of Catocala nupta. Lineage (NCBI taxonomy): Eukaryota > Metazoa > Arthropoda > Insecta > Lepidoptera > Erebidae > Catocala > Catocala nupta. The sequence continues at coordinate 27,272,582 of OY776087.1, forward strand.
ATTATACTTGACCACATCGGATCCATTGTCGAGAGAAAGTCAGGTTACGTGCAATGTGTTGACAATTGTCTAAAAATTATGAATGACATAAGACAGCTTTGCAAGGATCATAGCGAGAGGCAACCCATAGCCTCTACCAATCGCCCCGTTAAATAAATATGAGACTATGTACACACATCAAAAAAAGTCTGCGTTCACTTGGAAAAGTTGAGATATTTTTCTTGTCTCAAAATATAATTAATTAATGCATTATTTATTGCTTTAAAATTTAAAACACACAATTTTAAATGAAAATCTCTATATTCCTTTTATATTTCTAAATAAATAGGTTATTCAATCGCTGGGGAATTCGTAATTAAAAAAAATGCGAAGATTTGATGAATGAAAATTATTCATTCTTATTTACAAATTTAATACAAAATGACTCCTCGTCTGGCTTGATCGCATGCGGAAATTCTACTGGGCTTGGTGTAGATCAAGTTGTCCAATAGTTCTTGTGATAACCTGTCCCATTCTTGAATGGCGGCTTCCTTGATCTCTGCCAGAGTTCTTGGAGGTGGCTGACGACTCCAAACAGCTCGCTTGAGAGCGTCCCATGCGTGCTCGATTAGGTTAAAGTCCGAAAAGCCGGCAGGCCAGTCTAACCGCCTAATTTCGTACTCCCGGAGAGCAGTGCTAACTCGTTGAACTCGATGTGCCGGCGCATTATCGTCGACCAACACCTATTGGTTACCATAATGTATCCTGATTGGTCTGATGATGCCATCAATGACAGCTGTCTTGTACAAATTAGCTGTCATAGAACCTTGGGACGGAATCAAAGGGGTTCGAGCTCCAATCATTATGCCGCCTCAAAAAGATATCGATTTGCCGCCTTTCTGAACGATTCCAGTGGCAGTTTCCCAAAGTCCACAGTCCCAAACTCGGACACGTCGGTTATCAGGGTGCGTACTAATCCTGTTTCGTCAACGAAATGACAATAACGCCAGACATCTTCTTCTTCGTCTTCATCGTTTTGACGCTGCCTGGCTCACTGCAATATACGTCGCTGTAGTTCCTGTGTATTCAAAGGTGCTCGCCAGGATCTGCTTGGTCGTAATCTAAAGTGGTGTAAACAATTACAAATGGTCTGAGTGCTAACATCCAGTCCAGTAGCAGCTCGCAGCTCTAATCTCAGTTTGGTAGTGTTCATAATTGGATCACGGGCGGCAAGAAGTCTGATGAAGCGCTTCTGAACATCACTAAGGACAGCCGGGTGGCCACTGCGAGGTCGATCAGCCAGGTTGCCCATGCTCCAGTACCTCTGCAGGGTAGTAACGACGCAGGCTTGAGAAACGGAGTATCTGGCTGAGATTTGCCTCGTAGAATATAATATCCTTCTTCACGCAATAACACTATTCTTGCTCGCAAGACTTCAGACAGTCCACCTGGCATTTTTCAAATACACAATATTAGAGAATTTGATTAAAACAGCTTTTAAGCAGAAACAAGAACCTCGTTGTTATATAAAAAAACAAAAGAAGATTTTATGCTCTCTACATTTAAATTATGTATTCTTAATAAGGAACACAAACGTGATAATTTATTTTTTAATATTTTAAGCAATTAAAATATATCAAACTTTTCCAAGTCAACGCGAATTTTTTTGATGTGGGTATATATTAATTAGTTCTATAATATCACTTAAAAGTTTGTTAGAACATAAACCAATTTACAACCTCTGTTTTACTAGATAGCTTTAATAAAATAACAGGTACGTATGAGTGAAGCCTTGCTATTCCCGATACGGGATACCTTTTTGATGCAGTTTGCAAGATGGCGTCGATCGATGCCAACGATATTATTTTCACATCCGGTTTGCAGAGGCTTTTGTATATGGTACACCGGATGTTGTGCCTATCATTACCTATACCTTTGATGGGTAGGGTGATAAATCTTGCAGGTTATTTGTGCTTTCTACTGAACAAGGTCTTTTGAGAATTCTGGAAGATACAAGGTAAAAAATAAATATAGTAAACAATATGGATCTCGTCAGAGCTATTCTAAACGATTATAATTTTTAGTTTACTTGCAACTAACTAATAATTTCATATACATTTAAGATTAGTGTATTTTGTGTTATCGTTAACAGCTGGTATGATAAATAATTATGGCAGGCTAAAAATGTTATGGATAACATTTGCATTTGTTTAAACCGACAAGTGTGCCTAAAAACACACTGAGAATCTATAAGACAAAATATTAATGCTCAGTTCATAGCGAATGTTAATCCGTAGTCTCTGCCTACCTTTATGAAAAGCAAACATAAGTAAAGACTATACCTAATACAAGTCCAGTATCTGTATATTTATTTATTTGTTGATAGGAAACTCAACAGCTTATTTACAAAGTACATGATGTTCATGATGACCTCATGTCACATTGTTACCATAAAAATGTGACATGAGGTTCTAAAGCCTATTACAGAGTTTCACAGCATGCATTATACAAACTAGAAAGTGGCTATAAAACTAAATATAAAAATTAACTAAAAGAATATATAATATAATAACTAGTTATAAAGTTCTACTCATACAACCAACACGCTACACGCTATACATACTACCAGTCGTATATAACCGTTTATAACTTCCTAGCAGACCTAAATAACTAAAATAGGTTAGAAAGATCATGCATTATTACCCATTCAGGCAGATTATTCCCAGCGGGTGGGCAGCCAGCTCCGACGAGCGTCATCGACGCGGCTAATGCATCCCTTTACAAAGAACTTTTCTATGCTTATCTGGATAAGTTAACTTCCGAGAGGTAAGCACGTGATGAGCTTTTGTGATTCACTTTTGATAGCTTCGTTTATGGATAGGATAATCAAATATCGTTGGTGAAGGTAGTGATTGTAGGTTATGTTATATCGAATGATTCGAAAATTACAATTGAGTTATCGAAAATTCGATATACGGACGTTATTGTTGTTTATAATAGATATATCGCCAAAGGTTGTTCGACTCGACTCGCATATTGTTAATCTTAGAAACAATAAATAAAAGATGAAATAAAAACAATAATGTCTAATTATTCGAAAAATTCAATCGAATCATTGAAAATTTCGCGTTGTTACTAAAATGTAATAGAAAATGGTTACCATATTTTATGATCGCTACAACTCGTAGGTAGTTTTAAAGACAATAAATTAAAGAAGAATGAAAGATAAAACCGAGGTGGGTGGGCATTAAGAACTCTTATTTACCAAGGGAAGCCCAGTAACAATGCAACTCTTACATTGATTACTCTTAAAAATATGATACTTAATCGGACAATTCCAAAAAAAATCCGGGCAATTTTCACCACCTACAAATTGGTAAAGATATCTCATTACAGATTTTATATCCAATTTTTGCACACTCAAATGTACAACAAATACATAGAGATGTATACACCAGAACAAAGCCTCAAAAACCCCAATTCCCTAAAATTATTGACACTAAGCGCGAACCGTCACCCTCGTCTATAAAATCTAACAATAAAAATCGCAAAAGAATGAGCCACTAAACAAACATTAATAGCTCCTATAAACTACTCAAAGCGTTTACAAACACATCTTTCCCGCTCTAACAATACGCGGATGACAAAGACGAAGTGTGAAATACCGTCAGTGCTACGGGTTTCACCACAAAGAGATATCTAGTACATCAGAAGAGATCGTTACAAGAAACGTCTAGGGTATAATATTGTACTCTCATTGTGGCCATAAAGTACTCGGTTAAAAACGATGTAAAAATTGAGATTTATTTCTGTTTAAAATAAGATTGGATCGTTCTGTTTCCGTATTTGTTTTCGTTTTCCTTCGTTGTGTTCTCTGGGTAAGTGTTACATTTCAAGTTTGAGTGCTTTAGTCTTTAATATTGGGGTTGTTTTATGTTCGTTGCGAAGCCTTTATTTCTGTGCTGTTTGATGAGCTTTTGTTCTTATGTTGCTTCCTACTTCGTTATTTATTTTCGGTTTAATGACGAAATGGTATTGTCTTACCCGATTGAGATGTCGTGACAATGCAGTGAAAAGTTGTTAAAAAATAAGCCTTTGTAAAATTATGATTTTTATAATTAATATCTTTTGTATACATACTTTTATCGACGGTGAGAGTTTTATTACCAGATCAAGCAGTGTGTCAATAACTGATTACGAGAACGAAGTTTGGAAATAAGCCCAGGTGCTTGGAATCGACTATATAATATATATAGTCGATTGCAAGCACCTGAGTTTATTTCTTGTTTAACTACCTTTACTTTTTGCTTATTAAAAATATTATGGCATTTCAACCACGTGAACATTCGAATACAACGGTTTAGTGCGTTATGTGTTTTCAGTGCTTTGGGGTGAGACGCGTTCACTTACGTGATCCCTTATATCCTGTCAATTTCACGTATTCATGACGACGAGATGAGTATTTCGATATAATTTATATGCGTTTGAAGGCACGGATGGTGCAATAATTGAAGTGGTAGTATCGTCAGCGTGAGTGCGTAGTGATTGTGGGTTGACTCTTTACGTAGGACAAGAATTTGTATGATTTTCTTGCTTCGAGTCAGGGTGTTAAAGTGGCGCTTTCATTTCAGTGTTTGTAAGACTTCCGTGATCTTCTCCCTAGCCTTTATTATTCCCAAGTCACTTGGGGTCGGCTTTCTAGTCTAAACGGATTTGACTGGATATCAGTTAAACAAAGCGACTGCCATCTGACCTCCGCAACCCAAAGGCTGCATCCTGTTGCCGTTTAATGGGCTCTATTTTTTCTGTCATACAATTTTCATTAATAAATAATAAACGAAACTGCGACAGCATTTATGACTTAAGTCTAAGAAAACAATATGCAAATCCTTTACATACATACATTCTATTACATAAATCTTCCCCCAAAACATACGGATGAAATACATCCGTATTCAATTCCAATTTCCTTCTAAGATAAACCACAAACCATACAGCCTACACAAAATCCCATACATCAAATCACAGCCGCGGTTTCCATGGCTCTACGGGCTGACTATGAGTCGGCCTGAGGCATTTGTTTTCCGTCACCCCTGTATTTTCCTCTTCCATTAAGCTATATTAAAGGAGCACTGGGTATCGACGCACATTTTTCACAAGAACTACTACGTGTTTTCTACTGTAGTTTACGTAAAGCTGTTTTAGACGAGACTTGAATAACAGTTGAAATTAGTGAATCCTTATTCAAAATCAACGGTTCCCTTTTTTGAATTTTGAATCTGTTCGTAGCCAGAATTTATTTTCAATAATTTGTTTTTTTTTGCTTTCTAAAGAAAGCCTCGATGGCGTAGTGATTAGTGTCACCGATTGCCACGCCTGAGGGTCACGGTTTCGATTCCCGCACAAGTAAAAAATGGATATTTGTCTTTGTCTGGGTGTTTCTATGTATAATATGTAAGTATTTACAAAAAAAAGAGCATATATGTTTATCCATTATCTAGTACCCATGGTACAAGCTCTGCTTAGTTTAGGCTAACTGGTGTTGTGTGTATGTGATAGAATATTATTATTATTATGCAGCTAAAATACTTTAAGCCAAGGATAGTTTATAAAGACTTTAACGAAAGTGAATGAAGCAAGAGATATGTGCTTGGATCGTAGTGGAAATCTACACCTTCTGCCTCACGCCTGGTGCTAGGTGGAAAATAGACTTGAGTCTCGGTATGCACCTTGCAGCACTAGTAACGTATCGACATTTGCATATGCTGGGATAACTAAGTTATATGCATTTACAAACGTGTATAGGTTAACTGGCAGCGTCGGGTGGATCAAAAGACCGCTTGCCAATATGACTGCTTAAAAATTAAATTGCATGTCTTCTTTTTAAGTTTATCCTTTCATAAAATAAGTCTTTTGTTATATAAATGTTGAGACAACTAATAAACAATACTTAAAAAGTAGACGATTAACAGATATAATGAACGTTTTTACATTAAAATACTTACCTCTTCATTGACTCGTCACCATTGTTCATTACTACATTGCTGAGCAATGAAATAATTTGATCAGAAATCGCCGTACGACAGTACATAACAATTGATTTTACATGAAATATCATACGAGGGATTTTAACGTCCACATACTATTCGTACAATGAGCAACAGTTCGCCTCAAAATTCAATTCGTTTAAAAATGGAACACAGAACCGAAGCAAATTTATTTACGGAGTTGTTTGCTATCGCTTTGTTAACTATAGCAACCAAAGGTAGTATCGTCAACAATTTCAGTGAAGTGATTTTCCGTTGAACATATGGGTCGTGTATTTGATACTGCAGATTGAAGGCATTGCTGTTAAAACGTATTCGTGCGTGACATCTCTTGTTTTGTGGCATCGTCTGAATATGCATGTTGTGGTGATATTGCAAGGTATTCACTAAGGATTCAAGATATGCACGTTGCTTTTGTTTGCTGTTTATTTTTGCATGATAGTATGAGCTAAAGTAACCATCATCACGTAAGAAAAATTATTAAGGAAGTAGGAAGAAGAGCGAAATAATACACAAGATGTGAGAGCGAAGAAAATATTTCTATAAAAGAGCATGCGCACTTAAAAGGTTCGAGTTACCCTCATGTAATATGATCTGAAATGGCAAAAATCGCGCCAACACATCATATACTTGAATTTCGAACTCATATATTTCAAATTTGGTACGTGGGCATACCTCGCGCCACTTCCGATCAACACATGCCATCGGTAACGATTGCCAAGATCGCAGCGAATTTCGTATTTCGAATGTACTAACCGGACGTCGTCGGACCGACGCCCGGCGGAAACACCCGAACGGACACGCTACGCCAGTTGCCGGTAACAGTTGATTTGGAAGGAACGGTGTGTTCCGTTTTCGAAATTTATATAGCCAGTATTGTTCCTGTTTTTAAAGATCTCTTTTAAGATTGTTTTGAAAGGTTTCTTCAGTGAACCAGTTTATTATAAGTACGGCTTACATTTTTCTCTCTACATGTATGACTTTCTTTATTGTAAAGATTTAATTGGAAACTAGAACGAAAAGGGATCATGTCATTGTCCTTCTCTTTGAAATACATATTTAATTGAACAGGGCACAAATTAACAAATGAATGTCAGAACATGAAATCAAAATCTGTAAATAAGATAAGGTAGTTATTTTAGTAAGATATGGATCGATCTCACTTAAAGAAATACCTAAACTTATTTTAGATGTCAGAACTAGCTATAAATTATTGTGAAGTAATTTCAAATACTCGTATTTTAAGATATTTGCAGGCAAAAGTAAATGTATTATGCTCAATTGCAATTTCTATGGCTTCGGGTTTGTTATAGGATTAAGTTTTATTCTCGTTATTAATAGCGGCAGAACAGCATATATGAAATTTATTTTAGAGATATAATGTATGTAATTTTATAATTATTAAGCGTATGTAGCCAACAAGCTGTGTAGCTAAGCGAAGAGATATTTTGTAATATTACTACTGACAAAATGACAGCAATAAAACACGTTGTTTGATGAAGTTAGGTAACTGGAATAATATTGAATGCCAGTAACATCAGATCAGATTCAGTAAGATGTTTTAGTGGATATGACCTTGACTAAATGTAAAGAGTATCTTATCATTGTCAGTTTTGATATAACAACCAAGTCTCAAATAATACCGGATTTATTTGCGTATGGGCAAAAAATAGAATGCACTGGTAAGATTTCCATTTTATTCATCCATACATAGTCTCATTATATTATTCACATTTCGCCAAGTAAGGTTTTAAGTTTCACATAAAAGAGAGCAAGCCATAGTAGAGATTGCTTGCTGGGCTCAGTTTGAAACGAACATAAGACCTTATCCAGAGAAGTCATAATCATAACTGCTGCACAACTGACGCACTTATTCAAGCATAAGAAACGTCAAGAAAGGACAAAAGCCTACTATCAAGGGTTTTTAATCCAACCTCAACGGGAATCGGCAACATAAAATCCAAGGGGAAAATCATCCAGGCTTGATCCTGGCTTTCTCACCAATTTACACGCTTCCACCCTCTCCTGAATGAAAAAGTTGTGTTCCATTTAGCTATAAGCTTCCAAGATAGCACTTTGAGGAGTTAGCGGCCGTCAGAGATGCTGACTGGAAGATTAGGCCACCCCACCACCCGTCAAATGTCATACAAATTCCAACTGTCTTACCAAAAAATAGAGTCTGATTTACTTTGTTATGTGACGTTTTTCGGAAGCGATAGCCACGCATATTCTTTCGACGCGGCGAGCTATCTCGCACGCATTGAACTTTAAACATAATTTTCGACTTTAATGCTGCATTTTAAGGTATATTTTCCAGTGACGGAGACGAAATACTCAGGGAGTTATATCCCGCAAATAAGTTTAGATACAGTAATGGAAGGCTTTCGCTTAAAATGTGAGCTAAAATGCTTTTATAAAAGTTTGGTGGGTAGAAAACAAAAAGTTGTGTGTGTTTTGAATAGTTTGAGAAGCTTTTTCTGCGGTCTCATTTGCTAAATGGGACGGCGATGGCTTGTTACGAGTGTAAGTGCGAACTGATTATCAAAAGTAAACTTTGTAATAAAAGTTGCTTTTGTTATCTTTGGTGTTAAACTTAGACTGTGCATTATTTAAAAATATAATTTTAATGTGTTAGTAGTATTTGGACGTAGAAAATGAGCTAACTAAATGGCGTGTTCTTTCGATGGAAAGATGAAGGTACAGCGGCTACAGTATCGTGACTAGGATTTCAGACTTTCAGGATGTGGTAATTTCGTTGTAATATTTACTGCGTTTATGGCGCGGCCATAGTGAATGCGACTGCTATAGTAAAGGGGTATGATTCTCGAATTGGACAAACTATTAATTGGTTTATAATAAAATAAAATTAAAGCAGCACGGGTCTGGTACTATGCTCGGTAAAAACAGCAATAGGCTCTATTACGAGGGACCTGTAATCATAATTTTCGAAATTTGCGTGTAATATACCTTAACTCACCTCTTCGAGAATATAGGCATCATATGATTGTATTTATTTTCAATCAGCAATAAATGAAACAGCATAATCATTTTTATTCTTAAAGACTTGCATGTTGTAGGCGAACACAGAAACTATATGCTAAAGTTAGATAGACTAGGATAATAAGGTAAGGCCAGTTGGCTTTTAAGCTTATGGCAAAGAACCTTTGGGCTAATTTATTGCTGGACCACAAAATGTTTTTAATCCCAAGCAGAATGAAATGATGAAATAACCAATTAAATCTAAGACTCTTAGTCATGTGCTGAAAATAATTTAATCAATTAATGATATTAAACAATCAACGATAGCGATATGGCAATCGATAGATAGTTCCTGATGAACTAGTTTCAACGAGACGAAACTACGTCTAACCGATGCGCTTTTGAATTGAGCACAAATGGCGTCTAAATTTGCAGTGAAACTTGGTTTAATTATTTTGGTTTAACTTCGAAGTAGTTCTTAGGAACATTCTATATAAGATACGATATGACACAGCTTTTGTTTTTGGTCATCTCATCTCAACTTCTTAGCAGTTCTATCTCATCTGAAGTGTATATATATATATTACACTTTATAATATCTTTATAGAGTCTATGGAATATAATCAGTACCTACATACGCGCAACTAAGTACTTATTGATTTAGTGACAGACACAACTATAATAATAATTATTATTTCTTTTTACTTGGGGGAATGCTTTGAAACATAACTCTCCGCGGGGCGACGGAGAGGTTATGTCGGGCTCACCGGAGAAAAGGTACCCCGGTAATACCGACTAAACCTACCACGGTGTTCCTCGGCATAACCATAAACGGCGAGGCCGTGCGAATTGCTTTTACATGCAATCGCGACCCCGCCTTGGTTTCGGCCCGCTGTGTGAAACGGCAGGCCACTGCACAAAAATACTTTCTCCACCGTCCCCCTGGAGGGGACAAAGACACAACTATAATTATTAATTAAATCTTTTAAAAAATATGTACCTAACTAAAAGAGTCAGTTTTAAACTCGAACAAAATAAAGACCACAATAAATTCAATAAATTTCCAAAAGCTAATGAAATAAACAATAAAGTTCGAGCACATGTTTGTACAAATCAACGTATCATGCAATGTATTACAACCATTATCCTAATTAATGCAGTAGAAGTACATTAGCTATACAATTTCAAAGTCAAACTAAAACTCTTAAAAGATAAACTGTACCCAAATAATCCATCATAGTATAATCTTTATATACCACCGTTTCAACTATCTAATCAATTGTACGAACACTGCATTATAAGACAAGATTACTCAACTTAATCAAACATTTCTTTTACTGCAGGAACTAAAACTATTCGTTTTGCCAAAGCCAGATTTAGCTCCAGCTGGAAAATTCAATGCCATCGGTAACGATTGCCAAGATCGCAGCGAATTTCGTATTTCGAATGTACTAACCGGACGTCGTCGGACCGACGCCCGGCGGAAACACCCGAACGGACACGCTACGCCAGTTGCCGGTAACAGTTGATTTGGAAGGAACGGTGTGTTCCGTTTTCGAAATTTATATAGCCAGTATTGTTCCTGTTTTTAAAGATCTCTTTTAAGATTGTTTTGAAAGGTTTCTTCAGTGAACCAGTTTATTATAAGTACGGCTTACATTTTTCTCTCTACATGTATGACTTTCTTTATTGTAAAGATTTAATTGGAAACTAGAACGAAAAGGGATCATGTCATTGTCCTTCTCTTTGAAATACATATTTAATTGAACAGGGCACAAATTAACAAATGAATGTCAGAACATGAAATCAAAATCTGTAAATAAGATAAGGTAGTTATTTTAGTAAGATATGGATCGATCTCACTTAAAGAAATACCTAAACTTATTTTAGATGTCAGAACTAGCTATAAATTATTGTGAAGTAATTTCAAATACTCGTATTTTAAGATATTTGCAGGCAAAAGTAAATGTATTATGCTCAATTGCAATTTCTATGGCTTCGGGTTTGTTATAGGATTAAGTTTTATTCTCGTTATTAATAGCGGCAGAACAGCATATATGAAATTTATTTTAGAGATATAATGTATGTAATTTTATAATTATTAAGCGTATGTAGCCAACAAGCTGTGTAGCTAAGCGAAGAGATATTTTGTAATATTACTACTGACAAAATGACAGCAATAAAACACGTTGTTTGATGAAGTTAGGTAACTGGAATAATATTGAATGCCAGTAACATCAGATCAGATTCAGTAAGATGTTTTAGTGGATATGACCTTGACTAAATGTAAAGAGTATCTTATCATTGTCAGTTTTGATATAACAACCAAGTCTCAAATAATACCGGATTTATTTGCGTATGGGCAAAAAATAGAATGCACTGGTAAGATTTCCATTTTATTCATCCATACATAGTCTCATTATATTATTCACATTTCGCCAAGTAAGGTTTTAAGTTTCACATAAAAGAGAGCAAGCCATAGTAGAGATTGCTTGCTGGGCTCAGTTTGAAACGAACATAAAAAATAGAGTCTGATTTACTTTGTTATGTGACGTTTTTCGGAAGCGATAGCCACGCATATTCTTTCGACGCGGCGAGCTATCTCGCACGCATTGAACTTTAAACATAATTTTCGACTTTAATGCTGCATTTTAAGGTATATTTTCCAGTGACGGAGACGAAATACTCAGGGAGTTATATCCCGCAAATAAGTTTAGATACAGTAATGGAAGGCTTTCGCTTAAAATGTGAGCTAAAATGCTTTTATAAAAGTTTGGTGGGTAGAAAACAAAAAGTTGTGTGTGTTTTGAATAGTTTGAGAAGCTTTTTCTGCGGTCTCATTTGCTAAATGGGACGGCGATGGCTTGTTACGAGTGTAAGTGCGAACTGATTATCAAAAGTAAACTTTGTAATAAAAGTTGCTTTTGTTATCTTTGGTGTTAAACTTAGACTGTGCATTATTTAAAAATATAATTTTAATGTGTTAGTAGTATTTGGACGTAGAAAATGAGCTAACTAAATGGCGTGTTCTTTCGATGGAAAGATGAAGGTACAGCGGCTACAGTATCGTGACTAGGATTTCAGACTTTCAGGATGTGGTAATTTCGTTGTAATATTTACTGCGTTTATGGCGCGGCCATAGTGAATGCGACTGCTATAGTAAAGGGGTATGATTCTCGAATTGGACAAACTATTAATTGGTTTATAATAAAATAAAATTAAAGCAGCACGGGTCTGGTACTATGCTCGGTAAAAACAGCAATAGGCTCTATTACGAGGGACCTGTAATCATAATTTTCGAAATTTGCGTGTAATATACCTTAACTCACCTCTTCGAGAATATAGGCATCATATGATTGTATTTATTTTCAATCAGCAATAAATGAAACAGCATAATCATTTTTATTCTTAAAGACTTGCATGTTGTAGGCGAACACAGAAACTATATGCTAAAGTTAGATAGACTAGGATAATAAGGTAAGGCCAGTTGGCTTTTAAGCTTATGGCAAAGAACCTTTGGGCTAATTTATTGCTGGACCACAAAATGTTTTTAATCCCAAGCAGAATGAAATGATGAAATAACCAATTAAATCTAAGACTCTTAGTCATGTGCTGAAAATAATTTAATCAATTAATGATATTAAACAATCAACGATAGCGATATGGCAATCGATAGATAGTTCCTGATGAACTAGTTTCAACGAGACGAAACTACGTCTAACCGATGCGCTTTTGAATTGAGCACAAATGGCGTCTAAATTTGCAGTGAAACTTGGTTTAATTATTTTGGTTTAACTTCGAAGTAGTTCTTAGGAACATTCTATATAAGATACGATATGACACAGCTTTTGTTTTTGGTCATCTCATCTCAACTTCTTAGCAGTTCTATCTCATCTGAAGTGTATATATATATATTACACTTTATAATATCTTTATAGAGTCTATGGAATATAATCAGTACCTACATACGCGCAACTAAGTACTTATTGATTTAGTGACAGACACAACTATAATAATAATTATTATTTCTTTTTACTTGGGGGAATGCTTTGAAACATAACTCTCCGCGGGGCGACGGAGAGGTTATGTCGGGCTCACCGGAGAAAAGGTACCCCGGTAATACCGACTAAACCTACCACGGTGTTCCTCGGCATAACCATAAACGGCGAGGCCGTGCGAATTGCTTTTACATGCAATCGCGACCCCGCCTTGGTTTCGGCCCGCTGTGTGAAACGGCAGGCCACTGCACAAAAATACTTTCTCCACCGTCCCCCTGGAGGGGACAAAGACACAACTATAATTATTAATTAAATCTTTTAAAAAATATGTACCTAACTAAAAGAGTCAGTTTTAAACTCGAACAAAATAAAGACCACAATAAATTCAATAAATTTCCAAAAGCTAATGAAATAAACAATAAAGTTCGAGCACATGTTTGTACAAATCAACGTATCATGCAATGTATTACAACCATTATCCTAATTAATGCAGTAGAAGTACATTAGCTATACAATTTCAAAGTCAAACTAAAACTCTTAAAAGATAAACTGTACCCAAATAATCCATCATAGTATAATCTTTATATACCACCGTTTCAACTATCTAATCAATTGTACGAACACTGCATTATAAGACAAGATTACTCAACTTAATCAAACATTTCTTTTACTGCAGGAACTAAAACTATTCGTTTTGCCAAAGCCAGATTTAGCTCCAGCTGGAAAATTCAATCCAATCAGCCCAAATCCTTATTTAAATACGAGGAGCAGTTCTGCAGAACAATTAGGCTAAAAGCTCACTCCGCTTCCTCCTTTTCAACAGATTTTAACAGTCGCAGTAACACTTTTGTACCCCAATAAAACACCTTGACTGCCCAGAGGCGTAAAGCCATATATCACGTATCGTAAAATGTAGAAAGTTTTTTGATGTCCCCTCAAGGGTTTTATTAGTCCTGTTTATTGCATATTTTTATGTGAGGTACGAATTACTTGTGTGTTTATATATCGCTTGAGAGCCATAAATTTCTTGTTTTACTAATCTTAGTATAACCCCTGTTAGATCGACTGTACACGTTCAAGTTTCGGTCCGGTTAAATTCGATCCACATACTTGACATGGCAAATACCGTATAGCACGAGATGTGTATACATTGTACTGTTACCGAAGTCTTGAATCGCCCATGATTCGAAATCTAAATATAATGCGATTTAGATCAACTTTGTTACCAATTCTACTTAAAGTCATCGTAGTAAACCGTCTCACCATAGTCAAAATTATTTTATGAGACTAACGCATTTATTAATAAGTAAATCGTGACTATAAAGGTGACGTATCAAGGGTACTGCACATTTCTTGTTTTACTTTCAATGCAAGTGGTACCAGACATTTAACTGCATAGCTTCAAAAATATTTATATGCCTAATTATTTAAAATACGTAACTAAGGTAACAAGGCTGCAGATTTTTTCAAAATTAAGTTTAAATTCTCCAGAACAACCAGACGACGATCGCAGCAAATTGATACTATAAAATAAATACATTTCAGTTTAAATCATTCCTGGACGGTTGGCACTCAATCGCATTGTGCACCGAGCCGGGTAACCGGACCTCTACCGGATTCAGCACGGCTCGGTCCGGACGCCCGAACATGTACAGTAGTCCTTAATATAGGTCGTATTGGCTCGGGTTGGGTACGGCTATTTAGGTCAGGACATTGTGGTGGGTCCGGTTATACGGGACTCTAAAGAGGTAGCGCGATACTCGATTCCATTTATAAGTACTTATGTATTTACTTGGAAGTAATTGACCTGCAAACTTTTGAGATTAAGCTTCTTCGTCGTTCAATAATTATTTTATCGATAATTAACGTAATACAATATTATATCTTCATAATTATTTGACTCATAATTATTATTTGAACATTAATTTATTGCATATCTGGCAAGGCATTATTTTTTTTAACTAGTTGTTCGTCGGATGTAGCGTTCATCTCATACAAATTTATTACATCCACTCAAACTAGGTATGTATTTCTAAATCAGCGTATTTGGACATTCAATCTTTTAGTGGGTGATATAACCAAACTTTAGATATCTATATCTAACTTCAAAATAGACTAACATCTATACAAAGTTTCATCTCATATCCTCTTGGGTATGAAGGTCCAAAAATACATTTTTAGTATTTACTCACTTTATGTAAGAAATTTCTCTCAGTGGCGAGACCAACAGACTGCAATGCAGAGGGTCTCGGGTTCGAAACCACGTCGCGCACCTCTGACTTTCGGAAGTTATATGAATTTTCGAAATTACGTGCGTATTGATTGACAATTATCGCTTGCTCGTGCGTGCCTCGGAGAGCACGTTAAGCCGTCGGTCCCAGCTGCCATGAACATCTATGGCAGTCGTTATTGGGAAGTCAGTGCCCTATAATATCCTGACACTGGTCTAGCCTAAGGGTATCGTTAGCCTTCGGGTTGCGGAGGTCAGGTGGCAGTCGCTCCGTGTAAAAACTGATATCCAGTCAAATCCGGTTAGACCAGAAAGGCCGACCCCAAGTGACTTGGGAATAATAAAGGCTAGGGAGAAGATGTAAGAAATTTCTGTATAACATTTGCTTCTTATCGACCAGTTCAGTCTGTACTTTGCCAGTCAATGAGTGTCAGAGTTTTATAAAGAAGATTTTTATTTTATTTATTTCACTGTTCTAGTTTAATGCGGACATCAAGCCAAACAAGATACCATATTGAAAAGAATCGATTATTATTTATGTGTATTAATCAATAATCCAAACGACTATAATATTCATGTCAACATATTTACATAGGTATTTCTAAGAAGTATTTAATATATAATTATAAATTATGGTAATAAACAATTATGTGGAAAACATGAACCTTATCCCTTAAACCGATAATGACCGGCACCATAAACACCCATATGTCACGCATTCTGGACATAAACTGCCCATGTTACCTTCTCTCTCATAATAATTGCATTTAACACCCATTGTGTTTCCCGACATTATAGACAGAAGGACGTACGGACGTAACTGCAAATTTCCGTGCATTTCAGCAATTTCGCCGATCCTTAACGTGATTATTTATGATGGGTTCCCACAATAAAGGTTATTAAATGAGATATATTTTTCTTTCTATAAGAAGTCCGTGTACTGTATATACGTGTATTGACCATTATAGGTTTTGAAGATGGTAAAAGAAGCATTTTATACCTTAGCAAGTCTTTAGGACCTATGACCTGATGACCTGTACGAAAACGAACGATTTTTTCGGATCAACTCTCTTTAGCTGGTAGTTATGAATTACCCCATACTCTTCACATACTATCACATATTATTTGAGACCACTTATACATAAATAGAACTCCGCTTAACGGCAGGGGAAGACACTGACAACCGATTTCCTTATGCTACAATCTGCCATATTTGTCTTCTTATTTCACCATCTTAACATTCTTCATGCACGTTCGTCAATGTTGTCTTCTTAGAGAGAGAAAAATCTGTTCTTTAGCCGGGATATATTCGATCTAATCAATAAACGTCCATAGCAAAAAAAATCTATGTCTACTACTCTATTATTTAACTAGGTATATCAGCTATAAGATAAAATAAATAAAATGTATAATATAATAAATGTCTATGATATTTCTAAAAACATATTTATGATCTCTATAGTTGAGATACGAGCCCTTTGGCGTATTGGTGTTGCCTGTTAATTAATTTGAAATATTTGGCCGACTAAGTTTTGTAAAGATGTATCTTTGATTTTGAATGTATGTGTTATGTAACTAGACTTAATTAGTAATTATGAATAACGCCACAAAATAAATGTATATTAAGTTCAAGTTCAGCCTCACCAATTCAGCTCATCCCAGTCGAAGACCCATTCACATGTGCTTTACATATTTTCTTGGACCATATTTTCTAGAGTATTCCTGCGCAGACATACATACAAATAGCTTGTGTGAGTTTCACTTGTTTCTTAAATATGTATATTTTGAAAACTGATACTAATCGACAAACCCATAAAAATATGCAAATACAGCCTCATTACAATTTTATAATAGCGAAGACAATTGGCTAAGTACGCAGTTAAAAATAATCTATTCTTATCGCCTAATATTGGATAGAAAAAGACAGAGTATACAAAAGAATACGCCATTATCGAACATTTAATTTACAACAGACGCTAGTTAAACGAAATAATATATCAATCGGCCAATTTGCTGATACAAAAAATAACAACAGCCTGTTAACAATACGGGTCCTCTAAAAGGTACGGCCGAAGAAAAACTAATTAATTATCAAGATTCGATCCCGAGGTGTTGAGTTGTATGTTTGGGAGGGACGAATTGGGTTGCCATGAGTTAAATTTTCCGGATTTGTTCTGGCTGGAAAATTTTGGGTATGGATATTAAGTTTTAGCTGGGAATGTGTTTTTATAACGAGTGGTTTATGTCGTGCAAATATCATTGATATTATGTGTCAAGTATAAATTGCGTGAGTAATGAATATAATTATATTACAGCGACAAATAAGTATCTATATATTAATACGTGAAGCAAAAACTTTGTAACCCTTTTTCCGAAAATTGCGAGGACGGAGGAGTATGGTATTTGGCACAGTTAAAGTTTATATGGAGAAGGAGGGGCGAATCCTAATATTTATATAAAATATGTATTAAATTAATGAGAAAACACTACACGCACACAACCATGCATTTGACACACACAATCGTTCTGTTCGTAGTATTTCGGCATTGTTCGGTTGATGTAATACTATTCTTCGTAACTATGGTTACATAATTATATCAATATCTTATAATGACTTATATCAGCAGTATCTTACAGGCAATCTATATAGTGTCTTATCTATGAGGCAACCTTTGGGCGGATTGGAATGAATGAATGATATATACTATTTTATATTATAATATATTTACGTATTTACTTAAGTATATGAAACTATCAAACTCAAAATTTAAATCAATTATGGTCGAATTTCAACCACTAGGCGACCACTATCAGAAAACAAAGTTTCTAATGTGATAATAACATCTTCTGGATATCAACTTATCTGTATTATGTTTGTATGTTTTATCACAATTCGTTCAATCGTTTACACGTAATTGAGATTACATTCAAATAGGTATATTAATAATTTCTATATTCCTTTGTGAGCTGCATGCTACTTATAAAAATTGCTTGATTTTAAAACCTAATAACAATCTTCCCGATCCGGGAAGCAAGCCCGAGATCACAGGTACAGCACCGAGGCAATGTATAAATGCAATATCCTTCATGTCCGTATTAGATTGCCTTTGTAAATACGCTCCCTATTCTTAAGGACTTGTCCTATAAAAAAGAAAGATCCTTCTCTCCCAACCTGTTGGCAAATACATTTGTCTCGTCCGATTCGTCATTTGGGAGTTTATTCGGGTCAAGGGTCCAAGGTTCGATCCCCGATTCATTGTTTGCAGACAGAGTTACATGCTGAATGAAAAAACAAATAAATTATGACTGTTTTTTGAGTCAGAGGATTACAAAGGGTCTTAAGGGAGAATTCTCTACAGTCGTATCTTGAGACAAAATAACCTTCATAGCAACGATGTTAAAGGCTAAGAACTAGTGAGTAATTGCTACAAAAAGGGGAAATAAATAATTTTAAATATGTATGATCTCGCATACGAATGTTGATGAATTCCCTGTCACTGAATATTTTTTGAATCCTATACGAATATTTGAAACTTGCAATATTTTTCAACTATAAGTCTTTAATATATTTAATAAGCCTTAATCCCTAAGATGTATACCAACTTTATATATTTTTATTAAGATTTAACGTAGTACGTGTCTTACATAGACTTCTTAAGCATTCATGAAGTTAAAACGAAAAACGTTAACGTGTTCAATGTGTTGCAATGCTAGTTGACGTTAGTAGTCACTGAAATTAAACTCATTTATACAGATTTTATCACGTTGTTTATTTAACACAGTATTACATAATTTTGAAATAGCGATAGCTCAGTGGGGTGACCAACAGACTGCGATGCAGAGGGTCTCGGGTTCGAACCCACGTCGCGCACGTCTGACTTTCGGAAGTTGTATGACTTTTCGAAATTATGTGCGGTAGGCAGCGGCTTTGCTGTGTCCTGACATTGCTGAAGTCCATGAGCAGTGGTTACGACTTTACATCAGATGGGTCACTTGCTCGTCTGCCAACAAGGGCAATAAAAAAATTAAAAAAAAAAGTGCTTAATGACAGACAATTATCGCCTGCTCCGTGCCTCGGAGAACACGTTAAGCCGTCGGTCCCGGCTGCCATGAACATCTATGGCAGTCGTTACTGGGAAGTCAGTGCCCTATAATATCCTGACACTGGTCTAGCCTTAGGGTATCGTTAGCCCTCGGGTTGCAGAGGTCAGGTGGCAGCCGCTCCGTGTAAAAACTGATATCCAGTCAAATCCGGTTAGACCAGAAAAGCCGACCCCAAGTGACTTGGGAATAATAAAGGCTAGGGAGGGAGAAGAAGAATAACATTCGCGTAAACAGAAGACAATAAATAGTAGTAGTAACGTTAACGAATGAAACCGTCAATGACCAATCACTAGTGATAACTTACCACCAGGCAAGCCTGTTTATTCGATACCTTAGTTGTAAATAAAATATATAGTAAGTATTTTTTATTTATTTTATTTATTAGGACAACCAGTAGTTGTTACATTGATACATGCACGTATATAAAAATATTATGTCAAAATCAAATTGTAAATGCATCGCTATGGAATCATTTTATTCGGTTCTCGTGCTAACCCTTTACAATATTGCTTCTTCTAGAGTTCTCCAGTTAAAGTTTTGTTGCAAATTATTTGCCTGATGAGAATGCGCCCTTACGTGATACTACTTGCCAATTTGCGAGGGTGATGTTTGTACAGTATGTTTGGCTCTTTTATTTTACTGGCCAAGGTCTAATATGTGATACTTGGGTTCCGTGTTTTTCTTGTTACTTAATATGCTGCTAATAATTTGGAGTTAAATTATTTGAAGATTCGGCATTTTGAATATTTGTTTTGGGTTCGTCTGATATGCGAGTTTACATTTTTTATAATTCCTTTTAATTAGTGACCTTTTCAAGGGTATTGAAAAATGCGGTAATTACATTGTAATCTATACTAATGTTATAAAGCTGAAGAGTTTGTTTGTTTGTTTGCTTGAACGCGCTAATCTCGGGAACTACTGGTCCGAATTAAAAAAATATTTTAGTGTTGGCTAGCCTATTTATCGAGGAAGGTTATAGGCTATATAACATCACGCTATAACCTACGGGAGTGGCGCAGTAATCATAAACGCGAGTGAAACCGCGGGCACATCTAGTATTTAATAAAGATACTATGACGGCATTGTTTCATCTATGTTTTCCTATCTAGTTTATAATCCAAAAACACAAACTTTAGATTAAGTAAGAAAAGGATTTCATTAACACAAGACGAATACAATCACTAAGTAATTGAATGAAATGCAAAATCAATATGACTTGCACAAACTAAGACAGCCAAACTAATATATATCATTAAACCAAAATGGCGTAAAACAAATTACGAACTTGGAACGTCCATACATCTCAGCTGAAACAATAAACAGAAACACTTGGTACCAACCTCCTTTCACTCAATACATCAGGCTGTCAGTGTGGCCAACACCACCGAACGAAATATTCCAAGCCACTGCGCGGAATAGCACTAGATATATTGGTTCAAGTATTGGATGGCGGGAAAAGACACTTTTCTTATATTGTTTATAGTGTCGATTTAATTTTTGTGTCTCAGCGTTTGCTGTAAGATATGGTTTTAAATAAATTTATCGTGTACTTTTATGTTCAGATACCGTGGAGTAAAAATATATAGCCAAATTCAAAATAGATTTTTAAGCGTTGTCTTTTTTTGCCATAAGGAAGGACTTAGGATCAAGAGAGTTCGAATATGATGAATTGCAGTACTAGTAAGGTAGATCAAGGAGAATGATATTAAATGTAATATTAAAGCCATTGTATACCTTTGATCAGCTAATAAAGATTAATGATTATGATTATAAAATTCTTCATAACAATAGTACCTACTAATATATCAAACATAATGAAATAGTAAATAAACCAAATTGAGAGAAAATCTTTAAAGTTTTTTTTAGTCTTATTGTCTTATTTATATTATATTATGTATACTTAGCTTATAATATCGTTTTCGGATATCCTGTAAAGATATACATATATAAATAAATGATTATCTAAAAGAAAGCTTATCTAGCTCTCGCATCAGAAATATTTTATGTATCGCAGTTGAATTATTAATAGAAAACATAAAATATTTAAATCAAAAAGACTAAATACAAAAATAAATTTTGAATGACACAATTTTAGTCCTGTCTATTTTCGATCACCATATTTCAAACTCACAACACGTGGAAGGATTAAAAAAAATTTGGGTTATTGGTACCTTAACGGAGACCAATTCACAAAATATTATGTTTGAATTCACATTCTAATATTCTAATACTCATCATTTACTCAGTAACATTGTGAATAAGAATGTCCAGACTCATTAGACCTCTGTTTTATTAGATGTAGACGTACATATATACCTTCATACCCTCCAAGTCTTAAGCAAACCAATTCATTATATAGTCATAAAGAACATTACCTAAATAGTAACACTTAAATGCTACTCTACTGTATAAAACCACTTTACTTAATAAACAATAAATACGTACAATAAAATGTTCTCAAAGAGTAAAATATCTCAATGTCCAACAGACTAGACAACGCTTATCCTCTGCCTTTTATCTAATCACCAGGAGTGAAGTAGTACTTGTAAATGCTAAGGTAACTAAACGATGGCTTTTAAGTAGTCTCTATTTAGTCCTTATAAAATAGAAAAGCTAAGAGAGGTTCTTCATAACAAAGTATACTGTCTGTTCCTTGTGATCTTGATATTCTCTCAGATAAATGTATAACATAAACTATTATAGAAACAATAAATATGTAAGCTGGTTTGTTAATGTTTGAATTTTAAAATAATTAAAATTATACTTGACTAGTTTTGAGCTGTTATCATGTACAACCATTTGACTCAATACCATAGAATTTGCGTTTTGTGGTTGATCGCGATGATTTGTATGAGCTCAGGGATTTGGATATTATTAGTACCAGCCATTTATATCGTTTTGTTTATGTTTATACCGTTTGAGAAGCAGACACAATTTGGAAACAATTTGGAACATAGCTTATAAGCTATTGTAACACGAACTCAATTAAGGGGTAGCAGCTAGTTTTAACTGACGATATTTGAACACTACTGTTCTTCTTGATAAAAATAGGTACTGCTTCGTAAAGCCTGGGGTTACCGTCACCCATTATTAAGTATCTTAATGCCAATGGTATCTCGCAAGCGTAGCCAAACCATGGGGAAAACTAAGATGAAACGAAAGAATTAGGAGAGGAAGGTATTTCGACTTCGGTATTGTTACTCATGGGATGAAACATAGTTACAATTACTATGAGTCTACTCTTAAGCCGGTTTTCCGGGAAAGCGTGGTACTTATTAGAGATAGCTCTCTCATTCGTACTATCATCAAATAATTAGAGATGGCGAGCTCTATCACTAATAATAAGCAATCAATAAGAACTCGAACACATGTGCACCAACACACAATGAAATTCAACTTAAAATTTGTTCAAATTACCGAGCCACTAAATTTCGAACTTCAAGCACGTGAAGTACTTTCAGTCAATATTGAATGTAGTATATCAGAAAAGGAATAAAGCTAAAGAATCAGCAGTGTGCCGCAGTCGACTCAGAATATATTGTTCTGTCCGAACGTGGAATTGTTGAGAGTTCAACAATTTGCTATTTCCTCTAAGGTTGTACAAGCCTACTCCACTTTATTTGCTTTCCATCCACATGCTCGCTCGTTGGAGGGAATAGAATGAGTTGATGTTTTGGATGACGTCATTGTGTAATGTTCTTTGCGAGGTTTTCTAGTTTAGTTACTTAGAATCTTTGCTAATATTTGTAACCTACATACGTTAATTTATAATTCAGAGCAAATATTTGAGATGTTTTAATAGGACATCCATAGAAACACGTCTGTGTATATATATACGAATAAATATACGACTAATTATAAATATACGATTTTTTTACAGAAAAGTCCAATTGCGCTTTGTGTAACTCAAGAATCGAATTCGGAACTTCACGATAGACTGCAATGCTATGGGACCAAAAAGGCAGCTAGTCTTAATTTATTTTATTATTGTGTAATTCATAAACCAATTTTATATATCTCTGACGTAAATAAATATTGCAAATGCATAGAAGCAATAGTAGGCATTATAAAACCGTCATCCATTTAACTGAATTCAATACAACTTCCAAAAAATAATCTGGTAAGAAACACAGCCGAACAAATAAATAAAACTGTCTCCTAAATCTTCGTTCGACTTCGGACATCTTATAGCTCGATGTCCAAGAACTAAACATAATAAACCTTTTAGAACTGCCATACTAAAACAATAGTTATGGTAAGGTACATAGGTAGTTTTTATTAAAGATAGTTTTCCATTCGACTGCAATCTTATCCAATTTAGATGAAGTTGTGATTAACGATACTTGCCTCAGAAACTAGGTCTAAGGTAACGTAGCTTTAAGGCAAACATACGAACGTAGGCTATTAACTTGAAGACAACTAAAGGTAAAGACTTCTAATTCTTGATAGCACGCCTTACAAAAGTGGAAGGATGGATTACTCTTAATTACAATGAGCACTTAATTTTTCTACAGCAGAAAAACAAATTATCGGTTTAAAGTAAATGCTAATAGAGCATTTGGAACAGAAAGACCTTTGCTAACGATTTCTTTTCAGGTCAGATTTTCGGCAAAATGCTGTTTAAATATTAACATAAATTGACAGCGAGTGCATACAGAACGTATTAAGACTGAATGTAGCAAGAGATCGTGTTGTGTGGAAGTGAAATTTCATATCCCTTCCTGCTTACCTTTTAAAGAAACAAACGTTACTATATATAGGTTTCATTGTGTAACAAAAAGGTGACAAACGACTCTTGGCCTATAGATGCTTGCTACAACATGAGTATCACTCACGCGTTACTGATGCTGACTGCACAAAATGAGTCGGTATGTTTTCAAAATGAGACGGACTAATTATGGATTCTTCCATAATTATTAATTATTTTAATGTTTGTAAGTAACGATTTTTCGGACTCTTTTCAAACATCGAATCACATACAAAGTACACCAACGTTCAAAGTATAGATATTTGCCAAAGTATAGCTACGTATAGCCAATAGCTCACTAACCAGTGCCATCACTTTCGGTAATAGCCGACTAACTACAAGTTGATAGCTCGTCAATACGGACACGCTTCAAAAGGAACGGTTTAGCGCAATCGACAGTATTTGTACTAGTGCAACAGTAACTCAAATTGAATGATTGAATTTACGTTTTATTTGGTTTCGTTTTTGTTGCAGCAATATTTGATAGAAGTCTATATTTAGCCGTGGATGTCGTATAGATGAAATTATGGTTAAGCCGGTTTGTGGGAGGTAAAACAACGCGGTGTCTTTGATATCAGCAATTATACCATGCACACTGACCTGGATCACTGTCTAAGCATTAGTAATAAGATCTTTAAACAATCCACAAAAAATGTTTACACGTTCTATAATCTGTAGTATACATATTGAATATTTTTATTAAAGCGGAACATATATTTACATTAATAATTTTAAAACGAATTAATATTATAATTAATCATATATATATATTTACAAACGTATTAAAAAAGATAACATAATTACAAAAACACAAATAATTATAATACTAAATATTTACAAAAATGGGTTAGGCATCGTAGAATTCTTCAGCATCGCTGTTAACTGGTAACGTGGTCAGAAGACTGGCAGCATTGCCACGTTGAATGGCAATACTGATTCTTTGGGCCAAGAAAAGACCAGCCTTCTGATCAGGCGAAACGTCGATCAGGCGTTTTGCGATCTCCCTGTACAAAATACAAGCGCTCAGACACCATGAACCCAGGGTTTCCAAATGGCGCAAAAATGTAATTTCCGACTAAATTACTATATTTGCGCCATTTGAGGGTTTCCGCGGTTACAGCAGCAGCGCATAAGTATACATATTCATAACTTTTTTGCTTTATTTAATCACATTTATTTTTCATGATTTATTAATTCTCAACTTGATGTTACTCCAGAACGTGTCTGAATAATCGTAGTCTTCCCCAGCCTTTCGATATAAGCTTTATGTACATTCATAATCAAGCTTTTGTCGCCTCGTCGTACAAGCGACATGTTAAAGAGACCCAACAACAAAATGTCATAAATCTAATTTGTTTATTTCTATACAATACTACGCTCCAATAGTCAAAGAAAATACCTCATACAATTTTATTTTATTGCAAAATTATAAAGGAGCCCTAACAAAGGCATTTTACCTTCAAAGCAAGTATAATACGTGTTAAATTTCTAACATACAAATTCAATAAGTTGTTCGTCTTTACTGAAAAATACATGAGCAATAATTGCGTTTTCAAGCGGCGGCGTCTGCGGAGCTCAAATTAAATAAGCCGCGACGGGCGCTGAGTGCTACTCATGCGAAGTTATTCTACGTATTATTAACTATATTTCATTTTAAGAAATGTAATAGATATCATTCCGTTAGCCAACTGCATGGATGTTATAGAAGTTTATACGGATGACGGAATGGTTTAAGGGGCATGTGTGAAAAGGGCAGTGTTGTGATTTCGATTAAAATAAAACTTGTGTGATCAGTACGTGTTAAATTTAAATAGTTTATCTAAGTTTGAGTGTTCTTTAGAATCAGTGTCAAACGTCATTTCTAATTTATTTAGCTAGGCTTTTATCCTATGTGGCGTGTCACTCTTATGCCATCTAACTTTATTATAATGACTAACACAAATACGTAATTAGCCAGACTCAATGATCGAATTTAAGACCTTACGATTGCATCTTACGTGGACAGTCATGCCAAGACGAGACTTATAATCAATAGTTATCAGAAAGTACGTGAGGTTAAGATAAATGGAACATTTTAGAAGCAAATATTGAGCTATCACTTGTCAGGTACACGTGATATCAAATAATTCAGCAGTTATTTGAAAATAACGTTAACCTAGCTTTACGGTTTTTATTGAACTTCGCAATTTTTAGGATTCCGTAGCCAAATGGTAAAAAACGGAACCCTTATGGATTCATCATGTCTGTCTGTCTGTCCGTATGTCACAGCCACTTTTTTTCGAAACTATAAGAACTATGCTGTTGAAACTTGGTAAGTAGATGTATTCTGTGAACCGCATTAAGATTTTCACACAAAAATAGAAAAGAAGCAATACATTTTGGGGATTCCCCATACTTAGAATTGAAACTCAAATTTTTTTTTCACAAACCTGTACGTGTGGGGATCTATGGATAGGTCTTCAAAAATGATATTGAGGTTTCTAATATCATTTTTTCTAAACTGAATAATTTGCGCGAGAGATACTTCCAAAGTGGTAAAATGTGTCCCCCCACCCTGTAACTTCTAAAATAAAAGAATGATAAAACTAAAAAACATTTATGATGTACATTACCATGTAAACTTCCACCGAAAATTGGTTTGAACGAGATCTAGTAAGTAGTTTTTTTTAATATGTCATAAATCGTAAACCGCAATTTACCTTTCATTCAATCAACTCAAATATAAAAATATAAAAAACATTTAATTTCATAAACATAAACCGTGAACCATTATTTTCTAATAATAAATCTGTAAAAAATACATTATTATTAAAACATCGATCAAAGTTACAACGAACTACACAAACTTTTATATTATGTTACTTGCTGCTACGGAACCCTTCATGGGCGAGTCCGACTCGCACTTGGCCGCTTTTTTATGTTTTAAAACGATATTTACGTAAATATCGCACGTACTATTTATAATATTTTAAACCAGACAAGGTGATCTCAAAATTCAATGACTTATTTTTTTAATAAAATATATTATTATTCAGTCTCAAAAAAAGACTTGAATTAAAAAATCATGTTATATAATCGTTTCTTTGTTCTTACGTCACAAGGGTAAACATATATTATTAGTTGAAATTAAACTACTATATACGGATTTTATCGCGTTGTTTATTTATCAATGTATTCTTTTTTATAGTCTCCCCGTGACAACGTGTAAACCAAAAATAAATAGATTTAATAGTTTAAATAATTTTATAAGCTTATAAATTAGTAAAATAAAATCAATAGTAGTAGTAGTGTAATATTTTCAAATCAATTTGTAATACAGTGATAAATAAACAACGCGATAAAATCCGTATATAGTAGTATAATTTCAATGAATAACATTCGCGTAAACAGAAGCCAATATTATATATTATTAGTATCAAAAGTTTATCTGCACGGATGGCACGGATGTGTAACGTTGTTAGTAGAACGTACTTAGGATACATATGAGGCAATTTAATTTGTGTGAGCCACACATAATTGTTCTAAATCTGGGTGTACCTTGCTATTTTTTTCATATCTTATATGGTGGCTTGCCGATTATGCATTATCTTATAAATAGAGATGACAAATAAATAATTGTTAGATATAAATCTCTATATGTTGCCTCTAGTTACCGGTACACTACATCTGTTTACTACATAATACAAGTCAGAATAAATATTAAATATTATCAGGTACTATAATCCTTACACCTTCACAAACTTAAACCATTATTATAATAAATATTTGTCTGTCTTTTCAAACAATTACAGTTTTCCTCTTCCTTGTTTATTCTGATAATAACTTATCATCACAAAGTAAGATCTATTCTCGATTCACATAAAATCGAGCCGAGACGGACAAGATACGAACACCCAAATGAAATCAATGCTCGATTCATGCGATGCTTCGAGAAGCATCTCGATTCGATCCATCGCTCCATCGATTTGCAGCCTATTGAATGCGAGTTTAGAATTTGAGATGCGGAACAGCGATTTTATTATTTTTCATTTATTTTGCGTTTGTTATCCGATTGCTTCGTAAGCGCGAAACGTTTTTTAATCAAACTGCTAAGCAAACAAAGAATTTGTCATTTATTTTCTTTTATATATTTGGTTTTGTGGTGTAAGTTTGTAGTTGATTTTGAGGTCCGTTTGATCCAGAGGCCGAGCTAACCATTTTTTGTGTAGTGGCCACACACGCCATTTTGTGCAGACGTTATATGTGTATCAAATAGTAAATCGCTATAATAGTGAAGGATTCATCGTAAAGAAGCCTCAATCATACGGTAGTTAGATATATCAAGTATACAATCCCACATTGTCCAGCCACTATGCCCTCAACCTTTTCATACGCTGGCCCTGCGCGTGATCTCTCTCCGGTCGTTTCGAATTGCCGTCCCATTGTCTTATGAGAGTTACGGCACAGTAAATATTGGCACTATAAAATCTCCAGCGCAAATAACCAGTCTCCGTTACGATTGGCCACCGTGACCGGATTCAGTCTGAAGGGCATTATATATTGTTCTTTATTTAAGGCACTCCTCAATCTCATAATTCATTTACGCTATCTACTTCGCTTTTAATCTTAAAAGAGTACCCCACTTTGTTCGTGACACAATTCATACAAAGCAAAAATACAAATACAAAAGTGCTAATACAAAATCAGCACTTCACGAAGATGTCGAAGGCGTACAGATTTCAATCAATCTCGATACAAATCAAGAAAGACGCTCGGTACGTAGCTCTGAACCAATTCCTTCTGTCTATTGCTATTCAAAGTGAGTTTGTGGGTTATTGCCAAGACTCAACACGAATGAGTTTGAGGATTAGAAAAGTTTATCATGTTGTATTTTAGTGCTTCAATTGGTTTCTGTGTGGGTGAATGGAGATTACAGTGGAATTGGTAATTTTCTAAGTTTATGTTCGTAAATTGCTAATTCTATTTATGTAATATACATATTATATACTAATATCGGTACATTATCGTCTGCGTGAACTACATTTCGCCTGCAGCACCATTTAAGCAAATCACACTATGAGCTACTGCTATGCTGGACATGATTAGGTGAAAAACCTAAATAATATATATAAATAGTAATGTCAGTTTTTTCGTTTGTTACGGTTTTAGGCCATAAGTACTTTACCAACCATCATTAAATTTTGTATAAACGTTGTCAGGAGTACAAAAAAGGACAAAGGGTACCATTTATCCAAGAAAATATATTGTTCTCGAGCGAAGCCGTGAAAAAATAGTTTACTTATATTTTAAGTGGAGGCTATGATTTATATATGACATACATACATAGTCTCACGTTAGGCTCTAGATAAACGGACTGCATTTCAACTGCACTCCGACTGCAAAATTGCAGTTTGAATGCAGTAAGTACGACTGCAATAAAACTACAAACCAACCGCGCAGCACAATTACAGTCGATGTGCAGTTGGCGTGGTGTTTCAACAACTACACGCTGACTGAGAGCTAGCTGCACGGTCGATGTGGAGATCAAATGCTGGTGGTCTATAGCAATCTTAATGCAGTTGGTCCAACTGCATTTGTACTGCATACTGACTGCAATCGGGCTGCACGCTTGGTTAACAGTTTTATTGCAGTTGTACTAATTGCATTCAAACTGCAAATTTGCAGTCGGAGTGCAGTTGAAATGCAGTCCGTCTGTCTAGATCCTTAATAATAATGTGAAAGCGATGCGCTTTTTGGTGCGCCGGCCGTGACAGCATAAGTAGTGTCTTGGCTATGATAGCGGTTAGACTGGACTATCCGTTTATTACACGTTGTAGTGGCTTCCATGTTGTCTACAATAATAATAACTAATTTAGATACTACTTTAAAATAATTTGTCTTTTTTAGCTTAATGCTTAAATAAATAATTAATACATCGTTACGAGGTTGGCAGAAGTGCATTATTATGGTAGCCGTGTTTTAGTTTCCACTTGTTGGGGAGTGAGCCTACTGCCATCTACCGGACACGGTGCGCAGTGCAATTTTCTTAACGAAAAGCTAAGGTCGTTTATAAGGATATATTTATATACATGGAATGTAGGTGTCATTCACTTTTGGCAATCCATTCGGGGATATAACCATGTAACTATCGTAGTATGTATATATAAATAAACGGACAAGTATAAACTAAGAATGATCCAACGCTTTTGATGGTCTTAAGCTTTTACCTTTGTGAGCAGGCCTCATTGCCAACAGTAAAACAGTAATGAAATTGGATTTCATTTGATAAACAGGCTTAACACGTTCAATTAATTATCTCAGAACTAGAATTACTTTGACCTCTTCAAACCCACAAACATATCTTGATTTAGAGTAAAATCTCAATTAAACTACTGTCAGTATTATGTCTGTTAACGTTTTGTTAACTTGGAATTCTTGAAGTTATCTTTTATCTTTTAAATTTTAGAAAAATATTATTAATTAATCGCAAGTAAGGTCCATTATCTAGTATTATATTAAGTATGTGTACAAATCGCGAAAGTTACCTAAGTCAAAATGCTATCTTTATAAGCTGCATATTTCTTAACAGAAATATTCAGTAACGTTAGTCCGGTCTATCAGTTTCATTTTGAATCTCACGATTAATTGCAAATGTAAGCGAAAATATATGCCTTCAGAAAAGCAGTCTATCATATTTGTATTGGCTTGATCCACTAGTAAAACCTGCCAGTAGGCAGAAGTAAATCCTTTATGTATTATAGAACATAAAGCCATTGATAGTTCATGTTAAGAAAGCCTATAATTCGATATAAATGTCGATTGAACAGTCGCGACAGCATGATGGTAAGAATGTAGATAAAAACTAACATATCTGCGCACTTTTTTACACATTGCTACAACGTTTTCATAGTCAGTTTGTAAAAAGTTTGCACTTTTACATTTGTAATATTTTAGAATAAAAGTATTTGATGATGGCAGTATGATATGTATTCCATACTTGATACCGAATTTTTTTTACCACGTTTCCAATATGATCTCTAAGACCATATTCGAAAACCTAGGATATATTTTGCTTAGAAAACGAAGGAAAGAGTTTATCTATACTTTCTTTTCAAATGAACAAGATTTATAGTGACTCCACACAGACTCATAAGTTTCGTCCAGTACCAAGAGATGGCACTGTACACAATACGCGCTTTGCCATACAATGCTGAATCACGCAAGTGAAGTTTATACAACGACTTAGTATATATACAAACTCCTGACATCAACCGTTTGACTGCAGTGCGCCAGGCATTGCAGAACACTCAACCTGGTTTAAGAATCCTCCCTTTGTGCTGGAGTGACATCACAGCCCATTCCTTCGCACTCTGTTCGGTATAGACTCTGTGTATAAGGCACTAATCTCAAAATAATCTTATCGTTTAATAAGAAACTCCATTCAATCTAACCGTATTATCATTTCATTATGCTCAGCAGAAATAAACATAATAATTCAAGACTATCTTTTCTCCATCCTTTTTCCAATGAGAACAAATATAATCAGCATAAAATTTGCATGTAGATTGAAAATGAAGCTTAAGATCTATTAGCTGTATCCTACCATCGCAAATTAATTGGGGTTAATAGATCACTGGCATAGATACTCACTTAGGTATCTATACATACCGATGCTATAAACTGATATGGTTATACTATAGAGACATGAATGACAGGCGGTGTTACCGACATTAGTAACGCACTATTGCAGACTGACTGTATATTGTCATTGTATCTCATGCGTAATAATAATTAAGTTGTAGATCATTGTGTGACGTTTAATTAGAAAAATCTTCAGATAAGACTACTTTCGTTATTGATATCGTTATACAATTCGATTGCAATATTCAATCGTATATATCTCAATTTTCAGCGTAATCTTCCATACGCTAATGGCTTATCATATCAGGTTGAACAGAGTCATTTGTGCCCTGATATTTTAGATTGTGAAGCAAGCGATATGTATTTTAAACAGTACATAAACACATTCTTGCTACTCTTTTCTACTGATTTTACTAATTATTGCACGGATGGTGCAATGGTTTCAGAGCTCGCCTAGCTGTTGCCAGTGTGCCGAGTATTATGTGTTCGATTTCCTCACACAAGAGAAAAGTTTTTGTGTGTTCTAAAAATAGTTGCTCCAAATCGGGGTGTCGTTTATCTCCGGTGTATCAATGTTTACAAATTCCTCTTTGACACATGGCTTCTCTTCTTCTTATCTTCATAGTTTAAATATAGTTTAAGATTTGGATAAGATTGTTTTTAAGAAATAAAATCTATTTACATCTTGTGGATGATCTAAATATAATAAGATTGTTTAATAAAGAAGAATGAATAAAAGCACCAAAGATTAAATTATGTTCGGGTACTTTGAAATAACTAGCTACACTTCAGAACATTGGGACAACTACCATCTTAGTCTCCCCGTGAACAAGGCTGCTGTAAAGCAACCGAAACGTCGGGGCAAAGTGTAAACTTAAATATAAATAGTTTTAATTAAATTAAATAGCATAGTAAAGTTCAATAATAGTAGTGATAGAGTTTTCAAAATTATGTAATAAAAGTGTTTAAAGTAAAATAAACAACGCGACAAAATCCGTATAAAGTGTTTAATTTCAAAGAAGTCGGACTTTTGGACTTACGTGAAGATGCTGCATCGCAGTTCTCAATAGTAACATAGAGTCTGAAACTGAGCCCGGTAAGCGGCAATATTATTACAATGGAACCTAAAACTTAGTCGGCTAAATATGAGTATAATACACCTGCTTTTCGTGTTGGGCATATAGCCGTGAAACTATATACGCACAAAATGCATTATTGTATGTATACAACTTGGTCATATTGTTAACTTTTATTTGTAAAAAGCAAATAAGCAAGCACACATTTTTGTTAATTATATTCTTCTCCCTAGCCTTTACTATTCCCAAGTTACTTGGGGTCGGCTTTTCTAGTCTAACCGGAATTTGACTGGATATCAGTTTATACACGGAGCGGCTGCCACCTGACTTCCGCAACCCGTAGGCTAACGATACCCTAAGGCCCTAGACTATTGTCAGGATATTATAGGGCACGGACTTCCCAATAACGACTGCCATAGATGTTCATGGCAGCCGGAACCGACGGCTTTACGTGCTCTCCGAGGCACGGAGCAGGCGATTATTGTCAATCAATACGCACATAATTTCGAAAAGTCATATAACTTCCGAAAGTCAGAGGTGCGCAACGTGGGCTCGAACCCGAGACCTCAGTCTGTTGGTATTAACATTCAATATCATTAAATTTGATAGTAATACTATGACTATAATTTAGTACTGAATATGTTTCTTCCCGTAAATTGATGAGTCTGCAACTAGCACGAGTATGAGTGAGCTTGTCTTTTGGATAGCGGGGTAGTGATTAATTCGAGATATATATGTACACAACTACACAGTAATTGTCTGTGCAAACGTCGATAGCGCCATTCAGGCTGTCATAATTGTGCTAGTTAGGTCTGCTATCGTACGCTGTGTGAATACAGTATCGTATATTCTATAGTACTAACTGTAGGTTTAGGATAACTTTGGACTAGTATAGATGTTTGACTAACCATTTAACATATTTTAACTATTCATTTCACTACCCAACTCACTACTGGATCCGAGACAAATAGTTTGGTATTTTGTCAATTGGGGTGAATTATTAGCACTATTAAACTCCTAACTATTATTTTAAATGGCAAAGTGATTTTAGTTTTTTTTACGCTTTCATTCCTTACCTACGCAACCGATCATCATATAATTTCGCATACACGTTGTCAGGGGTACAAAATAGGAAATAGCGTTCCTTTCATCCAGTAACAAGGACTGTTAGTAACCTAACCTAATGTTCATTTGTGCGAGCATAGCCGCGGTAAAATTGATTTGATATGATTAGTAAAAATAACGGGATGGGTGTAAAAACTCAGGATTCAACCTCTTCGTCTTCATGTGACCTTTTTTTACGTCAGTTTTTTGTAATGTCTCACTGCTGGACAAAAGCCTCTCCCTTGGACTCCCAAATCTCTCTGATGGTTGATATCTCCTGACCTTATGACCTTGTGACCCCCATATGTCGGGGTTCTTTTGACCGACAGGGACCATATTCAAATTTGACTGAGGGATATTCCCAAGGTGTCTGCACACCGAGTTACAAGTCTATCGGTCCAGTGATTCCGGAGCTATGCCTGTCACTAACAAACTGTTACTAACAAACAGACACACAGACCCACATAGTGCTTTCATTAACCTCTTCGAAGAAGACGCAGCGGTTATTAACACTTATTCAAAACATTATAAGGTGCGTGAAGTAAGTAGCAGTTTTAGCAGCAACACAGCATTTGATGAAATATTAATGTTTCGATCTATCTATTTAAAATAAACAAGTATTCAATAAGTGTCTTATACATATATGGGCGAAGAAAGCTTAAGCCACTTATAGTGCTAATACATAACGTGGATGCTGCCATGCGCAAGATAAGAAAGTACCTATAAGCATATAGTGTAAACGACCGATGTGAATCACCCACGTAAATAATCCGTAAAATTAATTCGCATATATAGCTCGTCAGAGAATCTTACGTTTGTAGCCCGCATCAGCTATTTGCGTCGTATTGAAGCTGTTTAAATCAACAATTACTTAAAAGCTGAAGGTATTACCTCTATATACCTAATTTCTTTTAAATAAACATCACAGAAATCGCCAACAATTCACTTGATGGAACAGTAATCCATGCTCCCAAAAACACAATAAAACAAACACCACTCATATTCCTTCAATCCAATCCCAGAATTAAACTTTACAACCGCAGCTTGCATGAATAAATAAAAAATACATAAAAGCCACGGAACCATTTATACCGCAAATATTCCTATGACGTATAAGTGTAAGACGAATTTCGCGTTTGACTTTACGAGGTCACTATTGGGCGACAAAAGATTTTATGGTCGCATAAATTAAATGTGAGACTTTCATTGAAGTGAGTTTATTGTGACTGGGATTAAGTAATAGTTCTTTTAATCTATCGCGTAAAATGTTTCATACCTTAAGTCTGGATTTTTCAGGCGTTTGAGTAAATCTATAATAGAGCAAACAATAACAGGTGGTAAATTAATATTCATTATTTGTTTAATACTCCAATTGTGGAGTGTATTTAAAAAAAAAAAATTAAATAATATGTACAATAATTTATAATAAATGACTCATTAATTTATAAAATACATAATGTTGTTGTTCGCCCGAACTAGATTGAACTGGTGGCTTGGGCGAAGAAGTGCAAACTATTTTACCAATATAAATTTACATAACTACAATTCAAAAATAACATTTTAATAACCTGCATAAGCAACTAGCAGTACCGGTAATAAGTGGGTCAATAATAATGATGCGCTAAGACAGATCAGCAAATTTTTATTTACATATTTGAATTAACTGTTCAGTTTGCTCATACGTCAAAATTTGTAAATAATTATGTAATGTTTTACAGCTAACATAATTTAATTTATAAATACTTAACTCTCTATTTAATCTATTATATAAAAATGGACCTAGAATAGAAAATGTCTATTTGAATAAATGAATTTTAAACCTGATTGTGAGGCGCAGATTATATCTTTTCTTCTTTTGTTAGTAACATCTACGTGATAGGTAAGCTATGTGTGCTGTTTTAGTACTGTGTAATATATGAAATTTTAAATTATAATCGAATTATTAACATATCGAATTATTTATTATACATGCCAATTTGAGGATGTTGGTCATTCTCAACTTGCAACATGCTGTCATTGAAATCTTCGTGCCCGCGCGACGACGATGATTCCCTTTATCTTAGGTCATTTCTTTCTAATTTTAGATAATTTTTTGTACCCCTCTATCGTAGCCAATGATGATCTTATATTTTTTATTTGGGCGGGGCGGGCACGGGCCTCTTCTCAGTGTGAGAAGGGATAGACCATAATCCACCACGCTGACCCAGTGCGGGTTGGCAGACTTCACATATCTTCGAGAACATTATGGAGAATTCTCAGATATGCAGGTTTCTCCACGATGTTTTCCTTCACGGCGAACTATTCAATACGCACATAACGGGAAGTCAGAGGTGCGGGGCCCTACGATCGAATACGAGACATCTGCGCGGCAGTCCAACGGGGTATCGTTGCTTACCCTATATATTCGAATAATTATAATAAATTTATTAAAATATTCAACTATGCCAATAGTTAATTGATAAATGCACAAAGAAAACTTGAATATTATTTAGAATTTTGTTCCTTTGGTAGACTAGTCCCTTATACAAAATTATGTGTGCCGTTAAACACAGGTAAACACGCAATATACAGGGTAGGGTAGGTAGGGTTAACCTACCTACCCTACCCTGTATATTGCGTTGATATTCCTGCATGATGGGCAATACTTAAATGATACCCCTGATATTGTAGGTAATGGCAAAAAATCATATGTTATGGTAATCACTTACAATCCATTTATACTAGCGCTATGTTTTCCGTACAGAAGGGTTATTTTATGCAAGATAACCAAAGCAGAAGGTATTACTCTGTGTACATGTAAAGTATCTCAAGTCTGTTCATGCCTTTATGTTACAAAAAGCGCATTAAAATATCCATTTTTATAACTTTTGTATAATGGTTGCTACAGTACAATAACATGGGCTATTTTACAATGTAACAGAGATCAACTCGTGATTTATGAATACAACTAAAAATGCATAGAGGACATTCATTTTTATTTATATTTCTAGCTGATGATAAAATTAACAGGTATAATTTACGATTCATAACTATGACAGCATTTTTTATCGCGGACATTTTTACACATTGTACAATGGGTTTTATAAAAGCCTTAAAAACATGTAAATATTATAAAAAATTTACGAGCCCACACTATTTTAAATAACTTCGTCCAACTAACATGGAAAACGCGACACATAAATTAATATAAAAATTAAACTAGCCGTCATAAAATTCCGCAAAAATATGCTCCGTCATTAAAATAACCGTGAAACGCTATTAAAGCAGCGACATAAAATCGCGTCGCATCACACGACGTCATTTTAATCGCAGACAGGCTTTCCAATTAGCGGGGCTTTGCGCGTCACTCATTACCGCTATAAGCCTACGAAAATCCCCCAGTGTGGAACAACAGTTAGGGCGCAGTTTCGTTTGCGCGAACGCTTGATATTTTTTTAATCAAGGACACAGGATATGTTGCTTTGATTCCAAAGGAGGGTTTCATTTATTTTGATGTCGTATTTGAACACAGACACATCACGTGTCTCACTAGCTTGGGTGATCTATGAAAATACTCCAGTTTTGTCGTCGTGTCAAATAATATTTTGTCTTTTTATTGTTAACTAACTGTCATTCGCGGTTGTCCTGCGGTTTTTCCCGTGTAACGTAATAAAATGCGATATATAACGTAATCTAAAGCAGCATCATAAATTTAGATATATATACCTATACTTTTATCTAGAAAAAGTAGCTAGTTGAGTTTAGTCTTTGCTGTAAAACTATATAATTTATATACATGGAACATTATTTACAAAGACTTAACCATATATATAAGTATTATAGTTTAATTTTAACGTATAACATTTGCGTAAACGTAAGCTCATATTATAAATGAATATGAAAATCATTTAATATTATACAGGGTGTCCGGTAATTAATGGATAACCTTGAAATGTCTTATGGTAGAACTAAAGGCAGTTCAGAAAAAACGAAAAAAAAAAAATATTAAAAGGTGCAAGCTATTATAGCATAGCATACTTTTGACTGTCTATCTATTAGCATAATTAGTGTTTAATAATAAAACAACAAACAACCGAAGGATTTCATTCATTTATGGTCGTAGTATACAAGAAAGTTATACATGGTAATTAAAAAAGAAACACATATCTCAGGTAGTAGTTAGGATAGATGTTTTTCATATTTTTTTCTGAACAGCCATCAGCTCCACTATAAGACATTTCCAGGTTATCCTGTAATTACCGGACACTCTGTATATACTATAAGGTGAAACAAGTTTATGGCTGCTTAAATGGTAAGCAGTTACTATATTTTCAGCAACTATTAGGGGTTCATTCGGAGTTATCATTCACGCGTTTTCTACTATGGGTAAAATAATTAAAGATGGGGTGAAAGAAATCTGTTAATCACTAGAAAAACACGGTAATAGTTACAATTCTTTGGATGATTTCACGCTTAAATCTCAGAATGAATGATAAAACATTCGCCTGCCGAGTACAAGATGGTGAATTATCATCGATTATTGTTTTTTAGTAGTGGCACATTGGTAATTGCAAATAAATTGGAAGTAACAAGGTGGCTACTAACACTGTTATGGTATATTGCATACTAGCTTCTGTCCCCGAATTTTCCCAAATGATTCCCCTGAAAATTTCAACGATAGGATAAAAAGTATCAGATAAGTTAAACCAGGACTTGGTTTATCTGTTACAATTTGTTATCATTCACTCATGATTAATTAATAAACATCTTCACAATATTTCCCTTTCATAACATTGGTAAGAAATAAAATTATAATATTAGTATAATGCAAAATCCGACTATATCAATCTTTAACAATTTAAGACTTAGATCGCTTCAAAAAGTAATAAAAACGATATTAAAAGTTATAAAACGCGCAAATGAACTTCTCGCTTTATCACCTATTGATCGAAATCAAATTGAAATATAACTTAATTGGAGCGAATTAATTCAAATCCTATAATATCTTCATGGTTTTCCGCTGTGGTTTATCACCCACATGCTCGGTAATATGTTTTTGTAATTGGTTTCCGTTGATTAATCATTATTATGATGTTACTTTATTAGCATATCGCAGAAAAAGCTGTTAACGTAACTACCTACACAAGTGGCAGATTTCAGTTCAGATTCGACACCCAAAAAAGATAACATGTATGTTGGCTTTTTGTTGGAATGATAGCACAGATGGCGTAGTGGTTTAAGTGCTTGCTTTGCCTCTAATACTACGCCGAGTGAAGAGGGTTCGAATCCTACACAAAAAATAAATAATGATCACAAATAGTTCTGAGTCTGGGTTTTTTTGTGTTCGTTTTACCCCGTAACGTAACGACACAGTTTTACCCTGTACAAGAGCAGTCTTGAAACAACAAACAAAATTTAACTCAGAAGCAGTATGGAGTCTCTAGATGTATTTATTAGATGATAATGCTTGCTTGCTATTAATTTTGACTTAAAACTAAACTGTCTTGTGGGTGTAGTACACCTCAGCTTACTTTAAACGGAATTGCCATCGTGAGTTAAGCCATGCAGAATTGCTGCTTAGATAAACCTTACCGTACTTACGAATACTCACGGAGACATCTTAAAATCACCATAACTGACAGAGGCAACACATGAAGTGTGAAGCGTCTCATTAGGACAAACCCGACCCATACGTGACTAGGCTATGCCTAGACCCTTATACCCTGTTCTCACTTGGCGAGAAATTATTAAACATAGCTATATTTTTAACTTATTTTCCTATTTCATCATGTGTCTGTTTTTATTGTAAGTGTTGTATACTTGTAAAGGTATTTTACTTCGTACTATTCCCTGTTTTAAAATATAAATGTTTACTGAAGTGTCGATGTTGTAACTTTAAATAAATAAATAACTCTTAGTATGTAATAAACCTGATTTAACTTTTTAAAATCGATACTTATTAACGCTTTTAAAGGAAAACCACCACCAGCATTAGCCGCCCTTCAGATTTTGAGTTGTTATCGTAGCAGCAAATCATATATTGTGAGTTGTGAGCCAATTTCTTTCGTTGGTATTGCAAGTAAAATACTCAGAAGATCGCTCACGCGTTGCAAACTGTTTCGAACCTTTTTTAAGACTCTTCCAAAGTATTTCACACTGTTGTCTCTAGTCTAAATCGTACCAGAGATACAAGTTTTCTCTTTGAGCTACAGCCAGACTACTGTGATGGCCAATGCATCTTTACTAAAACATCAAGCGTTCCAAAAAGGTATGAATATACGTTGTTCGATACGGAACTCATATGATAGATATACAAGCGTTCATACGCTTGCATAGCTCTCATATTATAGGGACATTAACACCTAGAACATATAGCGATGACATTTCTACCTAAAACCGTCTAATGCGTACATGTCCTTAGAACTCGGTAATTTCGCGCAGAATTAGCCATGCGGCTTAATAATACCCAGGTGTAATAATCGTGAGACTAATTGTTCGCACACACTAATAATATACATAGCTAAGAACATCGACACGTTCTTCGTTTATTGTGGTTTAATGTAACGTTAGCTTTTAATATTATTTTCTATATGATATTAAAGAAATACACATCATAATAATAGGCATACTATTAGATAGTATGCAAAAACAAATCTTATGATCTCAAAAATAAGGTTCGTTTTAGAATAGCGGCATTATTCAATTGACATACATAATTTCTATTGTATTAGGAATTGCAGTATGCAATTAGCAATTTGCCGTAGGTTTCTAATTGCATGTATCTTTTATAGGTGGTAACTGTACTGCTTTGTATTTAATAATTAGTCTAGTTTACTTGTCCTTATAATTAATGTGACATTTTATAACCATTTAATTTAAACAAATCCTCTTTGAATCAAATGTAATGGGTAGAACATATTTTTTTGCTAAACAAAATGCTTTTGATACAAAGTTCTAATGCCCCAATTAGGATGGGGTCGTCTATTATAGGAGTTAGTATTGCGCATTTACTCAGACAAAATATAATTAGACTAGCATTGCCAGGCCGACACATTGTCTCCACTGTGCTTGAAAGTTGGGCAATCTTATATGTACTTATCATTATTTGTGAATGCTGCCATCATAAATACTAATATTGCAAATAGTGTGCTATGGTCTCTTGAATATCGAGCTTATATAAAATTATCGTTTATTAAGTTTTGGCTGAATACACATGAAATTAAACTACTTTAACAATGGATTTTGTCAAATTATTTATTACAAAAGCGCTATTAACCATGGTCACAGGGAGTCTCCCTGTAACGACACCTAGAAATGGATAAAAAGTGAGAAATCCGTCTTTCACCTCTAAGTATTAAGATACGAATTAAAAATGAAGACAATTTTATTTCGTATACAAATATTTCACCGCCGTACTGGAATATAATAAAACCGATACTCAATATATAAATTGGAAGAATACGTAATCATAAAAGAGGAATTCTCTGTATTTTCCAGATTTATTCGTGAGAACGATTTCATTCCTGTATAAATGCAATAAAGTATTTTATTTCATACGTTTCGTAACTACCAAACGTCATACATACTCGTATATTGTATTTATATTATCACATACCTACATACATAATATATAGATTCACGCCTGTTGCCCAGAGGGGTAGGCAGAGACTACGGATTTCCATTTGCCGAAGCAAATCCTGACACACTTCTCTGGCTTCATTTACTTTCATCACATTCCTTATCCCTCCCGTCGGTTCAAGGTGCTATTAACCTGGCCTTTGTCCAGAACGCCTTCGATCTGATCTAGAAACGTTCACCTAGGTCTTCCCCTTGCGACTGTTCCATTCGCACTAGCCTTTTAAACTATCTTAGTCAGTCTATCCTCGTCCATTTTTTCTACATGCCCAAACTAGCTTAACATACCCTTTTATATTCTCGTCACTATATCCACTTTCATGCCACATCTCTCTCTGATCACACTATTCCTTATTCTATCTTTCAGAGTCACACCACATATGCTTCTCAGCGCCCTCATTTCTACAGCATTTATTCTGCTCTCATGCTTCTTTTGCCATACCCAACTTTAACTTCCATACATAAGCGTGGGCACTAATAGTCCTCTATGAGCAGCCAAACGTGAGAATTCTGACAAATTGGTACTGTACATTCAGTTGCTCAAATCGTCATTACGCGATTTAAAATGTCAAGTACAAGTTGCATAAAATAATCTACAAATGATTGTACTGTAATATGGCGTACTTAGTGTCCGTTAATTGTATATTGGCTAAGAACAGATAGACTAATGACCTGGAAAAGTCGCCTGAGTTAAATGTTGTTATGTATCCAGTCATTATTAAAGTATACTAGCGACCCGCCGTGATTGCGCACGGATATTACAAAACCTTAACAAATTATACAATAAAATCTTCTTCATGAATTGCTCTGTCTATTGGTGAAAATCGCATGAAAATCCGTTTTGTAGTTTTTGAGGACATCGCGAACAGAGAGAAAAGATATATCGGAGATTGTAATGTATAGAGAGAGGCCTGTGGACATAGGCCTCTCTCTACACATTACAACCTCCTTCGTATCTTGTTTAACGCGGTGACCTTTTCCTAGCCCACTGATCAGTAGTGGACTGCAATTGGCTGATTGATAGTTATACATGATATCTGTTTACTAGTGTAATTTGGGAAGTAGGTAACTGCCCAAATTAGCCATATACAAAAAAATAAACTCGTTAATCTGCAATGGCCGGTCACAACTCTTCTGCTGACAGTTTTATCGTCCTTATTCCATATGATTTTACTACTACTTACCATCAGATTTCTAAACCACAATCTCTACATATCCCTTCCTAATCCCTGATAACTGTGGATAATAAAACAGGCGGACGTTAAACTAAAGTTTATGTGCTGTATACACTGGCCATCGGTTTTTATGTTAATGCTTTACGTTGGCTATCAGGAAGGCTTGCTATCAAAGAGAAAGGCATGTTATGTTCGTGGTTTTGTTTTATATTTGTGTTAAGAAACGGTACTAAAGATACTATGGATATAAAAGAGGCTTAGCCCTCATTTTGCACGCATGAAACCAAACGATACTATGGCAGGGTCATTGGTCTCGTCCGAAAACGTTGTCTAACAGCACGGTACGCTTGCGATGATTTCTGACACAAACATGCAGCCTCTATTATAAACTAAAAGGTTTTCTTGGGGTTATTAGCTATAATACTAAGGAAACTACACGGTTTCCTTAGGGTTATAGCTAATAACCCCAAGAAAACACTTTAGTTATATATTTTATTTTAGTTAAAGAAGTACAAAGAAGGGCTAAACTGCACAGTTTAGCCCTTCTTTGTATTTCTTTCACAAAATGCACCTTTTACACTAAAGATTTTATGATTTAGTTTGTCCATGTCGCAAAGTAAGTGGTGCGATCTAAAAATAGCTGGCAAAATGTGTTTGTAATACATTTCTACTTAACCTTCGGGAATATGCGAGAAACTATGTATGACTTTTGTATCGAGAAGAACCATTGATTGGAGTCAATGGTTTTTCTTGATACAATTTTTTCGTTGGTTTAGTTATATTTAAAGCTGATTGTGCCATTCGCTTCTCGAACAAATTTTTCTGTTGTTTAAACTTAGAACACACTTGGTGAGCTAAGTGTGTAATATAACACTCCAGTCCACCCTTTCTGGGATATAGAAACGTGAGTCTACGTATTCAGTCATATATATTATTTGTAAAACATTTGATCTACTTATTAAAGAATCTCATTCCGTACGCTCTTAATAAAATATTCATACGGTTAATAATATAGCTACTTGTAAAATCAACAATGTTATTATAATTTGATTGAAACATATTTTTCCATTCCACAGCAAAAATACTCAGAATATTAATATATAAATTCGCAATAACAGAAATTACAGTGTGTTATTCAAATGCTTATTACATTACATAACGTTCCTCTGAGTTTTTATCGAAAATGTAACTTAAACATCAACTTAATATCAAAATAAATTTAACCAATGAGGCACAACTCTTTCCCAAAGCAAGTACAAGTCAAACAGAACTTATTTATTAAATACACATCTTCTAAGAAAGTTTATGCAAAGTAAACAGCGAACGTTCGAAACGCGTCACACGGCCGAACTCCCAACGAATATTATGCTAATAAAATTACATAAGTTTTTATTAGACAAACTGAAGAAACTGTATAAAGAAATGTTGTATGTATCGTAACAATAAGTAAATACGCAAGTTTCTAAGTGAAAAGTTTGCAAGCCAAAAACGTAGGACAAAAATGCTTTTACTTAAATTGTGAAATTAACGCTCAAATAAAAATAAAGTTTGGATTTGTTTATGGCCCGGAATACTGTGTGAAACTTATGTTTTAAAAGTCACTTAACTTACATTTGGTAGATTATTGTGTTTTATTATTTTAAAAGCAGTCTTATAAGAAGGATGAATGTGTGAGTGAGGTTGCTGCTATAAACTACGTTTTCACACTGCTGTCATATTGCTGGACTTGATACTCGCTCTGCCCCCAGATCTAGATATATTCAACGACAGGCCATATAAAATTTACAAATGTGTACATGGCTTTCTAAATGAACTAAGTGATTATTTAAAAAGTAAGGCCTTGCTATGACATTTTAATAAATAAATTAATTAAACTTAACGTAATATTGCAAGGAACAAAATGCCACGTCTGTTTTTTAGGACTAGTCCCACCTGAACTCCCGCCAGTGTAGGTAGATTTAGTAATACCAATGTTACTTGTGATTAACTTGTGATTGTCGTATTTAAACTGTCAAGGAACTCGCAACGAATTAGATGTTGATCTTAAATAGGTGACTAAGATAGAGTGCACTTACGCCTACCAGTAAAACGCAGTAGGCTGACGGATATTTGATGAGGGCAGTTGAAAAATGTTTAAACTTCTCTTCTCAGCAAAGTATGCGGCAAGTGAATGAAAAAATAACCACCACAAATATCAATAGACCTGATTCTAAGCT
Source organism: Catocala nupta (assembly GCA_963675205.1). Taxonomy (NCBI): domain Eukaryota; kingdom Metazoa; phylum Arthropoda; class Insecta; order Lepidoptera; family Erebidae; genus Catocala; species Catocala nupta. The sequence continues at coordinate 27,317,471 of OY776087.1, forward strand.
ATGAGAGACAGAAGAGAGAGAGGCTGCTGTGCATGAGGTCTCGGGTTCGAATCCCGGGTCGGGCCAACAAAAAGATATTGGGTTTTTCTGTTAAGAAATCTCAATACGAGTCCAGAATTAGGAAGTTGGCGGTGTTAGACACCCCCGTGCCTCGGAAAGCACGTAAAGCCGTTGGTCCTGCGCCTGATCTCTTTCTGGTCGTGTCGGATTATTCGTCCCATCGGATCATGAGAATTAGGGAACAGAGAGTGCACTTGTGTTTGCGCACACACTTGTGCACTATAATATTATCTCCTGCGCCTATGGCCAGTCTCCGTTAAGATTGGCCGCCGTGACCGAAATTAGGTCAGGAGGACATTATGATTCCGGCAATAATTATGGTGAAAAGCCAAAGCGCACAGAAACTTGAGCCACGTGACATAAGATCCATATATCTAACATAGAACTTCAAATTACATCAATTGGTATTTCCATCACACTGTAATATTTCAAACGAAATTGGTACTGAGTAATCCACAGCACATTTTGTGTTTATATCCCGAATATCATCGAGACACATTTAAAATTCTCAGAACACACAAGCTGTAGCATCGTTAAGAGCTAACGAAAAATTCGCAGAATTTTCATCGTCGAGTTTTATCATTAAGCTATGCTTTGTTTTCTATTGTTTTAAGAAATTATGTTTATTTGTGCTTGTTATTTTAAGCTCTCACAACAAAAGAACATGAAGAATAGTTTTCAGCTTGGTTTCCTTTAAAATAATGTCTTGCGTTGGTAGAACTTCATAAGGAATACCTTATGTAATAAGCAACATGGCTGGCAAGGCTTTACATTATTTGTCATTTGTTTTAAGCTATGATGCAACACCAATGTACAATGGCCGTTACCCGAAATCTTTAGAACATTAGATTCTAGAGACCATTTAATATAGTCGTAGAAATTCAATTCGGCTGGCCTGCTCGTATATACATATACACTCACACTACTACAAATGACCAAAAATCCGGTGTTTTGAGACACGACAGAGGCGCATTAATATCAATTATGTTACTTAAAAAAATATAAAATAAGGCATTCTTACCAAGTAAACTCAGTCTTTGGTTGCTTTTAACACAAAAATATATAATTTATAATTACTACAATATTTTATTCACTCACATACTTTTGCTGCCGCCTTATTTGTTACAACAAAACTATTTTTTATTTTTCAATGACTAGTCCCATATTATAAATAGATCCTCTATCACGGCGGACTTTACAAACATTTAAATAATGGACACAAAGAATAACCAGACCCGTAACAACCATTTGTGGATCACACAAAATTTTGTCCCGTGTGGGATTCGAACCCACAACACTCGGCACAGTGGCAGTTGCGAGGCGACCACTACACCATTCGTGCAGTTAACAAGATAGTGTCCGTAAATACTTAAGATAATGAGATTCAAGCACAAATTGATTAGTTGGCAAAAAAAATCTTTACTAACAAATCTATTTAGATTTGTGCAGTTGGTAATATAAATAATTACGACCTTTTCAATAAAGGTTGAAAATCTTTAGAAAGTAATAAGTTTATTTAAAGATTTATTTAAGTCTATCTAATAAAATTAAAGGAAGACTAAATGCCTTGGGCCTTGCCTCTATCAAACTCTGCCCTGTAATTCTTATTTCTTGTTATTACTAGAAATAATGTTTCTATCGCAAAGAACTTAACAAACATATAAGTAGCATACAATAGTATTCGGAACAACCATTTGTTGATCTTACAATACTCGGCGTAATGACAGCGGCTACACGAACAGTTAAGTACACAAGTTAAAAATAGAATTTTACAGAACTATGTGATACCACTCTCTTGTACTTGACGCGGATAACTAGCTTCGCGTATGTAGCCCGTATAAGTAGTTTGGGCATGTAGCTCGCGCAAATTGGCTTCTCGCATGTAGTCCTTACGAGTAGCATGGGTATATATGTAGCTACTTGCGACATATACAACCATCATATTAAGTGACATTAGAATAATATAGGTAGGTAAGTATAATATCATTTATAAGATCTGGGCAAGTAGTCACTAAATTGAACTCAAAAGTTATTGAAACACTTTTAAGATTCAGCCAGCCATATTGGATGAAAAACCATAAATCATTACTTTAGAGTTTACATGCTATTAAATCTTCTAACAATCTATCTGTCCGAAGTTGTCTACTAAAGAAAACTGCTCACGTGGACCAGCCCGGCGAAGTTCGGACTGAATGTACGAATTGCGAAGTCCCGATCTCTGGTGATTTTCAATAGAGTTGTAATTCAAACTTTCAAAGCGACATACGGAATTTATTAGGACATGTTTGAGTTTTGCTTGTTGATATTTTGGATGTGAACGAGGAAGTTAAGTCTGGATCGGATGAATTCCAGTCGTCTGTTGATCTTAAGATTCTTGGCATGACTGCTGAAAAATCTTTGACCAGAACGTTACGTCTCGGTAAGTTTGTATAAGAATTTGTAAAATAATAATGGAATTTTTATTTTATGCGCCATTACACTCGTTTCAAGTTTATAGTTCATTTCTAGCATAATATGAAAAAATCACTGTCAAAGTAAGGAACAAAGAACACTGCTCTCTTGCCGATGACATCACCCATAAGACCAAAACATAAGCTTCATAGCTGCAATATTCATATTAATCTTATATGACTGAGATTTCTGTGAGATTCTTCTACCCTACTGACATTCGCAAATGCGTAAATTCATAGAACGCAATTTAATTTTCAACTGGCGTCACTCTACCATTCTAGCCATTCAGTTGGCACGAGTTAGGACCGTCTTGATTACAGCAGTAACAAGCTACATGTCGTCATCTCGTTGTACATAGTTTTACGTTATGTTTCTACATTGAACAGGATCATAGGAGTATCAAAAACAAAAGTAAAAGGCTAGATGTACATACGTACAAAACATCTTCCGTGGCAATTGAGCTCCGAAGTTATCGTATTTACTCTGACAGTTTTGTTTTTGCATGAGAACTAAACTTTACCTAGCCAAAAGCGAACATGCAATAACTAGTCTCCCATATTTGGGGGAAGTAATTCAGTTCTTATGATGTATAGTCCATACTAAGTAGTCTTTAGGGCGTGGATGAGCTTGGCTTGTAGCCAGCGTCGGATGAGTTGCCTCCTGGTAACGCTACGCGAACGACATATTAAACAGAGCTTTTAGAGTCTATAAAATGTTATTGGTACTTGATAGCAGAATATTTTGATGCTAAACAGGTATGATGAAGCGCAGTTTAAAATTTTATATAAGGATTAGCCTGTTCGTTAGTTTCATATTTTCATAATCGCTCGACTACTATAGGTTCATAATGAACAAAAGGCTTAAAGAGGATAACTATACAGGGTGATTTTGAAATCGTGTAATTCCTTTTAACCACGCATTCTACTGGTGATATAGAATAACCCTGACCATATTTTTTCTTAATTAGAATAATGGTTTCGGCAAAATTAGAGTACAGATTTTTTTCATGAAATGATTTCAAATAGTCATATTTTAACCACCTGACACAATCTTAATATTTTACTAATTTAAAAATAATAACATAACAATAACTGATGTCGTAAATAATAAGGGGCAATAAAAAGGACCGCCCGTTATTATTTACGACATTAATTATAAATATGTTTTTTATTTTAATTAGTAAAAAATTAAAATTGCCTCGGTTAGTTAAAATATGACTATCTGACACCATTTCACGAAAAAAACGGAACAATAATTTTTCAAAAAAAATAATTCTAATTAAAATAAAATATGGTCAGGGTTATTCTATATCACCAGTAGAATGCGTGGTTAAAAGGAATTACACGATTTCAAAATCACCCTGTATAATAGAGCTAAAGAGGACATAGTAAAGATATCAGGTATAGCTTGTCGAAAAAAAATGTACTATAGCGCAAAGCTGAGATCAAAATAGGAGAGTCTTATGCGCTGCGATGAGCATGATGGAATGCTGGGGTCAATGATTGCTTGGTATTTAAATACAGGCTTATGAATGACCCATTTATTACGATTTTATATTGCAGTATAGTCAGTCTAATGCAACATGGAGCCAAAATATCGCGTGTATTTTGCTTTAAGGGTTCAAAGATTAGACTAGACATCTGGATATTTTCGAGACTACTCTACTACCTTATGTTGATGATCCTAGGATAACATATTCCCTTAGTATTAAGCAATGGGATGAAAGCTTCTATGTGCATAGAGTTGATTACCCAATAACCATAGATTTTATTTGTCCTTGAATAGACGTCCAAAAATGAAAATTACCTGTCAACAGCTGTCAACCTTTACTTATCCCAATATGAATAAAATTTAAATGATGCTACGTATCAGTGTTGGCATGTCACTATATTTTGGACCTTCTTTTCATATTTTGACAGCTATAGCCGCATCTATATCTATCTCTATACCCCATGATGCAAGGGACTCTAAGAAAAATATAGGAGAAAATTCCACATCAACCTTTCACATTATTCCATTATGTTACGGATAAGTTGTCACGCTGCGAGATAAAGCTCATTGTCATTGGAAGAATAGTGTCACGTGACTATCTGTCAACGGCTTAAGCGATATCGCGCTGAAGCGTCATTGCGTTTTATCGCTTCTGTTCTTTTGTGATTGGCTATTGTTATCTTTGCTATCTTTCTTTAAGTTCGTGGATTATTCGTTTGTGTACTTTGCATTGGTTGTATGTTTTGACAACCATTGATCTAGTGAGCTAGTCACTAGAGTAGCAGGTAGGAAAATTCTTACCAGCTCTCCAAAATTAGGCAATCGCCGATCTCTCATTTCCGTGCATCTTAAGAACGTTATTCCTGCGCCTTATCTCTATATGGAGTCAAGTCGAATTGCGGTCTAATCGGACTATGAAAGTTAAAAAGAGCGCATTCGTGTTTGCTGACACACTTGTGGGGCATCATAACTCCTGCGCAGATGACTAGTCGCCATGATAGAGCATTCGGTCAAGCTTTATAGATCACGATGACCAATCGGAGCATACATGAGCATGTTTTCAATGCGGCATACAAGATTTATTAGAGATCGTCTTATTAAAGTCGATTATTAAATAAAAAGATATGTGATATATTATATCTCTGATCTCTGCCTACCCCTCTGGGAAACAGACGTGAATCTATGTATGTATGTATGATATATTATAATGTTATTTCAGTAATACAATTGGGAGCGGGGCGAACCTATAACCCTTTCATATAACCTTCTACCTAACCTAAATATTTCTAAGTTGAATTCTCATAGTTTTCATTCTAATAAAGGTTTGTCTAGTTCTGAATCTTTTGCATGAAAAACTATGGTATAAATAATTGTATAACCATGTTACCACTCCAAAAATAGGCACCGCGCACTGCGGGTAAATTTTGAAAGTAAACGTAAAATATAGCCCGACTATAAAAAAAAAATACATGCTGTGGGGACGCAGTTGTTTCTTTTCATGGCAACATTGACAGATGACGGTCAGATGACCCTTCGAAATTAGTTGCAATCACTTTGCTCGACATAGGGTGGGTTTTATTTTTATGGCCATGGTGTATACGAATTCCAATAGCAGTAAATTTGCAGTATAGATGTTTTGGAAACATGGTGACTTATACAGGTTGTTTCTTAGTATAGTGAAAACCTCTCAGGGGGTGATTATACTTGTTATTATGAACAACTTTTGTTCTGGAATTATGCCGAAATCGCGAAAAAAACAGCTGTTCCAAACAAAATTGGACTTTGACCTCGACAAAATGCATGGAACAGCTGATGTTTTTTTCGCGGTTTCGGCCATGTCCCAGAACAAAAGTTGTTCATAATAACATGTATAATCCCCCTGAGAGATTTTCACTATACTAAGAAAGACCTTGTATAGGACCCATTAGATAATAATAAAACATTGATCACCTACTTATTTATTTAAGGTTAGGCAGATAGCACAGTTTTCTTGGTTAATCAAAATACAAAAATATCTACTGCCACGAAATTGTCTCAATATTTATAAATACATACATATATATGTAGAACTAAAAGAGTCAGGCAAGAACCTCCTGATGAATATATTTTGCTTCTTCTCACCACTTTCTTTAGGCACACTTGTTGGTGTCAAACCGATCGTAATCGAACCTTACCCTTCAATATCTGCGATTTGGTCAGAATAACATAGATAAGTAATTTTTTTTGCTCGATCTGCTAAACGTATGTTACGTTTCTTACTTTCTTTGTCATTATTTCCACATGCAAAACATTTCCCAACTAATATTATACATTTTAAAGTTTATTATGTCCTTCCATCGTCTTCTGTTAGCTTCATATTTTTTTGACGTGTTGACAGCAACAAATCGACGTAGTTTTTTGCGTAACACAAATGTTTCGGACTAGACTAGATAGAAACTATAATAGTTTACCCGTTCTGGAAATCAAACGCGATATCTCACGATTGCACGCAAACTTACACCACCAGACCAACAAGGTAGTCCACATATTTTTTTCTTCAGGCAACAACGAATTTGTATTAAGTAAAAAATACTTAAAATCGAAACAACCATGAATAATTATTGTGAGGACAGGAACCCACCATGCACAGACAAAGGTTCACAAACTAAACTCCAGAGTTTGGTTTTTCAACCTTTATTAATTGCAATAATTGGATAATCTAAGGGTGCGTAATGGGCTCGGGGACTCTTCTCACAAATATTTCATAGTAACATAAAAAAATAAATTTTCTCGTCTGTAAATAATAACGTCTGTAATTATCATAATAAATTGTTCCCATAAATTTTTGTCGTGTGTGATATTCGAACTCACAACACTCGATATAGAGACAATAACAAATAAAATAGTACGGATATATAAGCAACATTACATATTATTACAGTTTCCTACCTTATAATTAAGGTTGTATGATATATGGGGCTATTTATTGCAAGATATTGACAGTCATGGTACTGGTAATGGTTTTCCTCATAGCACTTTAATATGTATATTTTATGTATGTAGTGAGTATATAATAATAATATAATATAATATAATATTCTAACACATACACACAAAACCATCTAGCCCAAACTTGTACTATGGGTACTAGACAATGGATAAACATACAAATATACGTTTTTTTTTTTGTAAATACATACATATTATAGATAGAAACACCCAGACCAAGACAAACATCCCTGTTCATGCACACAAATGTTTGACTTGTGCAGGAATCGAACCCGCGATCTCAGGCGTGGCAGTCGGTTACACTAACCACTACTAGTATGTAGAGAGAGTAGTGAGTAGTGTATGAGTATGAGTGTATACTCATACTCATACATACAATCACGCTTGTATACTAATATAGGATAGGTTGAGCTGTAATTTTTAGTTTTTTGATACTTATGTAATTATTTTATTGATCCGCAATATAAATAAAAGCTATTTTAGATTTTTTCATCAATGAAATCTACATTCATAGTTCACGTTTATATCCTCTTGGGGTGGGTAGAAGTGTATTACAACAGTTTACTAGCTATGATTCAGGTCCCACTTAATAGGTGGAAAGAAGCAGCGATAGCTCAGTGGCGAGACCAATAGACTGCAATGCAGAGGGTCTCGGGTTCGAACCCACGCCGCGCACCTCTGACTTTCGGAAGCTATATGACTTTTTGAAATTATGTGCGTATTGATTGACAATTATCGTCTGCTCCGTGCCTCGGAGAGCACGTTAAGCCGTCGGTCCTGGCTGCCATGAACATCTATGGCAGTCGCTATTGGGGAAGTCGACACAAAAGATCCCACTGGGTCGAAGTGTCGCCGGTCTGTGCTGACTGGCGAGTGAGTATGTAGTGAGAGTAGTGAGTAGTGTATGAGTATGAGTGCATACTCATACATACACTCAGGCTTGTATTCTAATATAGGGGAGGTCGAGCTGTAATTTTTTTTTTGATACTTATGTAATTATTTTATTGAATCGCAATATAAATCAAAGCTATTTTAGTTTTATCATCAATATAATTTACTCATCGTTCACGTCTATATATCCTCTTGAGCAAAGATGTACCGTACAACGGTTCACCAGCTATGATTCAGGTCCCACTTAATAGGTGTAACTATATACTATGTTTGGTAGACAGTACTGCAACAGTTACAGGCTTGGAATTGCTGCTATGAATTTATTGTCGTTAAATTGGTACTAACTCGGTAATTAAACCTTAGACCACTGATATAGTCAATGTCAACACTGCTGGACACAGGCTTTCTTTTTAACGCGCTTTTATTAGCTTGGTATGTATGTATCTATGTATCGGAATCTTTGAACGTGATTTTCACCCCTTTCAAACCGACGGATTGATTTTAAACTTTGCACACTTATCGAGGACCGAAGACAATACAATAATTTAGAAAAAGAAATAGTTTGAAGAAGTAAAAATAAACAATAGATTAAAAAAACTAAAAAAACACGCTTTATTAAAAAAAGAACTACAAAAGGTAGAAAATAATTTAATAATTTTAATGTAAAAAAGCGTGGGGTGCTTTTTTACGACTTGTTTGTTTTATAAAACAAAACTCTTCCCGCACTAGGAATAATTCGTGTATCACGGGAACTTTATAAACATTCAAACAACAGACACAACGAACATCCAATCTCGGAACAATCATTTGTGGATCACACAATTTTTTGTCCCGTGTGGGATTCGAACCTAGTTCACTCAGCTAAGTGGCAGTGGAGTGGCGTGGAATCACTCTGCCATCCGTGCAGTCATTTTTGAATAGCTACTAAGAATTTCTTGACGTAAAAATCATCCAACCCGGTAATTGAACCTGAGACCGATACTTGAGTCTAAGATAGTAATTTTCAACAATCGTATAATTCAAATGATCTTTATTCGATAATCGCACAAACATTCGAATAACTCGAACTATGTTTATTCGATTCAAAACCTTACGCGACTATTACCCAAGTATAATTAAATAGCTTTAGATACAACAGCTTTTATTAATATATTTTTTATAAATTAATTCTGACAGAACAAACATAATTAACTGTGTTTTAATAACAGTAAATATTATCCTTCACGATGTACACGTAATTACTTCTATCCGTATATATATGTAAACCCGCTTCGAATAAGCCAAGGTTTCCTAGAAATTAAGTAACGTAAAACCTAGTATCCTATACACTGCGTCCGGTCAGTTTTGAGGAACTAAATATTATATACAAATTACTCAAATAACAGATATAAATTTCATGTTCAAACAAATATCATGTTTCCTAGTCTATTACTAATTAGACTTTAATTTTAGTGTTTATATTATTAGATTTATTTTTGTGTACATTATGTAAATTATTGTGACGATGTCATTTAAACATTAATAAAGTGTAAAATATGTTTTTTATGGGATGTTCATATTGATATTACACTACAATAGTTATCTTTTGTAATATTCGCATTATCCAACTATCCCGTAAATAACTTAGTGTCAAGCTTTGTTCTAAACGAATAGATACAAGTATAACTGATTGACTACGCAGGTGGCTCTTATATAAAAAGGCAATGTTGCGTTAACATTTACAATATTTTTCGAATTTTACCGACATGAACATAAGAAAGCAGTGTTCTAAAATAAATTTATTCGGTTTTATTTATCCCTTACAAACATTTAAATTAATCTTAATTTTAAAGGCTTATGTTTATTTGTTAGTAATATTAGTGTGTCGTAGTCTTCTTCTTCTTTTCGTGTGGTTAGTGGCCAACCTGTTATCAAGAGTTGTTCAAGCCCGTAGACCTCTGACATGGCTTAACGACTGCTGTCAATTTAGCAACAACTGGGACCGACTTTTCACGTGCCCTCCGAAGCACGGAGACGCTCAGATGAAATACCACTAAGCGGTCACCCATCTATAGACTGACCGCACCCAACGTTGCTTAACCTCGCTAATCGTTTACCGATCAGTGAGTGCAACTGGCTATGAGCGACTCAGTGTGTCGTAGTAGATATTGTATTAGGTGTAAGGGCCTTTTAAAATAGAATATAATGCAATACTTTGGAGCCCTAAAGAGTCATTGTATAATATTATGCTAGAAAAAATTCAACGTAAATTCTGTAGATATCTATACAAACGTCAATACGGTTACTACCCTTTTCTATATCCCTCCATGTTTGTGTCTGGTATGGTAGGTTATGATACACTTCAACTTAGGCGGGAATCCACACATATACTAAGTTATTGTCTGATATTAGCGGATAAAGTAGATAGCCCTGTTGTACAAGAATCGATACATTTCTACGTTTCCGACCAATATATGCGTGGTGTGGGAAGACGACAGCATAGACTCCTGAGCTATCCACCTATGTGGCGCTCTCCACAAGCTGAGAACAGCCCCACGGCTAGAGCAATTCGACTTATTAACGAGTTTCTTCAATATAGTCCAGATGCAGACATATTTTTTGACACCCGGAATGTAATATTAAAACATATTTATATTTACCTATGTAAAATGTAATATCATAGTTCCTACATAGAGGTTATTTTTGTTTTTATTTTTTACTTTTTGTTAGTCTAAGATCCTGTTAACATTGTAGTACTATATAATTTATTTTAGTATAGTTAGCATAGATATAAGTGATTTGGTGTACCTATACTGTAAGCTTATATTTTTATGAATAAATGAATGAATGAATGAATGAATGAATTACTTTTTTAATGCTCAAATTCAAGATAAAGCAACCAATTAACAAACAAACGGTAGTAAAATTACTAGCCCACCGTTGTTTACCCACAAACTAGAGTACTCTTTGTTCAAAGGATATAAAGTTTAGTTGTTGTCTAACTACCGTGGACCAACACAATCTTGCTGTGAAATTATTAATCGAGTTTCACCAAACTTGTAACTTGTACCGAGTTGTAACTCAATCAAATTATATGCAGCATACAGCACCAGCATCACCCTGTAGCCCCCTCTAAGATTCGCGTTCATTAGTCGGCGCTCATTTAGTGAACCCCCTGTGACCTATATGTGGCAAGTGCGGCGCTTGTGATGAGCGCATTCATGATATGAAATGTTGCTACATTTTTGTTTGAGGTTTTAAACTTTATATGTGATATATTATCAACGCTTTTAGCTTTAAAATACTTTTGCTTTACTCTTAATATAGGTAGAGTTGTATTAAACACATAACTATGGTATTAGGTACCGAGCTTTACCGGGCGCAGTCCCATAATCTGCGATGACACTGTGTTGATGATTTTAGATCTTACATAATAGCAGGTTGGCAATGCAGTATATAACCTATATATAGTTATAGTTATATGTGTTGGTTGCCATATATTGGACACAGTTTCAGACTATGTAAATACATACATAGATTCACGCCTGTTTCCCAGAGGGGTAGGCAGAGACTACGGATTTCCATTTGCTACGATCCTGACACACTTCTCTGGCTTCATTCACTTTCATAACATTCCTCATATACGCTCGCCGGTTTAAGATGCTCTTAACCTGGCCTTTATCCAGAACGTCTCCGATCTGATGAAGAAACGTTCGCCTAGGTCTTCCCCTTGCGACTGTTCCAATCACACTAGCCTTATAAACTATCTTAGTCAATCTTTTCTCGTCCATTCTTTCTACATGCCTAAACCAACTCAACATACCCTTTTCTATTCTCGTCACTATATCCACTTTTATGCCGCATCTCTCTCTAATCACACTATTCCTTATTCTATCTTTCAGAGTCACACCACATATATTTCTCAGCTTTTCTACAGCATTTATTCTGCTCTTATGCTTCTTTTGCCATACCCAACTTTCACTTCCATGCATAAGTGTAGGCACTAATAGTCCTCTATGAACAGCCAAACGTGCCTTTTCAGATACATTTCGACTGTTCATAAAAGCGCGTAGTAGTAACTTTGTGAATTAATAATATAAACCCTGTATTAAACTGTCCCACTGCTAGGCACGGGCCCCTTCTCAGTGTGAGAAGGGTTACGCCATAGTCCAACATGATGGCCCAGTGCGTGTTGGCAGACATCACATATCTTTAAAAACATTACGGAGAACTCTCAGACATGCTGGTTTCCTCATTATGTTTTCCTTTGCCGTTATTTTCTTTTTAAGGGTACTAATAATTTGGATTTCAAATTACTAGTATTCTTGTTAACCCCTCCAGGTAAGCTAGAATGTTTGTGTTAGGAGTGGGTTCACGTCAGTAGTGCAATGGATGGGATTCGAACCCGCGACCTCTCGATCGTAAGTCCAATGCCTTATCCATTGTGCTAACGCCCCTTACTATTTTAATTCGCACATAACTTCGAAAAGTCAGCGATGTGCGCTTTGGAATCGAGCTCGAGTCATTTACCTGGCAGTCCAACGGTATTCCACTAAGCTACCTGTAGTGTAAAAATTACTAAACTGTACTGCTAAAATTATTAGACTGAAACTAATAACTAAACTGCCCAAATTTGGTAACTATACCCTCGCTCATAGCCTGATATATAGTTGTCGCATTCATTACTGCAGCACTACCAAGACATTTATTATATGTTTAGATACCATTTTCTCCGGCACTAGTAAACCTACGGTCCATCTAAAGATACTGCACCTATTGGTAACTTACAACAAGAGAATTATTACTTAACGCGATGCTAAGCCTCTAAAAAGTTTGTCCCTGTATTACCAGCGTATGGAATAATGACTATAAGTTCTGCAGTTGTTTGCACATAGTACTTCAGAAAGTTTGCTTCAAATTAAACTGATGAATATCAATTCATTTATGAGAATTGCCCAAATTCTGGTAAATGGATATTTCATGAACTACTATTCCATTTATACTTGGATAGAACGGCACGATATAGTTAATCAGTATAGTGCGTTGCCATAACATACATACAGAGCCTTACGGTTATATTTCTGAATCTAAAGGAGGCTTTTGGGTCCACATAGTGCAGCGAGAATCTAATACCTTCTACCGGACATACTTAGAAACTCCGGGCTGTACTGGAGAATTTCTTGATCGCAAAGCCCAAGCAATAATGGCGGAGTTGCAACTCATTCACGACATGTCATGTACAGCAGGATTACAATATTTTAGCTAAAATCTTTTTTTATTTGACTTTCAAGCCAAGAAGTGAATCTCAAACTTAAACATTTAAGCAAGAAAAATGCACAGCAAATGTAGTAATAACTTATATCTGAAGTACTTAAAGGCCATCAATTAGCAAGTCCAATTCAGGATCCTTTCTTTGCAAAAATTTGGAAGCTCACCAAGATTTGTTGTCCTTTTCTCTCTTGTGACTTGAGCCATAAGTTCTAGAGTGCAGCGTACAGCAGTCGCCCTTTCACTGTGACACTAGGTTTTAGTAGGCCGAGCGTTTGCGGGTATATTGTGGCCGTCCTTTTGCTACTGTACTGTACTCGTGCATTACATGAGAATGTGTGTGTATGTGTGTGTTTATGCACTCACACATGTTGTTGCACCGTTAGTGGTGTTCATACATTAAAAGTGTTTATATGTGTAGATGTGTGACGATGAGTGTTTGCATTTTGCATGTGTGTGTTTACTTATAAGTCTGTGATAGTTTTGTTCGATATACATGCAGTTTCATGGAAAGTTTTATTTCGTTACAATAATATTTGATACATAGATCCATTATTACTATTTGTGAATTGAGACAACTTTTAACTCTAGTCAGTCAATATTGGCAAGTATTATAAGAATGTTTAAAATAGTAATAAAGATAAAATAATCAAGAGTTAGAATCTTAAAGAAACTGAGACCTAAGATCGGCTAGCGTTTTAATTAGCCAGCTTTTATTATTTCTTATTTTATTATAATTATATCCATAAAGAAAGGCAAATGTTAATAAGTCTTCACTCTTATTACTGTATATTACTAGTCCTTGTATAATTTAGTTTGTCAGCTAATTATCTTGCTCAAATTAAACTATGAATGAAATTGCCAGTATACTTTGATGGCCCCTCAGTTTATTATGTTAATAAAATGTATGCGTAATATCTGTCTCAGCAGCGCTGCCGTGGTAATGAATGTGGCTGCTGTGCATGAGGTCTTGGGTTCAATGCTCGAGTCGAGCAAAGGTTTCCTAAGTACCTTCATTTGAGTTTCCCTGCCAAAATCTCTATAGCAGCATTAAGTATGGAACTCCGCTTGGTATGGCCAATAGGCTCGTCCCTTATTACGTGCCTCCAAAGCTCTTTTTGGCAAAATATGGATGTAAAACACCTCTGTTTAAATCATTTGGGATATAGGCGTGTGACTATGTATGATATTATCTAAAACATGCAATTATTTTTAACCCCCGACGCAAAAACGTTTGATGAAAATCGGTCCAAGATGGCCGTCGCCACAAAATGGCGGATTACATATTTTTTCACAACTCGCTCAATATGGGTATCAAATGAATGTTGAGTCGGGGGTTTTAAAATTTTTAATTCTATAATAATGTTATAACATAACAAAAATTCTATCACTTACCTTCATACTTTACAATGTCATAGCCAACAAAACGAAAATCCGTTTATTTTCCAATATAGAAACGTCACAATATACACGTAACTAACTCCAATATACCTCTACATAAAAAGCGCCCACACTATTATTCTTTCATTCGAAACTACCGCATAAAAATTGTCCCTACATCCGTCAATTTCAAAGTATAAAAGTTTCCAAAAAAACGACAGAAAATACACCCTCGGGTGGTATTCTATCGAACGCCCATCACCCTTCGGCAAACTCTTCACACGTCGATGTCAGAACTCTTAACTCAATTAAAAGTTCAAAAGAAAACACGGCTGAACCTTATCCGTGTAATATAGTGTAGTAAAATATAAGCGCACCACTACTTGGCCGTAAAATGTAGGGGAAAACGTGACTCTGTCAAAAATTCAGAGTGGTGCACGAGCTGTAATGGCGTATTCAGATGTTACGGTTTGCAAAGCGTTCCTTTCTCAAGGTTAGTGTGTGTTGTTTGACAAAGAAATACATAGGTTTAAGCTGGTTTTACAAGTTATTTTTACAGTTTTATTTATTACATTTTTGAGTCAATGAAACCAGCGACTTAAAAATACGGTTTTCTGAGTTTGTCTTATTTTAGTTCACTAAAATAAACTAAAATAAATATACGATTTTTTTTAAATATATGTATTTAATTCAATTAGGCCCCGGCTACCGCTCAGTTTCTATTCGGAATGTGATAGAAGTATCCATTTATCAAAATCAAAATAAATATTTTTATATTATTTTGTAGTAATCCCAAAGAAAAGGTTCCGTAATTCCATGTATCAAGCTGCTACGCAGTTTATCTACTTCTTTGAAGCAACCGCCATGAAAACCATTTAAAGTAGTTTTATTTTTATCTATAAAATTCGCGTAGCTACTATGCATGTAAAATATCAGTCAGAATTTACAAGCAACCCAAAGAATAATATATTTTAAACGCAATGACCTACCAAATTGAAGTTTTTCTCACGCTACATAACGAAACATTCAAAATTAAATACATATCTATCATATCTAAATAACCGCACTGATGCTTTACAAGAAGTCTTCTAAAATGGCGTCTATAACTCAAAACAACACGCTGACAGTCGCCAACCGCCCATCTGTACCCACCGTAGCCGTAAAACTGAATGACCAACGTTACGGGAATTTTTACGACGTATCAGAAACACCACTGTGCACTGCGTATATTTAATATTAAACACGCACAGTGTGTGCTTCGTGCGATGTTTTTAATATATTCAGTTGACAAAGCTTCAAGTGTAGTATAATGTCAGAATATTTCTTAAATGTTTGGATTTTGCACCATGGTGGACACACCATGACAGTTTTAAACTCGTCTTTACTTACAATGTTAGGTTATATTTTAGTTTTTGGTGACCAGGTATATTTATCAAATTTTATATTTTTTTAGTTTACTTCAATTTATTCTGGCGAGTAATTATCTTAAGCTGGTAAATAATATTGCGTTCACAAATTCGATTTCTGTTATGAGCATTATTTTTTTAAACCGTTACTGCCTACTTGTCTATAAGATAGTTCTAATAAGATAGTCTTCGATGAGTTGGACAGCTCTTGTTCAATACGAACTGTCCACACAAAACTTAAACAAATGAGAAAACGTATATGATGCTTAAACAGCTTCACATACGTTTTCTAATTCGTTTTAGTGATTTGACGTGTATCTGATTAAAACAGTTAATTAACAATTAGTTAAGGTACTCAAGCCGTACAACTTCCTATTCCAAATATAAAAAAGGAAATGAAATCTCACGAAAATCTCACATCACAAACAGAATTTTAACTCACATATTTTTTACAAATTAGAATTAACAGAAGAAACATAGATCACACTCTTTGTATTACTAAAAGGCTAACGTTGTCTGCAGTGACTAGGTAAAAAAAAAGAATGACCGAACCGTAAATATACAAGGGAAAGGAGAAAACCCCAGTACTCAGGAACGTGCCTTTAAAAATAGTATCGTGGGATTTTTTGCTCGCGCATTTTGCGCCTTTGTAAATTACCTACTTATAGAGGTGCCATAAAAAAAGTGTTTTGTTATTAAAACACTTTGATGTTGTTTATATTTATAAAACTAAAATTCATAATGGATATTTAAATATTATATTAACAGTGGTTATGTTTACTAAAAACATATTAAAATATGTTAATTTCTTAGCTGACATTAATGTCCTCTACGTTAAATTTCAGTCACGACGCTCAATCTTAACTGGGACTAGCCATCTGCAGTAGAGATGTTATAGTGCATAAGTGTGTACGCAAATACAACTACACTCTTCATTCCCTAAGCCGAACATTCAATATAGCCGGAGAAATTAAACGCTAAACCAACGGCTTTACGTGATTTCCTTGGCACGAGGATGAAAAATCGCCAACAAGGGACTTGATGATAAACTCTGGATTGCTATTGAGAAATTCTTAACAGAAGAACCCAATGAGTAATTGTTAGCCTCACCGGGATTAGAACCAAAACGCCGAGTTTCCAATGAAAACTAGGCAGAATACCTATCAAGTTATTCTTGGCCCGACCGCGATTAGAACCTGGGACCACATATCCGCAGAAGTAAACACTATAAATTTTAGCTAATGTTCATAGTTTATATGCAAAGTATTACAAATAAAATATACTATAGTATGTTTACTCTAGTTAGGTGGTTAATGCTGTTTCTGTTTTCAATAATGTATAAAAAATATGCAGCGTGCTTTTCTTTTGCTGTATGAGCTCCTAAAGCATATTAAGCAACTGATTAGCAAGAGTGGGAACATGTTACTAAACAGAGCATCAATGTCTTCAGTGGTTTTTTGAGGTATATGTAATGTATACTGTATGTAGGCACACCACGCTCATACTGGGACTGTCGCGTCCTGCCAAGTAATTTAACAAATGTTTAGCACCGTTCTAATTTAAAGGTTGTTCTTCTTTCTGAAAACGCAGTAGGACCTTCTTTAGAAGGTCAAGATAACGGAATTTGTTTTATGTACAAATACCAATGCCATAAATAAATTAAAATAAGATCTTATAAGGTCAACTAATATATACTGAAGGTCGCTCCTAGGAGGCAGATTTTGTTTTCCGTCAATCGCATTTCAATGAAGTAATATAATATAGATGCGTCAATCATATTGGTATAACTCGACAACAGCGCCTCCTATGTTTACCACGACCCGTCTTTATTAGCTGTCAGTTCAGTATTCACTTCCAATTCCACCCATGTCATCATTCATCCAATTTTTTCATCTTATCTCATTCTATTGTTGTGATTATTGTCGTATGTAAATACATAGAGTCACGCCTTTATTGCCTCAAAGAGGTAGGCAGTAGGCGCATTACAGTCATATTTTGCCAGGTTTTTATTATATTCCACGTAACAGAGAGTAAGGTTACAAAAGTCTGGTATATATTTTATGTATATAATAAAGTTAGTAAGAAACATACCCGTCCATCTAAAAGTAAGCGAGCAGCGAGCATCGTAGTCTATAATCACATTTTGTCAATCCTTATTAAGGAATGAATGATTAGATGACACAAAAAGTATGGAACTTATACTTACTGAGCAAAACGCTGTAACAAAGATAATTTCACGGGCAAACCGACTTATGCGTACCTACACCAAATATCTTACGATAACCTACATACGTAGAATTAAAATCAGTGAAGTTGCATTACGTCTTTTACATTTTATTCGCAAGTTCTTTTAGTAAAATATGGTATCAATACCAGCTCCAAAGCCAATTTACCTATATAATATTCAACATTCAAATTGTGCTCTCCTGTATAAAATCCGACTAAAAATTCAATAAATTTTCCATATTGTAAAATCATGATAACAATTTTTGCATTACATATTTTGCATCTGATTTGCATGTTGTATCAGAAAACAATTTTATTTAGTTTCCCGTGCTTACTTGATGTCAACGTTAATTAAAAAGGTTTGTAGTTGAACCATTGACATTTCAAGCTTTATTTTATACGCAATAGAGTTTAAAATACGCGTTCCTAAAATTTTGTTGTGGCATTTGGATTTTATTTTCAATTTTATACCGTCCTTTATGCACGGGAATTTGAAGCTTGAAATACTAAAAATCAATAAAGTCTTTTTAAAAGTGGGTCAAATATTTACTGTATATTTTTGGTTTGAGACAATTTATACGCCTTCGTGTACTCTAACAGGAATTAATTTGTTTGTTTCCCTACGATTATTTCCTTCATCTTTGAAATGAAAAAGTTAAAGTAATAGTGAATGAAGACAACCAAAAAACACAATATACCTATCGAAATATTTTACTTGGAGAAATCAGGGGTGCGTGCTACATACTTTAGAAATCTATCTTGTTGTCTATTTTCTACCACCAAATGCACTACACTTCCAATTACCAAGAATCACAGAGGGCTTAGCCGCCATGAAACGTAAATTTCCTTGAACTTCTATAAAAATGGCGCCACAAACTTTTAGTTCTCAGTCTTAGAAAAGTAGACCAAAATTATATCCATACTTACAACTAATATTATTATGAATTTGAAAGTAAGTTCCGGCCTCGTCTCCGCACGTCTAATACGCCGATTTAAATGCGATTTGGCAAGAACTTGACTAGAAAGTTTTCAAAAATTTACTTTATTGACCTACGAATGAAGTTAGAAGCACAATACAAAGGTATAACAGTATTATTTAATACAGCAGTTTTCACTTATTATCTTTTAGTTCAGAAAATAGCGGTAAGAAAATATTATTAAAAATAATAAACGGAAACCATTCTAGCAAACACGACATAAAATTCTTTCATTCTCTTTTAAATTTTATATTATTGTTGGAGATTTTTAAAATGGCGTTGCTTAATCGCGCCAT
The DNA here is from genome assembly GCA_963675205.1 of Catocala nupta. NCBI lineage: Eukaryota > Metazoa > Arthropoda > Insecta > Lepidoptera > Erebidae > Catocala > Catocala nupta. The sequence goes on from OY776087.1 coordinate 27,336,884, forward strand.
CGCGTGTTGTAACATCTGGTCTACTTCGCTAAGACAAACGGCCCACCGGAGACATTTTACACAATACTCTGTCTTGTTATCTCGGTTAAATTGTACAATCTTATTGTGTACCCTACTTTGCCAAAATAGTAGGTCTGTCAAATATTTCATTATGATTTTGTTCCGGTTTGTTTGGAATGGAATTGATGTACGGACCGTGTACAAGGTTTTTCTATAAAACAATACTCAGAAAGACGAAATTTTGATCTATAATTAATAAGTAGCAATAGGAATAGGTTCGTCGATTATTGAACGTAATAATCGACGAACCTAACTTCACTGTTTAACAATTAAGACATAACTAGTGGACTTTTCAAAGATATGTTAAACAGGTTATCTATGATTTGAAACATAGCCTACTTTACATATTTTATATTTTCATGTAGCATTTAAAAATCATTTATAAGTAAAAATACTCTGTCCTATTTAATTTGTATATCTATTACCGATAAATAGCATCGTTTCATTATTAAATTAAACGTATACGTACGATATTAATATAAATATTTTACCAAGTTTTACTGTTACTGTTAAATGATTTCATATTATCTTATACGGAAATTATGATTAATACGTTAACTAAAACAATTTTGGTTCGAAACGTTCTATCTAGTCCTAATTTTGTCGTGTTGAACATGGCTATAACATTATCTCTACGTAGTGCCTCACAGAGAGATTTCCTGGAGAGATATTTGCATAATCGTGACTTGGCAGGCAGATCGCAGTCTGATCGAATTAGTATCCCTACGCTTAGTATTTATAGAGCACCATGTACCCTATTAGATGTACCCGTACGTGTAGCTGACGATAAAGACGATTCTTAAGGTGTATCTTTCCTACGTCTTGATGTAATGATGCTTATTATCAAAATCATTTATTTGCATGAACATGGTTTATATATAATACTAGATTATGCCCACAGCGTTAATGTTACATTATGTGAATATATATTTTGTTTTTTTGAAAGTGAACAAACATAGTCACTCCCACATTTATAATATTAGTTACGATGTTAGCCTATTACTTACTTATATCGTTCTGCGAGGCCGTGTTCAGTAGTAGACTACTTTTTAAGAAACTCCTTACATAAGAGTTAATTAGCTGAAATCTTACAAAGTTTTTTTTAAGGTAAATATAAAAATAAATTCTTTTACAACATAATATGTAGCATAAGTATTTCTTATTTGATATTATAATAATAATATTCTATTCTATCACATACACACAACACCATCTAGCCCAAACAAAGCAGAGCTTGTACTATGGGTACTAGACAATGGATAAACATACATATATACCTTTTTTTTGTAAATACATACATATTATACATAGAAATACCCAGACCAAGACAAACATCCATGTTCATGCACACAAATGTTTGACTTGTGCGGGAATTGAACCTGCGAACTCAGGCATGGCAGTCGGTTACACTAACCACTACGCCATCGAGGCATTGTTTAATACCAATAAATAAATAGTTTTTATTAGTTTTCTGAGAATAATATATATAATATGTGAAAAGCACAAATCAAAAAGCGCTAGCATTCTTTTCACAAAATACTTATTTGGTGCTAAAGAAAATAGCTAACAATGTGCAGCCAATGCTTTCGAATCACTAAGCTATTGGCCCATTTGCGAATAAAGTAAGACCCAAAGATTTAGAATCAAAGAACAACAATGACCTAAATTGAAATGCTAAACCGGCTTGCCCTTAATCTGATTCCCAAACTTACTCAGGTTTCAAGGCTTTGTTGTTACGATATAACCTGCAATAGAGACGTTTGTTTAGCCCTATTCTTGAACCTATTGTTGAATATTTTATCGAGGGCAATAAAAGATTTCTATATGAATGATTCTACACTTTTAGGTTTTCTCTGGGACCTATTCTACTTTGTATGTGCTCATAATATTGTTAAGTACTTAGAATAAATTATTTTCAGAACTAAAAAATATATACACAAAAGAATAATTCTTTTGTGTATATTTTTTACGTAGCTTATATGTTTTGGCATTCAGTTAGCTTATTATTAACAAAAGATTGATGAATAGCTATGTTTATATAAGACGACTCTGAATGGGACGGTTGAAAGGGATCTATGTAAAAAGTTTGTGACCAGATCGAAAGCATTCTGGAGAAAGGCAACCCTCAATGACGAGCGTGTATGAAGGATGTAATAATAATAACAATAATAATAATATTCTACCACATACACACAACACTATCTAGCCCAAACTAAGCAGAGTTTGTACTATGGATACTAGACAATGTATTAACATACATATATACTTTTTTTGTTTTTTTGTAAATACATACATATTATACATAGAAACACCCAGACCAAGACAAACATCCATGTTCATACACACAAATATTTGTCTTGTGCGGGAATCGAACCCGCGACCTCAGGCGTGGCAGTCGGTTACACTAACCATTACGCCATCGAGGCCGACAGAAATGAAATGAAAGTGAATTAAGCCAGGATAGTAGCAAATATAATTTTCTGCCTATGCACCACCGGAAAACAGGCGTGAATCTATCTTTGTATGTTATTCTTATTGTCTGAAGCGTGTTTGTTTGTTTGAATTTTCGTCACAACAAAGCTCTCGTCAAAAATACGCAATCTTTATGCTTAAATGTTTTGGCATACAAAAGAAAAATGCTGTACAGTAAAAAATACTTATGCGAATCCATTAAAGTCTTGCGCGTAAAAGCATGTCTGTATATATAATCTGATTGATCAAAATGGCGGTACGTGTTAATAAGAAGGTTTTGACTCCCAAGGTTGTTTTTTATCTAACAAAACTGGCAAGCAAGCATATGGTGCGCTTTATGGTAAGCGGTTACAGTATCCTATAATTACTTAAAATACAAGAGGTATAACTCATACGTAGCTAAGTCTAGGAAAAAGAAATCACAGATTAGATAAAAATTTAGAAATTTGGTTTGAGTTGTAGGTATGTAAGCTTTTGGATAAAATTAATAACATGATGAAAGGTGTTATTTCTTCTATGCCGAGCGTTTTTTTCTTTTCAGTAGGTGGATTAGGACTGTCCGTTGCGAGATGGACCATTCGTTATGTCACAAAATAAAAGGCAACGGCGCGGGCGATGGGCTCTGCCACTCAAAATATATCTGAGTACTCTCTCAATCAAGAAATATGCTTACTTAAATACTAAACAATATTATTACTTTAAACTTTTGAAGTATAGCTCGAGAAGAAAATGTCCATTAAAGCTTAATAATTACAGGTAAAAACAGATATATAGCGAAGCACTTTCTTAATTGATCAGATTGTGATTAAGTTACAATGTGGTCTACAGCTCATAATTATCTGCAAGATGTCGCAAATTTCACGACAGAATATACTTTGGCACTAGAATATAATATTCGAATAAAATCGCTTAAATTTTGATAGTAAATTATATTGTCGTATGTTATAAACCAGGATTCACGAACCTACACTTTATTGCTTATGTAAATGTGTGTTAAACAAATCGTTTAGAGTATAAAAAAAATATAAATAAAAAATACCTATACCTCTTATTTACAAAATTAAATTACTTTATTCAATATTTAACATAATTATTGTGTACTTAATAAATATATCTAGCATCCACGTCATCTTGTGATATTATCACATTGCCTGGTTGGTCTCTGTTTTCGGACAATTGAGAAGTATCTAATTCGATAATCGGATCGCACAAAACTTTATTAGAATTTTCTGTTAGAAAAGTTTAAGTAATAATTCTCTATAATTTGTCTAGAAGATTGAAATAGCTTACCTATTACGTACGACCTAAAAATATTCGATACGCAAACTTGAGTCAGTTTATGCGACATTCGATAACTAAACCGCAACTGTAATATCGCACATCCACAGGTGTCGATGCCAGTATTAGGTACGCAGTCAGTTCTCAATTGCAAGCTAAAACTGACAATATATGGGATTTGTTCTATTTTTAGACTAGTAACTGCAATGGAAGAGATAACGTGCGTTGAAAATGTTTGTCAGTATTAAGTAGGCTTATGGCCTGACGACCTAGAAAAGGTTTAGACTGAAAATAGAAGGTGGAATATCAAATGTTGTGACACAAATTGGGACAGGACTATATCCGCCAATGGACTGCGGCAATCTATCTGATTGATTTTAGTGGGTTTTGTCTGTATATAACAGAAAAGCGTTATTAAATTACAGGTGCAAAAATATTGCAGTGGTTTATATTCGAGTGCCGAATGTTGGGGGTACATTATTACACAAAAAAATGAGCACAGATTTAAAAAGGCACCTGGAATACAAATTATTCCTAGCAAGGATATTACGATCAAATTATTGCTGATGGGATCTAGGTAGCAGTAGGTTCACAAAAGCTCTGAAAATCTTCTAAAGTGGCACTGAACCATTTTCTTGTATTTATTTTGTGCTAAAGTAGAAAACAAGAATCGTTCTGCCTAAAAATTATGGTAGGTGGTGACCTCAGCCTACACTCGTACATACGTATAGTAGAGCGTTATTGACAGTTCACGTTTCTTATTTTTTTATTGTGTACTTTCAGTTATTTCAGGTTAAAAAAAATTATATAAAAGAAAAGAAGACTCTTGTAAACTCGCAAGCTAAGCGAAATGCTTGATACGGCTAAGTTGGCATTGGTCAGAAGAATGGATTACATATCCAGATGAATATAGAATCCATTATTTTGCAATATATATTGCACATAAATGGAAATCGATGCCATATCCTGTCGATGGCAAGTTCAATTCCTTATCTAAGGCCACCGACTATACTTACTATGTTTTATTAACGTACAATCTAAAAATGTTAGAATAAGAACCCTGCCCGAACACAAAATCCGAACTCACATCTAGCAGTAAAACTTTATCCATACAAAGCCTACATGTCGTGAATACAACTGCCTGTGACAATGTACCTAACCGACATTACAATCTCGACTTACAAGCACTATACTCACACAGCCACCTAGTGACTACAAACACAAGAACAAGTCTAGTCTCGCAAGGCGATGATTTCGTCCAAAGTTAATAAACAATAATTACAGAACGGCTAAGGGGCGCTGTGTGCCACCAAACTTGGCACCAGAGGTAATCTTCGTCAAGTTAAACTAAGTTTAATGTAAACTGTCGAGGTTTCACGGATTAGCGGTTAACAGTCGCTAAACCCCATCAAGGATGGGACACAGTGTAAAGAAACGCAGTATATAAATATGTTTTTAAAATATGATGGACTACTACTGAATAAGTAATTGGCCGTTAAGACTGCGCCGAGCGTTACACGCGGTTGGACTGAATGACAGAGCTCGATATTTAAATCGGCGCGCGATCGCCATAGTAAAATTGTATGGAAGATTGAAATGCTTTTTTGATAAATATGTAGGTATCTTTATTGTCTCAACTTAAATATTTGGGACGGAAAAATTGTTATATAACTATTTATGTTTCGTTTAAGCTGTAAAATAGGATAGATTTCTACAGTTATAATCTAAAAATGACGTAACACGAGCTTACGTTTTTGCATATTTCGTGCAAATTTACGTAATTTTGTAGGTGATTAATTTCGATTTTATTTATTTGAAGTTTTTTACACCGAGTAATTGTAAACACATTCATTTTTATGGTAAATGTATATTTGTATTAAACAAAAAGTGTTGATTTTATCAACTTAACTGTGACCGCCTGTTTTGGCACATTTCCCTCGGCGCAGTCTTAAGCTAGCCACTGAATTTTCGGCAGATTTGGCAACGATCGATTAATACCGCCAGTATTACAAACGTCCAAACGTTACAGTGACCACGTATGGCGGTTGGCATAATGATCAAAGCGGTCGCCTTGCTTGATGTGGATTTGACTCCACAAATTGGGATTTTCTAATTAGAGTGTTGCTTGAATGTTTGTAAAGCCTCAATATAAAAATAGTTTTTAGCTGCTTTATATATATTATACAAAAGTTTATGGAATATTTGTCCATATCGTTGAAAACTTCTGAGCAAAGTATAGTGGAATTCTACCGGGATTTTTATTAAATTGAAACAGTCGGCTGATGTAGTACAGGGTAGAGCCTTACTACAGAAGATTGCAGCCGAATCATCTTATGTTGTGTTTCTGTGATGAGCAGATTTGCCAGGCTCCTAAAAAGTGACAGTATGCTGTAAGCAGGGAGGGCAACATCTTTGCACCTTTTATCCATACCGGGGCTCAGATTTGGAACAAAGACGCAGAACCATGAAGATAGACAAGTAGGCAAAAAGAAAACAAATATTTTTGATAATATTGTCTTCTGTTTACGTGAACGTTATTCATTGAAATTAAACTAATATATACGGATTTTATCGCGTTGTTTATTTGACACTTTATTACATAATCTTTTGTTTGTTGTTTGCTGATGCTTGCTTGTTGCTTTTCAGCAGGCATGGTCAGTCTCCCCGCGACCAAAAGCAACCGAAACGTCGGGGAAAGTGTAAACTTAAATATAAATAGTTATAATAGTTTAAATAATTTAATTAGCTCAAAAATTAATAAATTTTAAAAGTAATAGTATGTAGTGTAACAGTTTCTCTATTATGTAATAAAGTGTCAAATAAAAAACGTGATAAAATCCGTATATAGTAGTTTAACTTCAATAAATATTTTTGAATTATACACCTTGCATAGACCTGTCCGAACGAATACATACGAAAAAACTAAACTTAAATTTATGATCTATTACGCTGACTAATGGTGCTTGAATATGACTCGAGTAGCTGAAGCACCATCTTCAAGCCTTCAACTTTCGCATATTATCCGCGTCGTGTATAGGAGCTATAAGTACGGGTTGCCAAATAATATGAAGAACTCTCAGTCAAGTCGCCAGATCAAATCTAGCCACTTTTCAAGCGACCTTAAAATAATGTTTAATAACTGAATTATTTCAAGTGAGAGGCACGCAGTTGAGTTATTAGATTTTCCCGCTATGCTATTGCATTGCTCATATATTATGTTACAGGCTGGGATAAAGCGAGTATTATCTCACTGAAGGGCAAAGGCTTCCCTATAGGCCTGTCTCTTCTGTAGCTGTTCAGATAGTGCCACCAACAACTCCTTAGCCAACTAAGCACAGTCCTTATATAATTATTATATATTCTAAATAGAGTGACAGAGCATTCATCTATTGAAGTGCATAATAAATCAATCACCGCAAGACGCGGTCAATTACCAAGTTCACATACAACCACTACCTTCTGAACTCCGCTAACTAAGTGTGTATGCCTAGCCTAAGGTTAGACCATTTGTCAGAACGTTTCAGGCTTACGACTGGTCGTAACGACTGTTATAAATGTTCGCATCAGAACCTCGAACGCTAGTTCAACGTAGACGTTAACGAGAAATGGAAACAGCCAGCCAGAAACTGAATGCGTGTGTAGTATATCACCGGTGGTCAATAGATCTTTACATCTATCTGAAGATATTTATTGCTGAAATTAATAATCGATCTGATGTTGTTATTGTGTATTGAATTGAATCGATTAAAATCACTTATGTTTAGTTTTCTTTACTATGAATATGTTGTATTGGGCGGGACAAAATTAGTGTAATCCTGTAGTTGCGTTACCATTATTGAGATATATTTTGTGTTCTTTATTTTAATATCTGTAACGTTCTACACGATGCAGTGTTTATACTTAGAGCGCTAGTTGTCTTTTGAATACAGAACAGAGGAATGTGCTCAATTTTACGACTTCTGACTACAAAAGCACAAAATATTGTGTAATACTTAAATATGTTTGTTTCAAAAATAGGGAATTTTGTGTTTATTGTGTAAAAATCTCAATATAATACAGAAATTAACATTTGTGCAGAAGTCGTCTATTAAAATAGATGGAGTCGTCTAATGAAAACCATAAGATTTTTGGCTTAATATATGAATTTATGTATTTAAGTCTTTTTATACATCTCTACCAATAATGGACTCCTAACACTCTACTCTTTTTAGATACTAACGCGCTACATATTATTCTCACATATAATAGTGACTATAAATCTATATAATACCTATAAAGTGATATATGTTGCGTTTATATAACATAAAATTCCTACGAAATATTCAATCTACAGAATAATCAATGATTTATATCGGTTACATTTTAACGTGCAATTTTATACATTTACTCATACTTGTTTAGAAGGTGTAAACGATGTTTACTACACCTACGTTATATAAGTTAAGTTTTAGGCCTCACAGAAGCCTGTCGCCGACTATCAGACACTTATTTAGACTCCTGTGTGCTACTAAGAAATTCTCAGCATAAAATTCTAATAGCACTTTTAACGACTCGAGAATAGTACCTGGGCTCTTACGATAGCACGTAAACATATGTACGTGCAAAGTTATGATATTAGCTTTAAAAACAAAATAATTTCAATGTAAACTTGCCAGATTTCTATATAAGTTTTATCACGTATTTTATTCTCTAAGATAAAAACCTGTATCAGACACTAACAGCAAAACGGATAAGCATTGAGGTGATTTTATAAATGTTCCCTATCCAATTTTGAATACGGAATACTTAAAACCTTTTCCAAAACCTACTGCTTCTTATTACACTGTGACTCCTTTATTCTACAAATCCGGATCGAGAGCAGGTACGATACCAGGTACTGAGATTAGGGGCACTGCTGTCCTAGAGGTATTACTGTTGTTTGTTATTATCGAAATTAGTTCACTGGCTTCGCTACAATGGGTCTGGTGTTTCAGACAATCAGAGGCACTATTTGATTTCTAGTTCAGGATTTGTGAGGTATTTTCAAGGATTGTTTTGTGACCTGTTTAAGTAGTTAGTATTTGTTTGATTTGTAGTTGAAATAGGCTAGATTACTAATAACTTGTTTCTCGTCGATATGAGTGTGATGTTCTGTAATCTGTAAATCAAGGAGTATAAGATCACGTTTAAGCAAAATGTTGTTAGCTTTATTTGTGTTATATAATATCTATTAGTGTCTTGGAGACTCCGATAGATAGCAAAAAGCTCGCCATCTGATTATTGTCATGTTTGAACGTGACTCAAAAATCTGATTGTCCATATGTGAATGTACATCTATACTTACCTATTCGACAATAAAACGGAACACGGAACAAACATAACCAATTCTCAAACTCAAAGTAAAGATTCGTTGCTTTCAGTTTGAATTACTTTGAAATGTTTATGTTTATTGTCTAAGTGTAAAGTTCACCTTTATATAGACATATTCTATAGTACGAATATAAATTTTGAAACAGAAGATATATAATAAAAGGATAGACTCAATAAACGGACTCTAATTGGTTTTTAATTCAAGCCTTTAAAAGCAGTCAAGCGTATTATTTGATAATGAATCCAATTTAATAGTCATTCTAAGCCTACTTATACTACGAACAACTGTACCCTACATTGATTCGACTTGGGTACCTTATTCGCCTAAAAAGAGGCCAATAGAAAAACTTAGACCCATTTATCGGTGGAGTTTCAAAGTAATGTCATTTGGAACTTCTGAAGTGTCATCGTTTAAAATGCAGATTGGGCAGATAGAGCCTTTTAGAAGCCATTAAAATAGATTTTGGAAGCACAGTCTGTCTTTTTGTCCATCTAATATCAGGCAGACATAATAATATATTTTAAAAAAGCAGCATTGTAATACTTAAAGCTTAAATGTTCCATTTTAATTCTTTAAGTGCCGCGTTTTATTGGTAATATTTTTTAGCTTACAGTACCAAAATAGTATTTTAACAGGGGAGCTGAAATGTACCGATTAACCTTTACAGCTTAAAGTCACCTTTAGCATTTACAATTATTAGGTCGCACCTAAAATATGAACACCAAATCAGACAAACAAATTATCAACAATCCATATAGTACAAACTTACAAAGTAAAACTTGCTGAAACCACTAATCAATTTGTACATTCTCCAAGCTTCAGATAAACAAAACAATGTACAAGACCAAGTTTGAAGCACAAACTTCTACAAATCGATTTCTCTAAGACCTGAGCAATTCCACCGTATATACATACTGAAGACACGAAACTACAAATCGAAGTCACTGGTAAAACTGCAGCAGAAAATACCTTCGAAGAAAACTGCGACGATTTTAATTTCGAGAAAATACTTCAAAACAATGGCGGCCCAAATGTAAAGCAGTGTTTGCAAAAGATCAGAAGAAATCATTTTGTTCAACAACTTTTGCTTTTCACTAGAAAATTTCTTCACAGAGTTTGGAACAAATATCTTCGACGGACCCGATTCATTATACGTCTTTCAGTCGAGGAAAAGTAATTCAAAGTTGCCTCCATCGAACATTCGTCGGAGAGAAGAACTTTTCCTTCATTCTACTCGTTCAGTTTCAAGGTACATCAAATCACGATTAACTTGTTCTGAATTTAGTTTTGATCTAGATTTCGTTTTGGATCACCTTGGATCATTTTTGAATATTGTTTTTATTGTCCTTCTAAAGCTAGAATGTTTTTAACTTTTGTCATCGTTATACTGTTTGAATTGGCTTTTGAACTTTGTCTCGGTTAGATGGATTTTGATAACTTCGAGAGTTTGGAAGTATCATAAGCAAGTTTTGCTTTTATTTAGTTACTTTAATTGAATTGATATTAAATTGAAAAATTCATTCGTTTGTGATAATGGATATATCCCTCAACATATTTCACGTGGATAAAGGCTCTGAGGAATACTACTTGTACAAATATATTCATTGTATTATGTTACAAATTTAGCCATTTTACAAAATTTTAAATGTTTTTAAGACACACCAATTAATAAATGTGCTCATCAATTTTTATTATACAATTGGGTAAATTCATTATAATAATGGTAACAGACAGCTTTAAGTGCGAGCGCGTGACGGCTGACTCAACACATTGCAACAGATGCGAACCCAACTTTCAACACCAATGAACATTTAAATCACCACAATATTCCATCAAGCGACAGGTTGCCGGCGCACAACCTTTATTCAATTCTCGAACTTATAGCGTCCGTGAACTCCTATAACCATCGTAAACACATGCCAAAAGATTTATCGGAAAATTCGCCACACGTAAAAGTATTAACATTCACGCGATGTCAACAAAGGCTTATATGAGAAGTTCGTTCTAAATAGCACCTGCCACATTTCACTTTGTTTGAAAATTGTCAAAAGTTCTCGACACTTGTACTCTCAAGTTGACACTCTACAAGCGTCAGCGTTCCTCGAACTTTGCTAATGTACCACTAGAATTCTTTATATGGACTCTCTTAAAAATTCGCGTACCTAATAATTACACTGAAAATTTGTAATACAGTCCTTTTTACCGTAGATATTGCTGACACAAAAATAATGTTTACCTGATATAGGTGAACATTATTTAAAATACTATCTTAAAACACAGGTTGACAAAAGATCTAAATATAAATTTTAGATGTTCTTGCATTATATAACAAGAATACAAAATAAAGCGATGACAGAAGACAGTTCCGATAAAGTGAATTGAACAGAAACGTGATAGCTTTTGATATTTAGTCTTACTATTACGTCACCAAAAATCCAATTAACAATCTTTATATAATCCAAAACGGACCAACTTCTTGGAATGTACGAGTAAACAAGTCTGTTCTTAATTTGGCATCGACGATAAATCTATCGCGATCGTTTGTCAAAATAATCCACTGGTCAAAATGCTGTCTCACCATAAGTTGTAAGTCAAAATAATAGCAGCCACGTCGGCCATCGAGGCCGGCCGGCCAAAATGGCCACATTACTCAAGTTTAACTGGTCAATGTAGATATCCACAGTTAACTTAAGTGGATTGCAAGTTTTGCTGCACTGTATTTGGGCGTAAATTTTGTCTATCGTAAATCTTTCGTGCAGAATTTATTAAAACCGTGTAGTTTTATAATCATTCTGCTTTATGACAAAATTATAAGGGTCCTGCGTGCAACATAATTTTAGGAGTCTACATTATTTTAGGAGAGAAGCGCATTCACGTCTGCTTGAAGAAGTCTACCTCGCCCGACTAATTCTTTGATGACATCATAAACTCTGTGTTCTATGAATGGAACTACGAGTATTATTTTCTCTAGATCTTCTCATTATGTTTTGCTGGATGTCCTTGTTTAACAGCTTTTTTACGGTTTTATATTAAAATAGAATGCATTTGCAGTTTTAGGTTCTAAATTAGAATAAAATATTACATAGTGTTATTCCTACATAAAATTTAATGTATGTTTCAAATAAAAATCACTCTACATTGCAGCTGCAAATTATTAAACCATAGTAAAGCTGGCGAAATACTTTAATATGATTCATGACTTATAAACTTATTTTCATATTCATTTAACGATATACTTTTCTAGGACTTATAATTGACAAACAACTCAATTGGAATCCTCATATAGAGTGGCTTAGTAAAAAAATAAGCACAACAGCTTATGCTCTATCTAAGCTATCCACCGTCCTTAATACAGACGCTTTGGTGACAGCCTACCATGGATTAGCAGATTCAGTTCTTAGGTACGGTGTTATATTCTGGGGGCATAGTACGGATAATGAAATAGCTTTCAAGGCACAAAAAGACTGTATTAGAGCCATATTTAAACTAACAAAAAGAGACACCTGTAAACCTTTCTTTCAAAAATATAAAATATTAACATTACCCTCCCTGTACATATTAGAAACTACTGTCTTTGTAAAGTCGAATCCGCATTTATTTCCTCGTGTCTCAGATATGTTTCCTAGAAATAGGAGGAATAATAGCAAACTCTGTTTACATGAATCAAAAACAGCACTTATGCGCAAAAGTATCTTCTGCATGGCTCCATTGATTTATAATAAATTACCGAATACATGGAAAGACTAAAGTATTACTGCATTTAAACAAAAAGTTAAACATTTCTTAATAGAACAGGCTTATTATAATGTAACAGACTTTCTGAATGAAAAATACTAAATATTTCGATGACATTTTATTATTCATAATATTATTATATAATTTTGGATATTATGAACATGACAATGACATTTTAATTTGTAATCATACTTGACATTTTATTTAAATTAATAATCAAACTGACTTTTTATCTAGGTTATTTGTGATTTAACATACAATTTTTATGTACATTTATGACATTTATATAATTTTTAGTTTGAGATAACTATGTAATTTGAATGTTAACTTTTAGTGATTTTTTGTTTTATATATTATTCTTTTGTTACAATGACGATAGCGTTATCTTTATCTTTATCTTTGTATTTGTATGCCACAGTATGAGGCTGAACATGCATAGACTTTATTGTTTATACTATCTTGCATTCTTATGTATACCATGATCAAACAAATAAAGATTATCTTATCTTATCTTATCTTACTAAAAGCATTGAGAGTGAGCAGAAAAATATATACTCTATTACGAAGAAAATAAATTCCAAAACAATCTCAATACTTTACTATGTGAAAAGTGATTTCAATCAGATCACTTTTCAATAAGAGTACAAATACAACAAGAGTACAAAAAGCTCAAACAGAACTTTATCGATACATTTATTAGTTTATAAATAATTCACGAACCTTAAAATTTTTGTCATCTATATCCAACACAGACACGTTTATGAAGCAGAAAACATATTAAAAGAGAATAATAAAATTGCTGAAAACAACTTTATAACAACAGCGATAAAGTATAAAATTTAATTTTCTCGTGTTTGTAAAAATTTGCGATGCCAGCCCCGCCTTCGAGAACGAAATGAATATTTGATATGCCCTTCTAGTTTATGTTTTAGCTTCTAACAGATAACTATCATTTTTAAATAATAGAGGCAGCAGACGGTGTTGCTTTCAGTGTGAATATTAAAGTATTATCGGGCTTATTTCACTTTTGCTGCTGACCGAAAATAACTAACTAATTAGCTTTGCTTGTGGATTCAGTAAAGTGGATTTTCATTAATATTTGTATTTTAGTTGATTGTGTTTAGTTATAATGTGACAGGCTGGCAAAAAAGAGTATTAACAAAAATGCTTTACTTTGGTATACTATGATTATGAAGTAAGAGGCAACTAATAATGGTAAATTATATTAGCAATAACAAGTTTATCACTACATATTATAAAACAATAATAATGTACGGTGTGAGTATGACGGTGTGAGTAGTGTGAGTTTAATCAGTCAAGTTGTTTAAAAGTTACACAAGCATGCAAAATATATTTTAACTAGTTTTTCCCCACGGTTTCACCCTTTTAAGTCCCGTTCCCGTGGGAATATCGGGATAGCTTATGTATGAATCCAGGTCTCCAGCTATCTACATACCAAGTTTCATCGCAATCGATTCAGTAGTTTTTGCGTGAAAGAGTAACAAACATCCATACAAACTTTCGCGTTTATAATATTAGTAAAGATTTATTATTTTTATGTTGAAATATCGATAAAGGTTTCAAAAATTAAAGAAATTCTATTGTTTTTTTATGAAATATTTAGGTCACAATCATAATGAGAAAATGTAAGAATTTGACGATTAAAAACATAGCCTGAGTTTAATGTCTAATTACTCGTCAGACAGGAATGCCACTCTGTTGAAATGTATAATTTTATATAAATAAAACTTACTTTATTTTCTCCAGATCTAAAATTTTTATACGACACCTATTTATTTACATTGCCATTGAATATTTATTGGTTTATATTTGGTTGTAGTAAAGCTTCGAAGCAATGGATAATTGTGTGTTAAACGAAATAGACTCGCAAGGCTTACATTACTCTAACACCGAAACATATATTTTAGCTTTCTATAGAGAATACCTGTAGATATATGCCAGCAGAATTGGATGTCCTCCAGAGAGGTCGAGTAAATGCTTCTAAATTTAGTACTAACTCCAAAATTAATTATAATGACGTCAAAGCAATGCAAAGACAAAATTTCTAATCTTTCTAATCTGATGAAGGTGGTTAAATACCTCAAAGTAGGACTCTAATCGCTATAGCTTACAGTGGGTTCTAAGGATTTTCATTTGAATACTCTGAGACCAGCTGCTGTAAACGAAGCAAATATAATGCATGAAGTACCTGGTTTTTAGGGTCATTGTCTTTTACAAACTGCATTTAATTTCACTAAAATTGTAATTCTATTAAAGAGATGATGCCTCACAACACTAAACTTACATGAAATAGATTAGATAATTATTATTATTTAAATTCCAATCCACTTTATTTGTATGTAATTTTTATATACCTAATAATATATTATATTATTCCCAAAAGTCCAATTTCACTCTCAAAGCGTACAAACGTCTAGAAATTCAAAAGAAACATAAACAATCCAAAATATCGCTGAGATTTTCTTTTGGAAAATCCTCGTAAAGTTACTGAACCATAAAACACAGTGCACCATTCTGTAGAATAATCTAGAAATCTAGACTTCAGAGAGAAAATAAGGACCCAATATTTTCTGAAGCTATTTTCAGTTGTTGAAACATTAGCTGGCTACATGTTTTACTTTTTTGGTTATATGAAGACTATTCGTTTTGTCGAATAGAAAGAAAAAAAATAAAATTAATTATTTATTAGGAATAGATATATAATGATTTTTATGGCTTTCTGTTGAATATAGTTATAATCCACTAAGGGGTTAAACTATTTAGGGATTCAGATATAAAAGTAAGATAATGAGTATAATACCGACCATTTCTTTTTGTACCTTTAAGATCTTGTTTTCTTTTCTAAAATATAAAAATATTAGCTGATAGATGACTCATCTTTATTTTCTTTATTTACTTTGTTTCACTCACGACCATATTTTAAAAGCCAGCCACGTATTACCATTTTATGAGTTTTAAGACAAAGTATCGTATTACGAGGTTGCCAAAGTTACCAAAAAGACTTAAATGAGATTACCAAGTGACATCCCTAGCGATAAAATAATTTTATGAATACAACCATTCTTAATAATATCTTGAAATTCGCAATTTTCCTCCCACATGTTTACGAACTGCGTAATATTCTTAAGTATTTAAAAACCTCTATGAGCGTTATCATCTGACAAGCACTCAACGTTATATTGATCGCCTACTTCCAAAAAACTCACTGAAATCTTCCTTTATGTAACACAGCATTATATTTTCCCCCTTAAAAATTACAAAAACATCTTAACACAAGTATATAAGGTTGATATTAAATTGGTTTCATATTTTGTGGTTGTAAAGAAAAAGCGGTGACGACGTATCGCGTTTTTCCGTCGTCGTCAAGCATTCCTGAGGAAGAGTCATGTTATTATATACGCACTTAATCTGTACGACCGTTCTACGACCCGTAAATATTGCTACTCAAGGCGAGGTGAATTGTTAATATGGTGCTCTGAGCTCAAATGTTATGAAATAAGATGTTTTGAACGTTTTAGGAATGATACTCCAGGGATATATGCGACCGGCTTTATTGTAAGACGCTTTACGGTGCAGTTGCAACGTAAACTGCTGAATGATTCATACGAGCATCTACAGTTCACTATGTGGATGTGAATTCAATGGCTCTGCATCTGTAGCCGTTTTGTATAGTTTGTTTGTGATCATATTTATTTTGATACTGATTTGAAGAGGAAATTGCCATTGTACTTCTGTGTAATGGCTGAATGTTGTATATAACATTGTCAGTACCTCTCACAACTAGCACTTATACTTTGTGTTCTTCTTTATTGTGTATGAGTGACGTAGCATTTTATAGTTATATTTCTCAGGTGTGCAATATCACAGATATTTTATGACTGTTATTAGGATTCAGCAAATTTGTATGCATTGTTACATATGAGCTCTGCTGGCCTGTTCTTATATGGTCTTGTTGCGACTTTTAAGAACCTAGATTCTGACCACGGTTTCGTCCATGTAATCTATATATTTACGAAGTATCATCCATCTGGATGATACTTAATACGGACAAACGGATTTTCGTTAGGTAACAAACATCCAAACATCTTCACATATTTCACATTTCTAATACTGGTGGATTTATTGACTATAACATAAATATCTTCATCATTATCCACGGAAGGGGTTTCGTAGAAATATCGAAAGTTGTTATTGTAACAAATGAGTTTTTGAGGGTGGTTGCTTGTTTTATCGGGTGGTAGTTTCTTTAACGACCAACTACTACCTGAGATTTGACAAACCACAGATTCTCGCTAAAGAACACTGATTCCTACCAAGGATGCTTCGCGAGGCTATTGAAATCAAAAAATATCCTAATTTCAATAGAGAAGATGATTGGAATGTACCACCAGCTTGGGATCCAGTAATTCAAATAGTCAAACCCAAGAAGAAGCAAACCACAGCTAGAGTTCATGATACTTTGAGCTCATTGTGCGTAAATAGAAACACTAATTAATAAAATATGTTCGGGTTATTTGAAATAACTACACTGGAACATTGAGACAACTATCATCTTAGTCTCCCCGTGACCATGGCTACTGAAAAGCAACCGAAACGTCGGGGAAAGTGTAAACCTAAATATAAATAGTTTTAATAATTGTATTAGCTTAAAAATTAGTAAAGTTCAATAGTAGTAGTAGTGTAACAGTTTCAAAATTATGTTATACAATGTTAAATAAACAACGCGATAAAATCCGTATAAATGAGTTTAATTTCAACAGCCATTAATAAGTTACGTGCAAAAGTAAGATAAATGATTACTATTTTTACAGCCTTCTAGTAATTTGGATTACATATTACTGATTTTCTTGTCAACCAATCCAACTAAGCTGAAACGCTTTTGTTATATGTGAGTTTAAGTCGGTAGTATAATCGGAACGCACGAGCCTTGGGTTTCAAGTCCAAAGACTCATTTATTGAGCTACTTCCACTTGGTAAATATATTAGTATAAATATTATAGCAAGGGCCATTAGTTTCCAATTCTCCGTATTTAATCAACAAAAACGGATATCTCAAAGTTCACACTTGACTGTTTTTTGTCGCGAAAGGAGGCTGTGAGGCTACAAAAATTTATCTGATGGCATCTCGCCAAGATTTCTGGAAGACATTCCACTAACTCGAATTGGCGTTTTGTTCAAATAACAAAAAGTATTTTGATAACATTGGATTGTCTTTTGTAGCCTATGTATTTAAGACTTTTGTGTTATAGAAAAATTATATCGCTAATAATGAAACAAAAATATGTTTATTCATATAAGTCACAAAGTAACACTAAACGTGAACGTGTTGGACACAGTTTTAGACTATATTTTCTGGAACTGTATTCGATAGATGGTTTCAGGCTCTTATCAAATATATATCTTCATAAAACCAAGAAAAATAACAACGAATAAAAGGTCCTTTGTTTGTTTTCTACGTCTAAAAATAACAAGAAATCCATGTTATTTTTAACAGAAATAGATTGTAGTATAAAATATATTTCCTTTGAAATTGTCGATTTACCCGCGCATCGCCCTAAAAGCAGTACACGGAAATAAATAAAAATAAATATGTATAGGTTCTACGTGCTATTTAAGATGAATCATGCTATTTTTGACATTAATACAAATTATTTAACCTTGCGACATTATTATGATTATTATTTCATATTGTATAAACCAATTTTCTATGCACACATATTATGATATTATTTATAAGTACAATAATTATATAAGTCATTTTAAATGGACTAAATAATTATGATTTAAATGTTGCATATACCTAACTATAAATACAGCATTTGTACACTTCTTTTGGGGTTATCATTCAACATGTTCTCTTTTTTATACCTATTACGTACCAACATAATGTGCCTGAATTATGCAAATAAATGTTTGAATTTGAATTTATTGAATGCCGTCTAAGACGGCAGATAGTGCGCAATTTCTATTTATATTTACTAAGTACAACTCCTGTACTAAGTACAACTTCTGTTCAGTACCTCGCAGCACAGGAATTATATAAGTATAATTCCTGCGTTACGAGCTACTTTACAAACATCCAAACAATGGACACATCAAACTCCCAGACACGGAACAATAATTATAGGGTCACAACATATTTTTTCTGTGTAGATTTCGAGCCCACAAAACTCGTCATAGGCCACCACGATGAGTTTTGTAGGCTCGAAATCCACGCAAAACTTATGGAGATTCGAACAAATAACCGCTCTTATCGTTTAGATTTATCATTTAGATTGAAGAACAACAAACAAGACATGTGTGATAGATGTGATGCGTGCCATATAAAGCACCATAAGACACGACGCAAGTAGCCAGCGCGGACTACATGCACAATCTAAACTTGAGAGCTACATGCGGGAGTTAAATTACATGCGCGGCTTGTTTCAGTTGCTTACCCGATACACAAGTGTCTTTATTTCAGTTATAGATTAAGTTCTATAGTTAAAAATCTAATTATAATAGTAGTTATAGAAATATTTTATATTCTCGTCAGCGATGCCATAATAAAATTATATTCTTGAAAAATAACAAAAGATAACATCCCAACATAATTTAAGATATCCACAGCACTTAATCTCACAAAAAGTGGCGAGCTTAAAACAACAAAATAGGAGTCTTAAAAGACATCCATTATGGAAATTAATCTAAATTATAATACGATTAAGTAAAACAAATTAGGGTTTGTCGTGTCGTGTCGAAATGATAAAAAAGATAGCTAAGGGTTATGATACATTGGGTAGTTAATTTCAAGTGCTCTCGCGCACATAAAGAGCGAATTTAATCAAGCTCTGTACGGGTATAGTGCGAGTGTAAGCGGACACAGGTCTTTAATAATTTGGTACAAATTGGTTTAAATTAATAAATGTTACTGTTTGCAACGCCATCGGAGACGTATCTCCAACACGTGTGCTAAAAGAGAAGACGAAGGCGCTTTCTTCGCAAAGACGCAGTTCGTATTGAAATATTTTCTATGTTTTTGAGAATTTAATGGCGACTGCATATAATTATGGCAGACTGGTTTAAGTTAATTACTCACTACATCGCACCGAGTGTTATGAGTTCGATCCGGCACTGGCACAAATTTCTGAAATCTGGGTATTTTGGGTAATTCACAGCGCGAAATGTAGATCAGTGCTCGGTAGACATCTTTGATTGCGTATTACGGTTACAGGTATGATAATATTTAAGAATGTTCTTTTTCTTATATAAGTTCCAAAATATGGAACGTGCGTTTAGAGCATGATGCACCTTCATATTTATACTATAGAGCAAACTCAAATACAAGCTGTATTTATGCAATATTAAAAAATCTGCCCATTTCATTTGATTCATCGCTCGCACTCATCCCATACAATACCGTTAGACGAGGTCTCTGATAGCCGAATCCAAAATTGGTCCCGTTCGTCCGACGTTTTATTGTTCTTCCCTTCAGTACATGTTGTTCGACGTTCGTTTTCAGCAATTTTAATTACGTCACTACATAACCTTATGGTATTGAATTGCGTAGGGTCGAAGAGGTATGTAATCGAGAGTTGGGTTATTTTAACTCAGGAGAAAGGTTGTAATAGTATTTAGGTACATTGCCATCGCGGCTAAAACCCAGATGGGTGATACGATTATCTGTTGTTGTTCGTATGGTGTGTAAAGAAACTTGTTTAAGTACATTTTGTGCTTTTCAGCATAAGAAGTTGTGGTCACAGTCTCATGTACTGGCCGCGAATCTTATTATTTATGAAAGGCAATTACGCTCGAATTATAATGTTCATTGATGCTTTACTGCTTATATTAGCAGCACAGAGATGCCATTTTTATCAAGTTGCATGTGTTGCCCCGGTGTTACAAGTGTCAAGTTGTGGTAACCGATTACTAACCAAACAATATTCGTTCGTACTCTATGGTATTTCATACCATAGAGTACGAATGAATAAGTGTATAAAGCTATTTGTCTGTTTCGTAGGGGACTTTACAAACATTTAAACAACAGACAGCGCCAATTTACACTATTAACCACGACGTTCGATAATATAATACAGCAATCTTTTTATATTTTATGTTTGTAATATGATTTTTATTGTCTCTATGTTAATTAATGTAATTGGTGTACTGCCGTTTTATTTAACTATAATAAATAAATAAAAATAAAATAAATAAATGTAAGTATAGTACATCTTCGCAAACCTCTTCGGGAATTTTAGCTTAAGACTATGTTTGTATTCTTAACTTCAAAGAGCTAAATTGCGTACCGTTGGATCAAATCTGAGACCACTGCTTCTCGTTAGAAGCAGAGGCCTCTAGCTACCGTGTCTTTTTATAAAATTCTAATATGGTCCAATATTATTCTTTAAAGCGCTCTGCATATCTTTACTCGGCAAATCTGTAGTTTAGACATAGGTACATAGGTATGATTACGATAACCCTACGATATTCTATTCTCTCTACATTCGTAGGTATCAAATATAACAACACGTACAGCGCTCTATTGCGGCTTTCACTGCAGTGCGTCGAATACGTTCGCTGAAGCGAGCGCAGCTGGCTTCGACACCACATGGCGGAAGACGACGGCCGTGTTGCTCAACAGAATGTTTAGAAGCAATGAAATCAACTTGGACATGTTTGCTGAAAAGATTTATTTGCCTGGTATGTGCACTTAGCTAGAAGAATTAGTAGTTCTTAATTAATTAATGCTTATACAGATTATAGTTAAGAATAATTAATATAATTATGTTATGGTATTTGATTTAACTGGTATTATTACTAGTAGTGGCGAAGTGGTCTTTTTTATGAGTTATTTCTTTTTACTTCCATATAAAATTTATATACTTCATATTATAAAGGCATTTAAAATTTTGTAAGAATAAACTATTCATAGTATATAATATATAAAACCAATAAATTAATTTACCTATTCAAACAAATAGCATTATTTCCAATAAAAAAAATCATTTGTGGGGTGGAGCTAGTTTAGTGCCTTTGTAATGATCCAATAATTACAACCTATTCAGCATCAAATCATTTACATCGCCCTTGACATAAGTTTGTCTTAATGATAAGAGTCGATACCTTCGATTTTCATGTCGGGAAATAATATCGTTTGATCTTGTACTGTAAATTCGCATTTGCAAGAAAACTCAGTAGACATCAATATGTTTATTACATGAAATCAAAAACTATAGCTGGTGACATGTTGGTGAATAAACGTCTGCCCACGTCTTTGAGGATATTCAGGTGGTTAGCTAAATATGTATAACAGGCAACCGTGTCTTTCATAACTAAAATAAATTGTTACCTAGTTAAAGCAGTAATACATTTTAATTCACTATTATAAATCTAATTAAGCAAGAGGTAATTACTTAAGAATTCACCTGAAGATGCTTTAGTGTAAAACAAGAAATTTTGCCGAAAATAGCTCTCTCTAATATAAAAGTTAGACGCCTAGCCTTATAATAACGAATTCCTTACTGTTCTTCTACAAAGTAATCACAAAATAACACACAAAATAAAAATTCCATATCACATTAAGTATTAATATACTCAGACTCTCTAGATACGAATAAAACTTATTCTTTTCATACAAACTAACTGACACTTTTGTACTAGAGACTCGAATTTACGAGGAAACTTATTTCTTACTATCTGTCAAAGTGACTTGAGCATTGAACAAAATAGATCAGGAAAGTTTGGTATAGTGAGTTTTTTGTTCGAGCGATGGGATCTAGCAAGAATGATGCATAATGCCGATCTTTAATGTCGTGTAAGTGTATTTTAATAGTTTTTAGAGAGAAGGGTGATATAGCCGTTCAGGTTTATATTTTGGACTTTGATTTAGGCTTTGCTTCGATGGCATAGCCGTAGTGTACGTGACTATTGTGTATCTGTCTCTAACTCTGTCAGTTCGATCCCTGACATTAAACCTAATGTCAGAGTCAAATATTTTGACAAAAAAGCCCAAAAGAACACATTACCAATGTGTTTTGGGTCCTTTTTTTGAGAAATTTGCACTAGCACAGCACAGTTTCTGGAACTGTGTACCAGTAAATGGCCATAAGTCCGCTTTTATTATGCGAGACCCAAATACTGATGAAATGTGCATTTAATACACCTATAGAATATGGACGTGAGATTGTGTTTTGTTTAAATTCTCCGTAAGAGAACGTTCTGAAATAGAATTATAATTGAAGGTAAATTGAGTCTGCAGAATTATCCACATACTTTACAGACTACTTCCAATAATTTTTGTTGCATTTCAACAGTGAATAGAGCTGTCAGGCGTTTAAAGGATTTACTGTGATGTCACAAGTATGAATGAATATTTTTCTAGTTCTGGCGGCGTAATAACGTGTGTAAGTGTGTATAAGATTTGGTATTATATCTCTACTTTAATCACAGCGATACTCTGAAGATCTCTTACAACTTTAATTACCTAACACTACACAAGTGACTTACTGTAGTTTTTGGGATGTTGTTTTCTCCTTCTCAGACTGTTAAGATAGAATAGAGATGCCAATATTTTTCATTAAGCAGATACAGCTTGAATTAATTAGAAATTATTAGTCGGTATCTTAGCAATGAATACAGAGATAATGGCTTATAACAGTTGTAGGAAAAACACGTTATATTGTGTGAATCAAAGGGGATAAGGATATGGGCAGGATAGAGGCGATATGAAGAAAGTCAATGCATGCTTCGGGTTCGAAACCTAAACTATTTCATAATATTTCAGTCTTTGAAGCACGTCTTTTTTGTTTACTTATGTTCCTTGTGTTACTGTTTCTCCCCCTTAAACACAGAAAGAAACCCAGAAGTGTAGTGACGCCACATAGGCCAATAATTTGCGACTTACGACGATAGATGACGCTGTACACAATTACACACTACTCTATACAATCCTGAATCTCGCAAGTGAAGTTTATACGACGACTATATATGTAAATTCCAAGCAAGACCACTCAGCCTGGTCGGAGAATTTTACTTTTATGTTGGAGGGACATCACACGATATGCATCTATAGTCTACTTTAAAATAACTGCACTGTAAAGCAAATAATATATCATCTTAGTCTTTGCTATATCCATGTTAGTCTTTAAGTAGAGTAAGAAACGTTACTGTTTGACATTTTTAAAGAATATATAATTTAGCGTTGACCATAAATCATTGCTCCAGCTGGCATGCATCATCGACTAAATAATCAAATTATTCAAATCTTAAATGTATTCTAATATATCGAATAATATTAATCGTTATTCAAATGATTTCATCGTTGATTGAAAATTTATTAGCAATACGTAAACGTACATATATGTATACACGACGACACGATTCACGTCTTATGGCAGACGGAGTTAGTTTATATCCTGGCAAAATAACTTGGAAAAAGGTAACATAAACACAACAGAGCAAGGGATAATAAAAGAGTGTGGTGACCATAAACGTATGGTATATTCTCATCAAATGTAAAAATGTATTGCGCTCTTCACAATCGTACTAATATTTTAAATGTGAAAGTTTGTGGGGATGGATGTGTGGATAAATGGATGGATGGATAAATGGTTGGATGGATAGATAGATGGATGGATGTTTGTTACTGTTTCACGCAAAGCTACTAAACGGATTTTGATGAAACTTTACAGTATTCCATTATACATCAGAAAAACATATAGCCTACTAAAAATTCTATCTTAACATAAATCTACACTAACGCGAGCGCAGCTGTGGGCAAAATCTAGTATACGATAAAATTGTGACTTGATTAGAAACCTTAATGACTAAAACCAGATTCAAAATTCGAATGCCGTATCGCCAAAAAATCGTATCATTCAATATTTTTCATAACAATAGCGCATCGCTACCTATCCACGCATAACAATAAATAAATGCCCAAACCGTTTCCACAAATCATGTGAATAGACAATCAAAGACCCTTTAATTTTCTTCCCGGCTGCTCAGCAATCTAATGCTGGTATGAGAATAGGTGTACCAGGAAAACGGAGCAAATGAATAATGTTTGTGTTTTTGTCTCCGAGTTTCGGAAGGGCCTAGCCATAATCATATATCGTATGGTCCCCAAAACGGCTAAATTATGGCCACCGCACGAAAACATTTTCTGAGGACCATACGTGTTAGGTCGTTTGCGGACGGAGCGATTTGCGGTTTCTCTGTGGCGATAATTGGTCTCTAATTAAGCATGGAATTAGACAGCCTCTTCGATGTCGGATGGGGATTTCTACCTGAAATTTGATGAAATTAACTACTATTGTGACCACACAATAGTAGATAATTTCATCAAATTTCAAGTACTGTACTGTACACTGAATTATGTTACACCAGTCGTAACTACCAAGTTACGACTGATGTAACATAATTCAGTGTGGAAATTATACGATGTTAAGAAATTTGAATAATTATGTTAAGCGTTGCAAGAACTTAAGTTATAGAAGGAAAACACAGTGTCATACTTTCTCATTAGTTTCATTGCAGAACCTTGTGTTTGTGACTGATATGAGATCTGGAGTTCAATTCATCTGGGTTACATAAGAATTATATCTGTTAGATAATTCTTAATTATAGATTATTTTATTTATTTTTAGCCTTAACCGTCCCACTGCAGGGCAAAGGCCTCCCTTCGATCCTTCCATTCCTTTCCATCCAGCCCCAATTGTCTCCAATTCCGGTTGAACGCATCCAATTACTTGTTTTTAGTTATAAAAAAAAGGTAATATTCAGAACAGGTCAAATAAATCTAATTGTAACCTCGGCGGCGCAGCGATAGTCAATGTGACCATTTTGTATGATGTTTTGTGTTCGATTTGTAAATCACGTAAAGTGTCATTAGGTTTTTCTATTAAGAAAATCCTCCAGACCGAATTTCAGCCATGACGGCCACCCTTAACGGAGACTGTCCATCTGCGCAGGTGATATTATAGTATACAAGTGTGTGCGCAAACACAAGTACACTCTCTGTTCCCTAAATCTCATGATCCGATGGGAAACGGACGGGACGGCCAAAGATATATCAGGCACAGGACCAATGGCTTTACGTGCTTTCCGAGGCCCGGGGGTGTCTTACACCGCTAATGCTGTCTACTCCGGGCTGCTATTGAGATTTCTTAAAATAAAAACCCTATAACTTTTTGTTAACCCGACCCGGGATTCGAACCTGAGACCTCACGCACAGCAGTTGCATTACCTACCGCTGAACCACGGAGGCAGCAAAAATCCAGTAGAAGCACGAAACGAAATGATGCCGCGGTGGAAATAGGCTCACTACGTAGAACCTTAAACCATACCTATAGAAATGTGGATGCTATATCTACACTATTACCTTCGAAAATAAAGTCATGAGACTTTATGTACATCATAAATACCTGCGTTGTAATTAATATTGATATGAAATAGGCCTGAATACATAAAAGCACAATATATTTTAATAAAACGCCAGTTTAATGGGCTCCCAAAAGACTATTTAGTCATGCTTAAGCGCCCCTTAACACAGGGGCACCACAAGCCCGCGTTAATTTTAGCAGCGTCCTTCCCAATCGATCGCGGGCAGCCGCTTAATCCTGGCTTAAGTCGCTCACCGTTGTGATATGTAGCCCCGTGCGCGGCCGGCCTTAGCAATCTATACGTATTTTATTTGTAAAGATTTTCTCGAAGTACCTAATGTCTCTAGGATAGCGATGCTCTTGTTATCAAACCTTTATATTTCAGGTGTTTAACACTGACTTTTCGCCGGATATGATGTAGATTTCATATATGATGTGAGAGTATTAACGTCTACCAAAGACTACAAGTAAGAACTTTCTCACAGAAAACTCTATAAAAAAGTACTACCTGTAGTCAAATAGTAGAAACTTATGGTACAAGATTTACAAGCTATTAAGTCTAAGATAAAAAAATCGATGATTGTACCAACAATTGCCTCTTTTTGCCGTGACATAAACGATATCATTACCGGTGGATCGTAAAGACTTGTAATCGACGCCTGAATAAAAAAAAATTCTAATAGGTGCACGTAGTTTAGAAACAAATTAAAGCCTACTCCTTCGAAAAGGCGAATTTTGTTTATATTTTATCATTATTACAAATATAATTATTCTTTTGACAATTTTCAATTAAAACTATGAATAGTGTTATTTTTAAATTATATTTTACTATGCATGCTAATTTTGACATTTAACTTCATAAATATTTGTACGTCATACAATATGGCAAACATGTTGGGACAAAATTCATGTTACATCTTTCATGCATTTATATTTTTGTATGTATACACATGTTTACACAAATAAATTATCTTATCTTATCTTATCTTCGGCAATACAGACACCTGTCTACATAATTATACATCTATTAAATTAAAAACACCAAGTTATGTCGTGTGATGTTAGAAGATATATGTATTAATGTCTGCGTAAGCATTTAGTACTTTCGTGAGTATCTCGTACACATGTCTCGTCGAGCCAAGCTGTCATGAACACATATATTAGGAGTCATAACTCGTTAAGACTCTAATGAGAAGCGAACAAGTTTTAGTCTTTGACAGATGGCTGGAGGCGTCTCGAAAATTATACTCAAGAAAAATAATGTTAAGAATCTTATATTTTTGTATTAACGGTCTCGTTTGTTTGAGTTTGCAGCCGGTTGTGGAGTACCGGATTCGAATTATAGATCGCGTAGATTATTAATAGTTTTATTTTAGGAATTTTTGGAAAAGAGCTTGCCTAGCCGTATGACCTCTGCACGACTCGTTTGTGACGAGAGTGTAATGATAATGTAAAAGTGAATTAACCAATCGGTATATGCCAGGATTTTAGCGAGTAGAAGAATTCGTAGACTGCCTACCTCTCCGGGAAACTGGGGCGAGTCATACATATATATGTCAATTGTCAATAGTGGCCCGGAGTTACAAAAGATATAATCAGCAATAAACTTGCCCCTATTACGATGGACCTTTTTATTGCTACGACACAAATCGTCAAGATTAATAAGATACCTCTAAAATCTTTCAATCTCTTAATAGAATAATTATTCTAAAAATACCTACTGATTTATTTTCAAACCACAGAAATCATGAAACTACGCATCTACCTTCAAATTATTTTACGGTCTATCATTAAAAGAATAAAAGCCTCTATTTGGGAGAGGCATACTTCTGCTAGTGACAGGCACACAAACCTCGGTGAAACGGTGACCCCAATATTCTATAAGTACCTATATTACCTGTATAGACCCTTTTCGTTTTAGACAGATATCGGCAATAAGAGATTTTGCGCCTTTATCAACCTAATATATAGGCGGGCTTTGTCAAAGGCTGTTGACACTTTACAAACTTGTTTTTGAGTTATAATCTGAAAGGTTTTTCGTTGACATGTTTTCGTGTGACAGAATTCTTTTGACGTGGAGGGTTGGGATCGGGTTCGTCAATGTGATTGACAGGCAACTAAATATCTGTCAGTCTTTCGATTATCTGTGGTAAATGGATCGATAATGTAGTGCCCAAATTGTTATAGGTCGTATAAGGGGCTGTACTGATGATACGTGTCGAATTAAGGACCCTATTTATTGGTATAAAAAGGCAATAAATTGACAATAATAAGTAAGCCAATTGCTGTAATAGTATAATTCTGTCGCAGTTATTATTAACTAATTGTATTAAATGCAGATTTGTACGATCGCTAGACGACCGCCAGCCACCTTGAGTAGAAGCCTGTGGACGGTGGACCCATTGGGGCCGTCCACCGATCAGCACAGATCCGAGTAGGCAGCGTTCGTGTTCCGCGCACGCCTCTCGATGTTGGATATTTTTATGTTTGTGTAAACATTATGTGTTTGTGAATTCTTGTGAATTTGTCCTGTATGTGTGATGGTTGTGTGTGACCCGCCACGTCCATCGGCGGGTCGAACCTTTGGCGGGGTCGTGATTCGAATGCGAGAGCGATCCGCGTGGCCTTGCCATAAAGGTGTAAGGAACACCGCGGTGGTTTGAGTCGGTTCAGCCCAAATCTATCTGAGGGGCTGGATCCCGACATATCCCCATCGCCCGCCCCAAAACCGGCGATGGGGAATGAGACTTGCACATTTCCACGCGTAAAAAAATAAAAGGAAATATTTTTGTGATGGCAGAATAAAGACTTGTAAAAAAAGTTAAACGGAATATCTTTTAGTCTCTTTGTTACCATTCTGCTCATAGAAGCTTAATTTTTAATCTTGGTAATATAAACTTAGCATATACATATAACGTATACGTAAAAGACTTACATCTAAATCTAAAGGTGATAGATAATCAACGAACTATTTTTCACATTATAACTGCCATGAAATATTGCTAGTCATTATTACGGTCAATCGCAAGAAGCTGACAAATATTCAAAGTTATTATTATTTTACATCAGAAAGTAAAATAATAAAAATCTTGAAACCAAAAACCTCGTAGATACACGTTAAGAATTTAATATTAACATAATAATTGTAGTACTAGAGAACAATTTCTAGATATATCTGTTAGACACGAAAGTAATAATAATATCTGTGTCAAATAACGGACGGAATAGCACAAGCAGTACTGTCATTTCGACATTATAAATCTTATATATAAAATTCTCGTGTCACAATGTTCGTTCCCGTACTCCTCCGAAACGGCTTGACCGATTTTCATGAAATTTTATGAGCATATTGAGTAGGTCTGAGAATCGGCCAACATCTATTTTTCATACCCCTTAGTGATAAGGGTTGTCCACACCTAAAATTTTTTAAAATCTTTTGGTCAAAACATTGTTTATGGCAAAACAACGTTTGCCGGGACAGCTAGTATCATATATAAACCATCACACCATGCCTGCAGTCATATATAGATACATACATACATCACATACATTTTTACGCGGCTTGGCTATCACAATACGTATTGATAAAGACGAGATTACCCTAAAACCATTGCGACATCCCTCCAGCCAACGATACTGACTTAAAAAGGTAAGATTTAGTCATGCCGTAACCTCAAATCGGAGGGTCCAAGCCTATAAGAAACTATCGAGACTCGTAGAGGTATTTACGAGCTATACACTGCGTACTGCTGCAATCTTAGAACTCAAAACACTCGGAATTGCCATTCTGGGTCGTCCTTATTCCGTAAAGGACAATACATCGTAAAAGAGGCCATAGCATGAAGTGTTATGGCCGTCGTTGAGGATATGGCTTGCACCTTGAATATGTTTCCCTTCGTACGCGTTCTATGTGACTATTTTTCTCTTAAAAGGAGACTCGGGTTACCTTAATATTAATGGGTTGAACTATTGTTGGTATGTAAAACTGACTGATCTTGTATGACATTTGAAAATAAAAAATGTGTGGATAACTGAAATATAAAATTGTCTTATGTTAACGCGAATGTTACATTGATATTAGACTTATAACAGATTTGAAATAAAAACTGTAAGAACTAAATTTAACGTATTTTTAATAAGATCTGTAAAATTTAGTTTCATTACAATAACTGGAATAACTTCTACTGTCCCTAGCGGTAGACGAGCCAGCTAGATAATTATCTTAAAACAAGTATTTTTTAAAGCTGCCTCATTCGGTCCCGTTGTATAATTTTGTGCTTACGTGAAGCCGGAAAATGTTGTTGACATTTTAGGATAGGGTATTTCTTTATAGCAACACTAAGTTTAAAAATATGACTCAAAGATACCTGACAAAATATTTATATGGTTCAGCTCCGCTTATCAATTCGTGAATAAGGGGCAAATTTATATATGGCAGAGAACTTTATAGACGTGCGTCAGAAATTATGTTTGCAAACACGCAGAATATTTCTTTATTTTAAACGTTCGATAGTGCACTTGTAATGCTACAAAAACGACTTACCATCAAATGCTTACATGCTACAATTGAGGTGAATAAAAACATCATCTATGCAAAAATTATGGCGCTTTGGTAAAAGCAAAGATTCCAGATGTATAATTATATATTTTCTTTTAAGGCAAATCTCATATGTTCATTGGGAGGTATTCCTTACTTTCCCACTCTCCATATATTACATCTCTGAGAATCTATTACGGCTGGCAGCAATATTCGAGTCCATTCTCAGTAGAAGTGTCATGTCTTCCAGAAACAGATAGTGCTCAGTTGAAAACTTTGCTCATAAACATGTCGCCTGCCTTTATAAAGTGGGCGCTCAACTTCGAAGGATTACTGTTACACCGAAGTATAATGATTATAGTAATGAAATCATCCTTGAATAAACGTGAATAAAATCAAGCGCACGCGAACAAGTATGAAACGTGCGCAGCTTCGCGGCGGTATAAACATTTTATATACATCAGTACATTTAATTGCAGCACAATATCTATAAGAAAATTAATAAAAATTCTAGTAGTCCAACTATTTGAAATAAAACACATTAGTTAAAATATTAATTTAAAAATATGCCTTTTTGCTGACTATATTATTCAGTATTTCAGGACAGCTATTATATATGTTTTTGACACCTCCAACTAAACTTAAATAGTCACATTAATTGTTTCACATCAAACGTGCAATAGATTTAATACGAAATTATTACTTTTGGAATATTGCAAGGTTTAAATTCAGCTTTATTATATTATTATATAAAAGTATATATTTAAAAAATAACATTAGCGTATGTGCTACTTTTAGAATCGAATACAACTCGATCGATTGGGCTCAAACTGATAGGTTATGTTTAACACATTGCTATGATATTAAGTGATTTAGAAAATATTTAATTAATTTTTCACAGAAAAGACATTGAATTTTTTAAGAGCGGCAACTTATTCTGCTAACTGCATATCCTCTGTCTTTTTGTTAAGCATTTATGGCGAAATTCTTGAACCAAATTTGATGATATTTCGTTTGCTGATAGATGGATAGACATAGGCTACACAAAACACCAACAAAACCTTCCATAATGTCTAATATATTAAAACATAATGTAACGCTTTTTTCCAATCCATTGTTGACAAGTTCACTTCGGTGTAAGTGCACGTCATCTTCGGTCGTCTACAAAAGCCTCTGGTAGAGTTCAGCTAACACGTTGTAGAAGGAAAGTTTTTGAGTAAATACACATAAGTTACGTATATAGTACTTTTTACGATACAGTTACGTTTTATTGTCGACCCCTTTCTGTTGCAAATTAATTTGTTGAGTTCTATTTAGTTTGAATCGAAGGTTTGGACCGAAAATGCGTAATCAAATGTAAGGAGTATATTGTTCATCTATGTATACTTATATTATAAAGCTGAAGAGTTTGTTTGTATGTTTATTGGTTTAGTTAAACGCGCTAATCTCAGGAACTACTGGTTTGAATTCAACAATTCTTTTAGTGTTGAATAGCAAATTTATCGAGGAAGGCTATAGGTTATATAATAGCACGCTACGACAAATAACAGCGGTGCATCAATTAAAAATGTTACAAAAACGGGGAAATTCTCTTTTGTGAAGCAGACGAATTTTATTATTATTGTATAATAGTTTAGGTAGGCGATATATACTCTCTTTCTCGTCTGTATATCTCTGAGGGAATAGGCAGTGACCTATCATACCTATGTTTCGCCAGCAACGTTATAGATTTCACTTGATGAGGAGCCAACTCATTGCAGTATACCTATCTCATATAATAAGGGTCTAAGTAGCTCATTACAAGATGGCGATAGCGTAGTGGTTAGTGTAACCGACTGCCACGCCTGAAGTCGCGGGTTCGATTCTCGTACAAGCCAAACATTTGTGTGCATGGACATGGATGTTTGTTTTGCTCTGAGTGTTTCTATGTATAATATATATGTATTTACAAAAAGAAAGTATATATGCATGTTTATCCATTAGGTACCCATAGTACAAGCTCTGCTTAGTTTGGGCTAGATGGTGTTTTGTGTATTTGATAGATTATTATTTATTTATTATTATCCGTGCTTCTACAGAGAAATTCGTGAAATAATGCCAATAACGATGTGAACTATCCGGGAATCAACCCAGAGACTTTGATGACTGCACGCTAACATGTGTATGCCATATGTGTATATGCCACAGCATCAACAAGGCATTCAGTCAGTCTAGTTGGTCTAAATCTATGAAATATTAGACTATCAATTTCGTTAACAGGTAATAGAATGTACCAGTCAAACAATTAGTCAGTACTTTTCCCACCTGTCTTGCCACAACACCCACGTATTTTGTTTTAGTGCGATCGTTAGCAGACTTTATAATTAGCATTCTGCACCACACGCGACCCACTCAACGTAGTGACGTAAACCAACAGCATGACGTAACAGATCATATAACGATAATAAGGGATGGCTCTATTAAAGGAAGTAGGATAGAAATAAACGTTCCATCTGCATTGCAAAAAACGTGTTAGATATGCTGACGTCATCAGAATAAGTGCTTGTATGCATTATGGGATATAAAATTGCGAGTTTACGTAAAGGCAATGTAGTATTATATTCTACATATAGCATTGTAACACAATATGTAACAATAAAATATGTTGGTTTGAATTACTTAATTTTTAATTCATTTTATTTGACTTTTTTCTTTTTTTTAATCTTTTTTAGTTTAGAGGCTTTTATTACAGAATAATATGTTAGCCCCATCGTGGCTTATTCTTAGATACTAACTTACTATGTAATGATAGGAGACAGAGGAAGTCGTTGTTGTAAATATATCTCAAATAGGTCTAACGCCGCATTTGAAGTAGGGTCACTTAGAATATTAATGAAAAGTCCTACATCGTACAAGTTAAGATTATATTTAAACATCAACGAGTTCCTTTGGCGCTGGTATTTGACACAGCTGGTATTTGACATGAGAGATCGACAGTAATGGGCCAACAAATGGCGGAAATTACTGGTGTAGATTCACGTAAGAAACATCAACAAGGCACTAGTACTACTCAACGTTGCGTTTTACCGGTGCAGACGAACAACAACGTCCGCAGCGGCGGCGGTGGAACGCGCGGCGAGCGGCCCGCACCGGAGCCTGAACCCTCGACCATGACACAAATGGCACAAACGCCGGCCGCGGCGCCGATGGCACAGGATGCGGCCACTGCGCCCGAGGGCCTTACGTCTCATAAAATCGTTAGTTACGCGGATGTTACTGAGGTTGTGGCCATGAAAAGTGCTTGTAGTGCTGAGGTTACGGTTTCGAGACACCAAAATGACTCTTGGACGGAAGTGAACTATAAAAAGACCCCAAAGAAGGGTGGAAATAAGACCATTGTCTCCATAAAAGCGGTGGAAAGAAAAAATTTTTTACACGTATGGAGATTGGACAAGGATACTACTGAAGATACACTGAAGGAGTACATATTAAATATATTAGGTGAATCGGTAGTAACGATAGATAAATTAAAGCCTAAAATAGAACGTAATTATGCATCATTTAAGATAGGAGTCTCCGAAAGTGATTATGATAAGCTGTATAACCCAAATATGTGGCCCGTAAATGTTGAATTCTGCGAGTGGATTTGGTTTCGTCGCCCAACCATTACGAAACCATTACCAACAGAATAAAAACTGCAATATATATTATCAAAATGTAAGAGGACTTCGGACAAAAATAGAAGTATTTAATCTAGCGATATTATCCTCGGAGTCAGATTTATTTGCTATCACCGAAACTGGATTAAATGAATCTATACACGACGCAGAATTAATTCCACCTAGTTATACAATCCTACGATGTGATCGTTCGGATGGGCGTAAACAGGGCGGCGCGTGTTTAGTGGCCACACCGCGCTTCGAGCTTCGCCGAGTGACACCGCGCGATGTAAACATTGACGACCACTCGTTTGAAATTATTTGTGCTACGGTTCATCAACGAAATAGATTTTTGTTTTTATTATGTGTAACGTACATACCACCAAGTAGTATAGAAAATGAATATTTGCTGTTATTTAAAATTATAGAGGATTTATGTGATAAATATAAAGATGTTATAGTTATTGGAGATTTTAACCTATTTTCATGTTCTTTAAATATAAAAAATTACTATGAATATTTCGAAACGTATTGTGGATTCACTCAGTGCAACGGAATAAATAATTGCAACAATAGGCAGCTGGACTTAGTGTTGAGCACATTCGTGGAGGGCGGGGGGACGAGCGTGTGCGTGGCCGACGAGCCGCTTGTACCTCTCGACGCGTACCACCCAGCGCTGCTGGTATCCGCGGCGGTGGCGCGCGGCAGGAGCGGTGACCACGGTGCTGAAACAGCTGATCGCGAGCGTAAGGTAAGCTCCACTAGCGAGCGTATCGCGTGGAATTTCAATAAAGCTGATTTTGGCTCTTTATATTCGCAAATTGGATCAATAGATTGGACTCCTATTTACAAATTAGATTTAGAAAATAGTTTAAATTTTTATTATAATACGCTCAAAGAAATAATAGATGATTGTGTGCCTAGGAAAAAGCGAAATAGTGTCAGTTCGAAGTACAGTTACCCCGAATGGTACACTTCAGAAATTATTCGCAACATAAAATTAAAAGCTTCTCTACACAAGAAATACAAAATTACAGGCTCGATGAGTGATTATGGGGCGTTTGCCCGTTGTAGAACTACGGTTAAAAATATGATAGAAGTAGCTCATAAACAATATCAATATAACGTTCAAAATAGATTACAGAAAGACCCGAAATCATTTTGGAATTATATAAATTCAAAAAAGTGTAGCCATAGTATACCTATTATTAAGAAAAATACTGAATGTTTGACAGGGGTGGATTGTGCCGAGGAATTTGCTAAGTATTTTCACTCGATTTATAGCAAAAAGCGTGCTGAGCTTAACGTAAATACAGCGGTCACTGAGGCGGGAAGCGTCAATGGCGCGGCGAGAGTTCAATTAAATCAGCTAGTTTTAGGTGACGTAATGAAGGCGCTTAAAGAACTGAAACCAAAGAAATCGATTGGACCGGATGGTATTCCACCCTTCATTCTTAAGGATTGCCAAATAGTACTGGCCGCCCCACTGTTACATATGTACAATCTTTGTCTTCAAAGCTCAGTATTCCCGGAAAGATGGAAAATTACGAGGGTTGTTCCGGTACCAAAGGGAGGAGCTGGCAACAAAGACAAAGTAGAAGGATATAGACCTATAGCTGTACTATCAACTCCTGCAAAGGTTTTTGAGGCGGTAATACAAAAACGTATTTTAGCACAAATCAACGGACAATTCACTGACGCTCAACATGGGTTTAGACCGGCTAGAAGTACCTCTAGCAACTTGCTTAGTTATATGGCGGATCTGATACCATCGGTGGATGGTGGAGTGCAGATGGTTGACTCCGCCTATTTCGATTTTCAAAAAGCATTTGATTTAGTCGATAATGATGTGTTGCTAAGTAAACTAGCCGGGTTTGGTTTCACTCCTCATCTGCTGAAATTCCTTGCGAGCTACTTGTGTGATAGGCAGCAGTATGTGGAGTATGCAGGATATGCATCCAAGCCCTATTACACGCGCTCGGGAGTGAGTCAAGGCACGAACCTAGGACCCATGGCATTTATAATTATGATAAATGATCTACCTAAAGTAATACAAAATGCTAAATGCTTACTATTCGCGGATGACTTTAAGTTATATATGCCTATAAACAGCCACGTGGACTGCTTAAAATTGCAGGCCGACATTGACCAAGTGGTGGCGTGGAGTAATAAAAACAAATTACAATTTAACACCTCAAAATGTGTAACTATCACTTTTACTCGTGGACGTACTCCAATCCAACACAACTATAACGTAGGGGGCGTTCCATTGGCACGGGTCACAGAGGTGAAAGATTTAGGAGTATATATAGACAGCAGGCTAACGTTTCGTAGTCACATAAACAAAATCTGTAAAAAAGCTTACAGAAACCTTGGTTTTCTGCTCAGAACAGTGCGAAATTTCAGTAACCCTTGTGCAATAGTTACACTGTATAATGCATTGGTACGGAGTCAGCTAGAAAACAATGCAATCATCTGGAGCCCACATGAAATTAAATATAGTCTCATGTTGGAGCGCATTCAAAATAAATTTATAAGATACCTTTATATGAAATATTATGGGGTGTACCCCTTTTACCCTTTGTTGTATCCAACCTTATTCATCTTGGGTATGGTTGGATATAATGAATTGAGGGTGAGAAGGGAATTAGCGCTGCTCTTGTATTTATTTAAAGTATTAAGAGGCAATATACATAACCCACAGATATTAGAACGCATCCACTTTAACGTCCCGAATAAGTACACATATCGACGGAAAAACCCACAACTGTTACGATTGCCGCGCGCACGCACCAACTTACTACAGAGGGCGCCTCTATCGCGCGCATACGGTACGCTTAACCAAGTTGCAGATACTATAGATATCTTCTGTTGTACACTGAGTGAATTCACAAAAACGTCACTATTTGTGATTTGTTATAAATAAATAAATATATATATGTACTAAAAGTTGTCAGGTGAATTGTTAATCTTATATGTATAACAGATTTTGTTTATCTTTTTTTAAATGTAAGTAAATTAGTATATAGTATACAAAGTAGCTACATTATTGTATTAGGGTGCACCCTGTAAAAATAATGTATGTTTGAAAAATATATAAATAAATAAATAAACAATCCATCAGTAAGTGTTGGACATCATCAAGGACTCCGCACGTATTACAATTAGGCGTATCGACTTTTTTCTTGAGATGTCCAAACTTTCTAGATGGATGCGACTGCCGTGCATCGGGTCTCGAGTTCGTATCTAAGACACCTAAGAACCTCGGCTGCATACCTAAGCACAAGCTATAAGACCAACAAAGCAGTAACAACATACATCATATGAATAATCAAAACAGGAAAGTTGCTACCTACATATTTGTCGAACTCATGTAGAATATTATGTATTGACAAAACAAAACTTTTGTTCAAGAAGATGTCAGTTATTTATGTCAGTAGTCACTGTTATGTCCATGAAGTCATTTCAACAATGCTTTGGATAAACTGCCGTACTCTGCTCGTTCTCTTTTAGTGTTATTTACAATGATTTTATTTATTTATTTCGCTTCATGGTACATAACAATATGCTACGCTTCTTGTTTTGTTTATTAAGTTATTATTTTAGCAATTTTAAAAGTACTAGCTGTCGCTTAGTGGTCAAAATTCGACCACCAAAATTTCTAAACATAACATATAAATAAGGTATAGGTAACCATAGTTAAAAAGAATTGTACAACATCAGACAAACAATGTCGAAATACTACGAACGCGATTTGACTGCGTGTGTCAAATGCATGGTTGTGTGCGTGTAGTGTTTTTCCATTAATGTATTTTTCATGCATATTTTATAAAAATATTAGGATTCGCCCCTCCTTCTCCATATAATCTTTAACTGTGCAAATTTCATACTCCTTCGTCCGCGCAATTTTCGTAAAAACGGGCACAAAGTTTTTGCTTCACGTATTAATATATAGATTATAAAATAATTGAGATGAACCGAGTTGTAGCTCAGAAATTGATTAACTATTAATGCGCGCTAGTTCGTATAGATTTTACAGAATTCTTCTGATCTGGTCAAAAACGTTCGTTTTCTGTCTATTTTATTAACATTTTCATTTTCATTAACTTGTTTCACAGCTGGACACGGGCCTCTTCTCAGTGTAGAAAAAATTAGGCCATAGACCAACACATAGACCAGTGCGAATTAGCAGACTTCACATAATTATCTCCGAGGACATTAAGGAGAAATCTCATTAATCTCATTCTGTAGATTTCTTCGCGATATTTTCTCTTTCCGTTAAAACAAGCGATCACCATCGCCATCATCATCGAGTTATATCAAAAAGTATCCATTGTGTATTGCATGCTTTTTGATATAACTCGAAACCTCTGTGTATAGCGACACATCGTTGCTATCAATATTCCAGGTAATATTACTTACAAACATTAACATTAAAAACTTACATTTTCAATTATAGCAGTAGTAAGGATTGGACTTGCGATCTTAGGCGAAGAGGTCGTGGTTTTGATCTCTACAACACTTTTACCCTGAATCGACCCATAAATCAACCATTTAGCTTAGCTCATTGGATTAACAAGAATACTAATGATTCAAAACGAAATTACGGCAAATGGATAAAAAATTATTTCATTGGGGATTACATTATCATTCCTTTTTTTGCAAATAATAATATAAGAGAGAGATTAATATCACCTATTAGAGACTCAAATATTGCCAACCAAATATAATCTGACATGTTTAGACCGAATATCCACCAATCTTTAAACATAAATAAGTCCACATATAGAGTGCTCTGAGTTATTAAATAAACCGCACCTTATCGCGCATATTTTCATTAGAACAATGTCATGAATTGAATTATTTAATCATTGTCAATCCCCACAAACCAAACCCCTAAATATTTAGATTTGAAGATAATACGTTTGCAGTACGATCCTAGTTAAGTCACTTCAATTTAATAATTTGTTGATTAATTGGCATAAGTACTTAAATCTAGAGATGTTTAAGATGTTATGATATAAGTTGTCTAAAATTAAGCAATGCGTTTATTTTATAATAATATGTCAAACTTATGTATAATTTAAGGAACTCTTTACTGATACCAAAATGTGCTTTACTTTAGATTTTTACTATTTACTTAAAATACAAACTGCTTTTGCCACTGAATATTTCTAAGACAATGTACGATTTTCATACATACATAATTGCGTAGTGTTACGCTTATCACTTTGAAGGGTGGGTAGAGTTTTGTGACACTCAGCTTTAATTTTTGGTCACATTTAATAAGGGTGAGTCTGTTGCCATCTAGTAGATGGTACAGTTTCAGAGGTTGTGCGTTTACTGGGAATTTATTGACAGAAACCCCTATGATATTTTTCTTGACCTAAGAATGAAACCTAAGACCAGATCGTAATCGTATTCATTACATCTGCGCTGTTGAGGCGCTCTTGAAATAGTACGTTGAAACTTTGATATTCTTTTTTTTCACCCGGTACAGGCCTTGATACGAACAAAGATAAGTATACCTATTGTTAACAAGA
This sequence comes from Catocala nupta, assembly GCA_963675205.1. Classification (NCBI taxonomy): domain Eukaryota; kingdom Metazoa; phylum Arthropoda; class Insecta; order Lepidoptera; family Erebidae; genus Catocala; species Catocala nupta. Next base: position 27,376,879 of record OY776087.1, read on the forward strand.
TAATAAAATAAAAAATAAAATAAAATTGTTTCTTGGACTCAAGAGTTACATACATTGGTCTTAAAGGCAAGTAACAAATTGTTAACAAGCTTTTTAGGTTAGGTACTGAAACTGAAAACCCAAACTAGGCAAAATGCCTGTATCTTGGGCAACACTATTCAGACGTGCAAGAGGTGTCGGTACAATCCGTACATAGTGTCGCTGTTTTTCGTGTCAATCATTTGTTTTGTTTGTTGGTACTCAAGAGCATGTGTGTGCATGTGTGTGTGTGTGTGTGTGTATGTGTGTGTGTGTGTGTATGTGTGTGTGTGTGTGTGTGTGTGTGTGTGTGTGTGTGCGAGCGCGTGCGCGCGTTTGCGTGCGTGCGTGCGTGCGTGCATGTGTGTGTGTGTGTGTGCGCCTGAAAGCATGTGTGTGAGTAGGTTGAGTAATCGTCATAAAAACAAAGCAAAGTGTGGTGGCTTAGGCCACGTAAGTAAGAAGGTCTTCTGCCATTTGATAGTCAAGTTGTTCGAGCCAGTGAACAGCTTTCGCTTTAACTTCACGTCTACTTAGACCAACGATGTTAAGTTTCTTATTTATATAATTGTATAATTTGATACTTAAACTACGTGATTGTCTTTTGGCAAATGAGGTTCTGCAGGTCACTCGGGGGCACACAGAGGATGTACTGCGTTTTTTAGGGTCTGGAAGGGACACAGTACGATGCTTTCTGAGGACCGATTTCAAAATAAACAGTTTACGGACCGAGAGGACCTTACAGTGTGCATATAGGCTTACAGTCGGATACCTGTAAGGTTTTTTGGACATGACCTTCAACACCGCTCTTTGTGCCCTCTCAAGTTTGATGAGGTGCTTCTTAGCCGCTCCACCCCAAGCTGTGAGGCAGTATTGTATTACCGATTGGCTAGGGCCAGATAAACTTGGATTAGTTTATCTGGCGGTACGGCATCACGTAGGGACTTGAAGACGTATATAAGTCGCCTTACTCTGCCCGTTATTAAGTCGATCTTTTTGTCCCATTTAAGTCTGTGGTCAATTTGTACGCCCAAGTATGTTACCAAATTTACCCTATCTATTTCAAGGCATGTACAGATATTATAGTTTGTGCAGGTATGAGCTTTTATCGTGAAATTTAGGGCCGGATCGGTACTTACGCTCAGTGAGAAAGCTATAAAGTGTGCCTTAGATAAGTTTAAGGTTAAGAGATTATTTTGTAGCCAGCTCATAACTCTGGAGAGGAAGTATTCAGCCCGTTCTTTTACAGTTTGCTAGTTTGGACTCCAGACAAAGATAGCGGTGTCATCAGCGTACGTGAAAATGTAGGTATAGGGTATTTGGATTGTGCAGAGATCGTTGATGTATAGCTGGAAGAGGGTAGGGCCTAATATACTCTCCTGCGGAACACCATAAGTGATTCCTCACCACTAAGATAAGTCTCAATTTTAACTCGTTGTCGCCTGTTTGAAAGGTAATCTTTAAATAAGTCATGTGGTAGGCCTCGTACACCCAGTTTTGTAGTTTTTCTAGTAGAAAAGATATTTAGATATTTCCGCTCATACTTCCCCGCTCACGTAAAAGACGAACCTTAGGTCAACATACTTCAGTTCCGAAAACAAACGGCTGGCGACTTATCAGTGCTTAAGAGAATGATATATATCCAATATGGCGGCCGCCCTGGCAGTCCTTGCTATTGGCAGATTTATATGGTACAATCGCAAGATTTATATTATTATCCGAAATGAACATATTAAGAATGACATGTGGAATAATTGGGTAAATCGGTTTCGGATTTCTTTTATTTGAGTGGTATCTAAATATGTTTTAGTGCATATTTAGGGCAAGAGTTCTTTCTTTAAGATAGATCGTGGAATCAAAAGACATTTTACTGAGTAGGACAAGCCGTTTCACTGAGGCACTTGGCTGACTAATTCAGATAGCTTAGCTTATAGAAAGATGGCTATTTGGCTCGTTGGCTTCGTGGCATAAATCTACTTGCGATCGTGAAACCACCGGTTTGATTTACGGTCCGGCAAAGTGTTACTGAATTATTCTATTATTTTTTTTTAATACTAGCATATCGACTGCAAATATGTCCAGTAGGCTGTAATAGATTTGCTCCTATTAAGTATGCCTACTAGCATAGCTTGTGAAATATGGGTGAGAAACATCTTTATCCACACCGCTAGCTGTCAATATATATCTGCTTTGGATCATAGGATCATAACCCATATCCCACGGTGACCGCAGCTGATGGAAAGCAACCGAAACGTCGCAGTAAGTTTAAAGAAGTTGTTTAAAAATCACGATAAAATCGTACAGATTACTTAGTTTTGATATAAACGCGTAAATGTTAGACAATTAAGTACATCAACTTTTACGAAGCCTGGATACCCTAATGACAACAAGATAGCTACACAAGATTATTTGGCAGCGATAATCTGACTGTTAACTCAGACGTTTAACTATTCAGACTATTTGACCTTGACCCATTTACTAGGCCTTCAAGAGCAGCGATAGTTCAGTAGGTGACCAACAGACTGCAATGCAGAGGGTCTCGAGTTCGAACCCACGTCGCGCACCTCTGACTTTCGGAAGTTATATGACTTTTCGAAATTATGTGCGTATTGATTGACAATTATCGCCTGCTCCGTGCCTCGGAGAGCACGTTAAGCCGTCGGTCCCGGCTGCCATGACCATCTATGGCAGTCGTTATTGGAGAAGTCGACACAAAAGATCCCACTGGGTCGAAGTGTCGCCGGTCTGTACTGACTCCCACACAAGATAAGATAAGATACTAGGCTTCTCCTCCAGCTTGATTGTTAAATTTAAACAAGTATCCATATTCTCTCTCTTTAAAACTCCTGCTTTTCTCTTATTTTTCATAATAAGTAGTGAAACAACAGCATTCGACTTCTGCACCGATTTCTCGTTTTAAATGGCTTCGTTGCCACAGTATTTTTTTAATTAGTAAAGTTTCACCCAAGTTTTCTTCAAGTTTCAAACTAAGTAGTAGCGAAGGGATGGGTCGACGACATTAAACGAGTCGTAGAGGGTATACCTGGCTGCAGTTAGTACAGAATTGCTTAAGATATAGAAAGGGGTCATACTTAGCCAAAGACATCTACACTACATTGTAGATAATATAAGCCCAAAACCTATACAATGACTTGGTATCCAGTCAATCTTTGACTGCATGGCATAGTAGCGTACATGGTCGTCTCGTCACTGCCACCGTTTGTTGTTGGTACGATCTTCACAGAAGACAAAAGTTTGTGTGTCTAAAATAAAATTTGTGTGTGGATGTGTGTGTGTATGTGTGAAACAGATATACTTCTAGAGCAGGCACGAAAAAAATCTAATTAGAATTTTACTATAGGCATTTTAGCTGTATCAATAAATTTAAAGGCAAATTCAGAGGCACTCTAAGAGTTCTAGTTCTGGTTAGAAAAGTATTAATGTTACTGAAGTTACATTTAAATTAGCTGCTAGGTGCAGACAAAGAGTTTATCCTGTGAGATACCTGCAAGAAAAACTTACGACCACTCTTTTTAATAGCCATTTTATTTAAGCTTTTAACAACTTTTTCGTTTACACTTTAAGTATTCCAGTCTATAATAATACCAGCTGGCACAGGTCTCCTCCCAGTGTGATAAGAGTTAGACCATAGTCCACCACGCTGACCTATTGCGGGTTGGTAAACATCACATATCTTCGAGAACATTATGTAGAACTCTCGCACATGCAGCTTACCTTACGATATTTTCCTTCACAGTTAAAGCGAGCGATAATTAACTATTTAACACGCACATAGCTTCGAAAAGTCAGAGATGCGTGCCTTGGGATCGATATTGAGACATCTGCATGGTAGTCTAACTCTCCCACTAAGCTATACTGGTTCGGTCAGTCATAATTCGATTTTCTCAGTAATGGCGATTAAGTTAGTGTTACAAACAACGATGTAATAAGTGGGTTTGAGTGACTGCCTTGTTAGTCGTATGGCATTACCTTGAGTTGATGTTTACAAACGAATTTGATATCAAGGTGTATCGTGTTTATGATTTCTTTTGTTTAAAAATGTTACGTTAACTCTGGTTACCTGGATGAGGGCAATAAATTTGCACTCTATCGTCATATAATAATATTAACTCTGTATATAAACTATCCCTGCAAGACGAGGGCCTATACATAACATAGTTTGATAAAAGTTAGGCCATAGTACACCACGCTGACCCACTGCGTGTGGAAGACTTGATATCTTCGAGATTCACATGCGACTTAAAATTAGCTGGCGAAAAACAGTTTAATACAGCCATGTATATACAAACTAAAAAAAAACTCATTGTTAGTTTTCATTGACGACCTCGATGGCGTAGTGGTTAGTGTAACCGACTGCCACGCCTGAGGTCACGGGTTCGATTCCCGCACAAGTCAAACATTTGTGTGCATGAACATGGATGTTTATCTTGGTCTGGGTGTTTCTATGTATAATATGTATGTATTTACAAAAAAAAGTATATATGTATGTCTATCCACTGTCTAGAACCCATAGTACAAGCTCTGCTTAGTTCGGGCTAGATGGTGTTGTGTGCTTGTGATAGAATAAAATAGTATTTCCTTAGTGGCGCGGCGTTAGTGCAAACAAATACTGTGCATGAAGCTTTGAGTTCGAACCCGGTTCGAGCAAAGTTTCTTTAGACATTCTTAGTCGCAGCAAGAAGTCTGAAACTGTATCCGGCAGATAGAAATGAGCTCAAGTCTTATTAAGCGTCTAAACTATTGCTGGTGAAATGTGTTTAAATCATTACTATATACCTAGTAACTATGGCTGAGCTATATTGTTATATTCTATATAGCTAGAATATAAATCCCTCTTCTGTGCCATACGGAGAGACAGACCGATCGAATAGGATTAACGACCACCATCTGGCCTAAGCACCAATGTATAATGCATATGTTTATTGATAAATTATTGATAAATTCAGACCTAAATTATTATCAATTTGGATTTAACTGTTAAGCTTCAATTAGTGATGGAACTAATCTGTAAGTGTTAATTCCAGATTATTGTTGTATTTACAAATATTATTGGCGCGAAATAAAATGCATAATTTATTTTAAACACATACATACGTACGGTACTCATTGTAATTAGGTATGATTTTACTGTTATTGGAATTTTCTGTTAGGGAAATATTGTTGTAAGAAAAATTTCAGTAGAAATTTGGTGTTTGAAAATATACCTGGTTGTTTTTATAGGATTTTAAAAGCATATCGCCGTTAATAAATAATAACTGCAAAAATGCATCTTTTCAGGAGGCGAACAAAACGTTTCAAGGCCATTTAATTTTTTTATAGTATATTTTTTATATATTATATTTATTTTTTACTATTATTTATTTAATTTATTTTTATTTTTTTAGTGTACGCGATTGAGCTTAGATAGTATCTATTGCCATCATAAATGACGTTACAACACTTAGTATATATTGCAATAACTATTTATCTTACCTGGAAGCGGCGCTCCTGGCGTCGCTCTATCGTTGGCGCCAGGAGGCGCTAGCTCGGGGCGAAGGACCGGGTCTTCCCGCAATAAAGGCGGCAAGGTCCGAGCTCCATCAGGTCCTAGTGGCGAATTGGAAGGAACGACTTGTGCACCCCAGTGCCGGGCACGCCACGATCGTGGCGGTAAGTCCCGTGTTTGAGGAGTGGCTGGAGAGGCGGCATGGTGCCCTCACCTTCCGGCTGACACAGGTTCTGACTGGCCACGGTTGTTTTGGCCAGTTCCTGTGTCGTATACGCCGGCAAGAGACGCCCGGTTGTCACCACTGCGGCGACTGCCGCGACGTTGTTGAGGACACGGCGCTGCACACTTTGGCGGTTTGCCCCGCCTGGGCATCGCAGCGCCGTGAGTTGATCGCGGCAGTCGGATCGGTTACCCTCTCGCTCCTGGCCGTAGTTCAGTCTATGGTCCGGAGTGAGAGGTCGTGGAACGCCGTCGCCTCCTTTTGCGAGAAAGTGATTTCCATCAAGGAGGCGGCGGAACGGGAGAGGGAGCGTTTAAACCCTCTCCCCAACCGCAGAACCGAGCGCCGGAGGGCGCGAGATGACCTCCAGCCACGCTGAGGTTTGACCTGGAGGTGGCGGGCTTCGTGGGCCTGCCCTCCACCCGTTCAGCACCAGGTCCGAGAGGCGGCGTGCGTGTTCCCACGCGCGCCTCTGTGTCGAGTCCGTCTCCCCTCTAGGGGGGAGACAGTAGGTAATTTTTAAGGGAGTCCTTTGGGTAGGTCTCTTTGGGTAGTGGCCTGCCGTTTCATACGGCGGGCCGAAACCTCGGCGGGGTTGCGACCGCATGCGAAAGCGATTCGTGCGGCCCCGCCGATAGTGGTTTTGTCGAGGAACACCGTGGTAGGTTTAGTCGGTATTCCGGGAGGCACTTTACTATTATTCCATCCTTCTTTTACCCCGGCGAGTCCGACATAATCCCTCCGCCCGCCCCCGCGGAGGGATATGCGTCATTGCATTCCCCCACGTAAAAAAAAAAAAAAAAACTATTTATCTTGCAAAACTAATAAGAAACGGACCCAAGATCTTTGTCAGCATGTGTATTACTTCATTTTACAATAAATAATTCAATAAAACAGAAATGGCCAAAATGCCAGTTATTATATATTGACTCTTCATCGGCGATATCTGAAATAATATGGCTGTAAATAACCTTTGCCTATCCCTTAGGGAATAAAAAGGTGTGAGTTTGATTCATTGATTAATTATAAGAGTTTTATATAAACAGAGAATCCGTCTCGATCTGTTAGATCGATAGAAAAAAATGTTTATTTCAATACAGTATAAGCAACATGCGAAAGACAGTTTGCTCAATCCGTGTATCGAACCAGGCAGAGAAAATTATAGCCACATATTTCAGTGAAAATCCGTTTAGAAGCTTTTAGTTATATTAAAATTATTTCTAAAAACCAAACTCCCTGACTGAGTATTTTCCAGTGTCGGAGAAGGCTTTATTGGATATATTTCTACTTTGATACTAGGATTTCCTAAAGCGTCTATACTGTCAAGACGAACTTGAGACAAAATTTGTACGGCTATATCTCAATAAGACGAAGGAAATAGTACTGCATCATTATACAACTTTTAACTAAGCACTCGGAGCGAATGCCTGTGTCGAAGTTTTTAAACTGAGATGGTTCAAATATGAGAATGTCAACGATCCTCTGAGATAAGGCTTTTGTCTCGTAAACTTATCTTATAGTTATGTTTTAATTTCATCTAGTCTTCTATCGTCTCGGAAGTGCAGTGGTAGTGTAATTGCCTGAGGTGCATGAGGGGTTCGATTTCCAGGTTCGGACAAAATGTTATCGGGTTTTCCGTCAAGAAATTATTGAAGGAATGTACCGAAATCTGAAAATGTGGTAAAAGGCAATAAAATCAGCTGCCAAACACTATGCGTGGTATACCACTGCCTACCTCTTTGGGGGTGTAAGGATAATTATGCATGTAATGCCAACTAGGTTTTGTCTAAGTTTTCATTACATAGACTCTAGTTTGCCTAAAGTCTTACTTATTACCACTAGTCTTCTGGCTTACGTAAGTCCATACTGCCAGTCTTATAGCATGCGCATAACCAAACAAAAATTCCTATGGCCTCCGACGGATTTCAATAACAAAAAGAAGAGGTCTGATAGTAATTCTATCATAGAACTGTTGTGTATATAGATATTACGCACCAAGACACAATTAATAGCAGACACGTAATAAAAACGCTCTGAACTAACAAATCGACACAATAAAGAAGTTACATGAGCGGCGACGTGTTTACGAGTGTGACGTCATCTCGTTTCGGCTGTCGAGACACCTGATTGATTACTTTTTTCTCTAAGTCACATATGAGAATTTTGTGTTATGGAGCTTTGCATTTAGGGCGTGAAGAAATTTGGTATTTAGGACGTTCATCATCTTTATTATAGCTAAGTATATTGGGTTGGTTGCTAGATCTAAGCAGATTAGGCTGGTCTTTAGTCTTCCCAATAAGTCAAAGGGCTAAAGGGCGTGCTAAGGAGTCAAATTATACTCCATTTGACCTCCGCAACTCAAATGTAAAATGTTTTTATAAGGCTAGATCAGAAATGACTTAAAGATCACAAATAAGAATACGGTCTGACTGATGGAAGCAGCCATTGAGGATGGGCTAACACTCGCGAATTTTTGCCTAAAGAGACACCTCCAAAAAGAAGTGAGTGATTGAAAGGCTGCTGCCAGACAAGAGGCAAGCTTAACTTTTTAACTGCTGACAATGAGCCTTCTACCTAAACAGTCCAACTAAAGCTTACTTTCCTTTATACCAAGATGACAGCAGTCAGTAAAAAGCAACAATTTGTTTCAGTGTCAATTTTTGTGCAGTATTTTAACTACACACATATTCATAGCAATAACATATAGTATCGCTTAAGATGCACTAAAAATGGCCATTCGTTGCCATATTGATGTAATTTGGGCCCAAAGATTTGATCATGGCAACATGGTAACCATTAATCTTTCAATGCATAATACGTCACGACTTACATAAATATTAAAACAAGAAAGAAGTACGAATACGATTTCGCAACATCTAGTTCCCCAAGTCCGAGAACGTATCAATCAGCTCGCATTCGGTTCAACGGCCGACGATCACTGTGTTGTTCGATAAACACTCAAGTATTTCGTAATTGGGTACAGGATTAACTGGAAGAAAGTTCCGTATCGATTGTTTGTTCATTTAATGTTAGAGAAGGACAGCAGGTATCGTTCGCCGTGTAATATTAGCGATAACAAAACAAGTTGGAGTAAACTTGGCGTATCAAAGTTGTGTTTGCTGAGTTAATAGCGTAAATTATACAGAGTATTAATGTTGCTTGTTTGCTGAAATCCCATTCATATACCTATATGAATTTGCGGTAGGCAATGGTTAAGGATCCTAGTATTAAGATATCATGGGTGGATGCCTATAGTACTACCGACATTATCGAGGAAGTTTGATTGACTACGACGTCTATTAATCGCGCCATCATCAAATACAGTTTCGAATATTCGATAGTATTTCGATCAACATTCGGATTCGATTATAAATTTTACTTTACGTTGCAATAATAATTGCACATTGCTAATCAGAACTAAACAGCTTCGCTTGTGTCACGTGGCAGTTTGATTATATTTTCTGCTAATAATCACAGGTTCAATAACCAGCATGTTATCATAGGATTTTCTGGTTGGTAGTAAAAGTAGATGGCAATAGGAATCAGACTTAAAACACAACAATGTGCGAGTAATACGCATTTGTTTATGCCTGTGGATATATGTACAAGATACATAAAAGGGCCAATGAATAGCTTACCTATAAATAAGATTAATACGATAATAAATATTGAGCTTAATAAGGTTAAAAGGTATTTTTTAAGTACCAACAAAACACAAACCGCATTTGCAAATCGAAACAAACAAGAATTTCATCAAAATACTGTATATCCTAACAAATCTTTTCATATAACTAAGTCAGCGAAAAAATATTCGTGTAAGCGCCACTTTAATACGAGATTTGAGCGCATTACGTGCCTTGCTCCACATAATTGCCTGGGACAGAACCCCCGGCATTATACCCAACGTTTTTGTAACTAGTAAAGCTAGGAACACATGGAACACGACGCGAAAAAAGCACGAAAAACTCAGCTTTAAATGCCTTCAGAGGCAGTAAGGTAAATTGGTCCTCTTCTTTATTTTAGCCTAATTTAATTTTCGTTTAGTATATATTTGTGGTTCGGATACATTCCGGGGCGTGCAGAGAAACTGCATAATTTTATTACTCTTTCCCTTTTTTACCATTGGGCACACGGGTCAGTGACATAGGTGGATATCCATCCACATCTACAAAGCACTTTGCACATTGAAAGCGCAGTGCGTATCAAACGGTATTCACTAACATATTTACGTTCGTCGATGAACTCAAGGCGTTCATCGCTGTTTGTAAGACGAATTTTATCTTGAACAATTTCATTTTTGGAGTTATCTTGAATGAAAGTTTTAAGAGATTAAGAAGTAAAAGACAAAAGTTGAGCTCTAAATCTATTTTGTCGAAAAGAAATATGTATTAATAAAAGTTAAGATGCTCGCCGTTTAATAGATTTAAACTCACGATGGCCACAGTGTAGTGTTGTGATTTTTATTCATTTTTGATTATGACAACTTATCAACTTATTCACAAATACTAATTTTAATTGAAATTATAGATGATGAGATTTATCTACAGATGTCACTATGCTGAAGTCAATTTGTCACTTATGAAAAAGAAAATACTTATATAATATATAAGAGAAATAAAAATAAGAACATAAGATCGCAAAAAAATTATCGGAATTTAAGTTTTAATATATGTATTGTTGCAGCTAAGAGAAATGCAGTATAGGGTAATCTTAGTCTATCAAGTCTTTCGTCGCTACGAAAGCGCTATATGCAAGGCTCCATTTTAAATGAATATCACCGCAAGTAAGATTGCGGATAAGCGCAAACTTATCTATACTAATGTTATAAAGAGGAAAGATTTGATTTTTTGTCTGTTTAGAAGGATTTAATTCAAATACTACTCAACCGATTCTAAAATTAAAATTTTATTTCTAAAAAGGACCATTGCGAAATAGAATTAGGAATAGTGTGATTAGAGAGAGATGCGGCATAAAAGTGGTTATAGTGACAAGAATAGAAAAGGGTATATTAAGCTGGTTCTTTCTACATGAAAGAATGGATGAGAAGAGACTGATTAAGAAAGTTTATAAGGCTAGTGTGATTGGACCAGAGCGAACGTTTGTTGATCAGATCGGAGACGTTCTGAACAAAGGCCAGGTTAGCCAGTGCACCTTAAATCGGCGAGCGTATATGAAGAATGTGATGAAATTGAATGAAGCCAGAGCAGTGTGTCAGGATCGAAGCAAATGGAAATCCGTAGTCTCTGCCTACCCCTCTGGGAAACAGGCGTGCATCTATGTTTGTATGTATGTACAAACATAACCTAATCTAATCTACTTTACGCGAGCAAAGCCGTGGGCAAAATCAATAAAAATATAGAGTTTGTGATATATTTATGGGTTAGTCCCATTCGCCACCCCCGGCATTACCATCTCCGGTGGCGAATGGGACATTTTCCAAAAAAAAAACCGTTCACCACCAGGGGTGACGCAGCGTTGCTTCCTCCGGTGGCAAATAGAATTTTTGTTTTGGAAAAGTCCCAGTCGCCACTGGGAGTGGCGAACCGGTGTCAATTGGGACATTATCACGTAAAAACGTCCAGTCACTGCTGAGAGTCAATAGTTACTTTATCATAATATTTTAAAAGGCATTTTTTCATATATTTGGTCATTTTAGAGATATAAAGATAAATCGCGGATGACTTAAAGCAAAGTTATCTTAAATATTTACTATGACATCACATTAAGTAAAATAAATACATTACGTGTGAACAATAATTTTATTTTAAACAGTAATTATAAACATTACTTAAACCTGAATAGTCATCCTATTCTATTTAGAGTTCATACTACAACTCTTAGCTATACCTTCTTCAAAAACTATAAATATCCTTCCAAATACAAGTACTTGCCCAATGTTTAAAGGTGGTAACTGAGATTTTTCTTGAGCAACATCCCATTTGCCACCCCGGGTGGCAAATGAGATGTTGCTTTCTTTTGAAAATATCCCTTTCACCACCAGAGTAAGGAATGCTAGGGATAGCGACTGGGATGGAACTTATCCCAGTTGCCACCCCCGGTGTCGAATGGGATATTGTTTTTGGAAAATGTCCTATTCACCACCGGAGGGGGCAATGCTAGGGATGGCGAATGGGACTAATCCAAATTTTGTCGCTCCATTGTTTATAATATAAACATAATTGTATGTTGTTAGAAAGATATATTTTATTCCGTCGATAAATGTGTGAATATATTATAGAGATCCAATTGTTACCTGATAAATACTATGTACGAATTTCCATTTGCTACGAGCCTGACATAGCTTTTTACTTTATTCACATTCTACATACGCTTTTGTCGCTTTGGATTACTCTTAATCTGGCTCGCTTATTGATCGATGCTGCATTTGCTGACAAGCATTTATTGTTTACAGGCAAAAGATTGGCACCTATTTCGAAATCGCACATTTGGAACAAAATATTTTCTATTTATGATGGCTATCATAATTTTTTTTTTCCAAATGGCTTACATTGCTTAAAGTTATCATTGAAATAAAGCCAGTAACAGTTATCACGCTGACATAGTGCGAGTTGACTGTTCTTATATTCAAGAACATTTATTCAAAGTAACTTTTTTTAATCAACACACAATGACATGCTCACAAGAAGTTGATTTTGATTAGCTTCTTATATTAAGCCTAAAGCAAGTCTGAGTCGAATTAGAAAGAAACGATAGGAACGTGGTAGGTACAAGCAGTACACTAATTACTGTGAAAATCTGTTGGTTCATATCTAGCAGTATCTTCCATATCTCAAAAGTAAGTCAGATTTATACTCAGGTAAGTTATTCTGAATAGACCAGCACTCTATTACTAGGACATTTTCAGTACCTAATCTAAACCACAATTTACATCACATTACAAGATCCATTCTAAATCTGGGTATACCTTATCTAATTTCGCTTTAATACTTTTTTATTATTACTACTGTATTGAATACTAATACATTGCTTCCTTTTCATACCGAGGCCCTTTGTTCGCGATGTTCATTATTCCTTTAAGACTTCTTCCATTTTGAAGACACTGTTGTTAAGAATATTTCCAGGCATATTGTTGTAAAATTTGATTGGATTTATTTTTAATGCGTAATTTGATTTTATTAAGCCTCAATTTTGTAAAGCTATTCTGATTTTAATCATCGATGGCAAATTATGGCGAAATAAATAATGGTGGTTTAAATTGTTATTAATTTTAGTCAGTTTCGGACAAAATGTTCAGTTTAACCTGTCAGTGAGTTATATTGGTGTGCCTTACTATAGAAAAAGCTTTTAAGCTATGTTTTATGGAAATAAGCTTCATATTTTTTAAGTTATCCGTGACAGTCAACGTTTCGAAGGTATTAAATTTACTTTTAAGCTTACACTTACATATTTATATAACTGTCTTAAAACGAAATCACAGTCAAACATGTTTTCTAATCTGCATAGGTTGTTTAGTATTAGTAACATTGATAATCAAACGTCGCTTATTCTGAAAGGAGTAATCATGAATCGACCACATCAAGTAACACTTATTTGCCCTAAATAGGATAGTAATATGTCAAGTCTATTCTAGAAATCACTTAAGGTTAGCGTTTTTGTTTGGACCTCTGAGTGGCAGCAGCACACGGTCAGCCAGAAACAATAAACATTTCAATTAATGTCTAATATTTCAACAACAACCTAGTTAATAAAGAATTAGGTAATTAGCTATCTGAAAGTTCAGTATTCTACGAAATCTCAAGATAATAAATGTTTTCGACACTTAAAATCGGAAACACGAAACTTCAAGAGCACGAAAGCCAAGAAGCATTGATGTCAAAAAGGCGTCTTTATTCTTCCTTTTCAAAGTTTTTTAGTAAATTACGACCGCCATGACAATAGTACAGTCGGAGGCGATAATTACGCCTGTCTCGACGCTCCACTCGGTCAAAGTTTTCCACTTTTGACGACTTTCTTTACCTTTTTTTATTTTATTCTTCACTTAGTATGACTCGCGGAAGTACTCAAGTTTCTCGTTGCCGCACAAAAAGATAAATTTCGTTTACTTGTATCACGGCTAGTAAAGTCGTGGATATGACTTTGTAAAAGGTGAGGGTGGAGTTCTTTTTCTTGGGTTTATTAAATCTTGGTGTTCGTGGGTTCTTTTCCTTTGGGTCTTTAGAGTGTGGTTACCTGTTACTTATTGCTTTTTTTATTTTATCTTTTGAATCTAATCTAATCTGACCTTGGAGTCACAGAATTAGTTGCTGTGTTAGGCAAAGAATGCATTATAGTAATAAAGTCGTTCTAGTAAGGAATACGTTTATAAACTCACGCCTTTGTCCCTAAAAGTGTTAGCAAAAATATATCTGATCTTTGGGCCTATAGGCTCCATTTTGCTAACTATGATTTTAGGTCCTACGCTATAGGGAGCGAGCCTATACCCGTCTCCCGGACACAGTTTCAGGGACTTTATTTGAGCAAAAACAATAATTTGTAAATTGTATCCCAGATACGATTAGTTTATTTCTCGTAAATAATAGCAAAATACATACACCAAAATATTTAAACTGAACACGATTTGATTCCTTTTGTTTCAAATATCAAAATAGAAAATTGAATGCCGAACTAGATCATAACAACATTGAGTGAGAATGAAATTCCCGTTTAATATATTTATGGTTACGTATTATCATTCGAAACACGAATAATTTATTTAAAAGTAACCGATATGGTAGCGTTAATTTTGTCAAATCATTATGAATGTGGTAGCATAATTTGAGGAATATTATTTTGTATAAATTGTCATTTGTGAACTTTTATTTGCTTTAGTGACATTTTCATATACGTGATCGTTTTAAATTGAGATGTATCAGTATTTCCTTCCTTATAAACGCGAAAATTTGTATGGATGTTTGTTACTCTTTCACGCAAAAACTACTCGAACGATTGCGAACTTGGTATATAGATAGCTGGAGATCTAGATTTACACATAGGCTAATTTTTATCCCGATATTCCCACAGGAACAGGACTTATGCGGATGAAACTGCTGGGGAAAACCAATCAAACATATGTACATAGTCTTTCGCTCTTTTTTTCTGAAGTAGGTAAAGGTGTTATATGCCCACACATGTCCCGATACCCTTCTGCCAACTCAAAACATAGTTATGCGATAGAACCACGAGACTACACGATAAACAGTGGACAGAAACAAAGGAATGTAGACAGACGAAGGAAGCCCTTCCATCTTTAGACAAACATCTGTCACGCAAACTGCAACGTTCCACCAGGAAAACTTACGCCACCTAGTGGGTATAATAACAGACCACTGCTCACTTAACAAACACCTATTCAACATCGGCATCACTGACAATCCCTTATGTAGAGGCTGCATGGAGACCGAGGAGTCACCGGCTGACATGCTCCTACATTGTAAAAGCGTGAGCAACCAACGGGCGAATCTTCTAAGTGTGGAGCTGAGGTGGTATGAGTAACCGAACAATATTTCGCGTCGGTTACTTGCACAATAGCCCAATCGTGGGGCTAAGTGCGGATAACATACGTCCAACTAACTAACATGCCCACATCCCACCTACTACAGTTTTAGGTCCAAGAGAGCGGGTATGTTACAGTTTACCGGGCACAATTCAGACTCCGTGCTGAAACTGAGTATTTATTAACAGAATATCCCTATAACTCTTCACCCGACCCGGGAACCAAACTCGGGTCCTCATATAAGGTAGTCTTGCCTACCGCTGTACCAACGAGACAGAAACTTTTATATCGCTACAAGGTGTTAAACAAGCGACGTGGTATCTAATGATAAGCAGTATCCTATAGATGCTTGCAATGTACCACTCGTATGTTGATTCTGCAAAACGGTAACCACTAAGAGCAGCGATAGCTTAGTGGGGAAACCAACAGACTGCAATGCAGAGAGTCTTGGGTTCGAACCCACGTCACGCATCTCTGACTTTCGGAAGTTATATAACTTTTCGAAATTATGTGCGTATTGATTGACAATTATCGCCTGCTCCGTGCCTCGGAGAGCACGTTAAGCCGTCGGTCTCGGCTGCCATGAACATCTATGGAGTCGTTATTGGGAAGTCAGTGCCCTATAATATCCTGACACTGGTCTAGCCTTAGGGTATCGTTAGCCTTCGGATTGCGGAGGTCAGGTGGCAGCCGCTCCGTATAAAAACTGATATTCAGTCAAATCCGGTTAGACTAGAAAAGCGGACCCCATGTGACTTGGGAATAATAAAGGCTAGGGAAAAGGTTACCACTAAGCAGTAACCACAACATTAATCTTCTTGTTAACAACAGAGCAACTTCTTAAAAAACGACCCATCTCTTAGCTAAACGTATTCATAACAGCTTAACCTTCCACGTATAGTCTGTCAAATAAGTTTACACGATCGTAACAAACATTAGTCGGCACCTGCTAACAAGTTAAGCAGAACATAACAAAATAGCAGAGTTATTAATGTAACGTAACGCGTTGCCGTGTCGCATTGCGGTCATGTGAATTCCCCACTTTTACCCGGATTACATTTTTTATCCGGTCAGACACCCGGATCGGTGTTGTGTTTAAGCCATTTTTGTTGTCGACTGTACTCTTTTTTTAGTTTTACGTCGGTTGTGTTTAGAATTGGATTTCGTGATTTGTTTTTTTTTTTTGAAGTCTTATATTCATATTTACATACATATGCAGACTCAGTTCAGTTAACCTTGAAGTTTTTGGCTGAGATTTATGACACATAGATATCGATACTTATTTATGATTTAGGTCATCGGGAGCGAGCTAATTGCCTAGAACATTTTAGGCACCGTGTTATTGCCAATTCTCTAAACTCCACTAAACTCACTAGCACATACAATTTGACGTTCATTAGTGTTACTTTGTACTGAAATGACTAACAGATTTTTGACTTTGACTCTAACAGGAAATCCCAATAATTCCATTCCCGGAATCCGGGCACAAACGGGTTATAAATTAACTAGACAGAGCTACAAAGTTATAACTAATATCAAACCTCGGACACCGCTTACTGTGAAGCCGTATCCAATGACATAGTACCGTGCAATGCCATTTATTGCACAATGTTATAGAAGTGCCGTGGCTATGTACTTTGATCGCCTCTACAATGTTCGAGAATCCTAAACGGGACTATTAAGAGAACGACCTCCAATACAAAATACAAAGATAAAAACATTCAATGCAAGCGCGAATTTTAGAATGCAAATGTAAGTACAGCGCTTCATCGCTAGATAAGAAGGAGATGAGAGCGGAAAGCGTAGCGGCGCCCCTAAGGGAGCGGACCAAGGAATCAGCGGTAATAGTTGTATGCAAAGCAGCGATTCAAGCGCTATTCGCTAACACGACACTCGCGAGACCAACAAGCTTTTTAAAACCTCCCTTTTTTAAATTTGGAACTGAATTTTTCGAATCGGAACCGTTATACCAGTTATACGGTGGCAGTTGAATAATATTTGAATTATCGAATACATTTCAAAGATGGCGCGGACGTGAATATGCAGAAATAATAGTTGGAGAAATAGTTACCATTTTGTAAGTATTTTTTTTTATTTTAATGCTCATTGTTAGGTTGCAGGGTAGTTAAAATTAATAAATAGTATTCGTGCAGTACAGTATCTATAGCTATGTATATTGTTGCGAGTCGCCTTTCATCATACAGCTGACCTGATGATAGTTAGTTAGTTCCTTAACAGTCCAATGATACTTTGGTATAGAAATCTGCAATCTGCAATCTGCTGAATTTACTACTTAAATAAATATAAATTTTCTTAGACTTAGTAAAAGATCTTTAATTGTCAGTTAAACCTTATCTTTTTAGTGTTCTAAAATCAAATAAAACAACATGGACAACGACGGAAATCACGCCGGTTATCGTAGTAGGTATGTATGTAATTAAAACTGCCTGTATTTAATCGCTTATATATGGTTTGATGGACAACTCGAGTGCCAAGCATTCCTCACCATAGACGGGCAGTTAATTAACTATATATACTTGTATATCAAAGGAATGCCTTTGTTAATTACGATATATTGACAAATTTTATAGTGTAAGGACGAACGCACACATGTCCGTTACAGAACGTGCGGTTTTCTGCGGCATTTTGGTTTCGCGTGCAATGAAGAACACGTCATCTCGCTACTGTTGCATGTAGCGTTTTCACGATCGTACGGTGGAAATACATATTTTATTATTAGGTAAATGCATGTCGTAAAATCGCAATTCAAGCTTAGCGTGGTGGAATGCGGCATAATCTTAACTAATATTATGAATCTGAATGTAAGTTTGTTTATTTGTGCGTCTTACACGCCCTAACTACTTGACCGATCATCATGACATTTCGGATAAATTTTGTCAGAGGTAAAAGGACATAAGGTTCCTTTCATCGATAAAAAGTACCTTTTCTGAGCGAGCGAAGGCGCGAGGCAAAAGCTGTTTTTTTTCAATATAATGACATGATCATGATCATCTCTAGAACAGTCAATATAAACAGACCTAAGACCTAATTCGCGAAAATATCGAATAAGACTCTATCCACATATGTCTAAGGATAAATTCACAGAAATTACTAAATTTAAATGAAAACATGCTCGACAATAGAGATGTATGCCAGTTATTATAATATTTATTAATCGATTGTATATAAGCAGTAATTCTGTAAATTATTTCTACAACATTGCGTTCCTTTTTGCATTACGCCGCTAATTTTGCAACGGAGGATATTCGAAAATATAATTAAAATAAAAGAATCATCGATATCACCTGGCATTGCGAATCTCTTCAATACCTTTATAAAACGTACATATGTATTTTTGATAAAATTCACATTAGCGTTTACTAGGTTAACGTCCGACTAATAAATAATTAACTAATGCTAAGCTAATTGAATCCTAACTATCCTCGGCCTCGATGGCGTAGTGATTAGTATAACCGACTGCCACGCCTGAGGTCGCGGGTTCGATTCCCGCACAAGTCAAACATTTGTGTGCATGAACATGGATGTTTGTCTTGGTCTGGGTGTTTCTATGTATAGTATGTATGTATTTACAAAAAAAGTATATATACGTATGTTTATCCATTGTCTAGTACGCATAGTACAAGCTCTGCTTAGTTTGAGCTAGATGGTGTTGTGTGTATGTGGTAGAATATATATATATATATATATATATATATATATATATATATATATATAACTAATATTATAAATGCGAATGTGAGTTTGTTTGTTTGTTTGTTACGCTTTCACGCCTTAACTACTTGACCGATCATCATAAAATTTAAATACACGTTGTCAGGGGAACAGAAAAGGACATAGGGTATATTTCATCCAGATAAAGTACTGTTACTAACATAACCCGACCTTACCTACATTTACGCGAGTGAAGCCGCGGGGAAACTCTAGTAATCGATATTTTTAACAACTAAGATAAGCTGAGGCACATGAATATCGTGAGCGATTGATCCAAAAATGTCAATATTACAAACGTAATGAGAGATGTTAGCTTAATATAGTTCAATTAGATAATTTTAAGTTATATTATAGTTCAATTATAGCTCAGTGGGGAGACCAACAAACTGCAATGCAGAGGGTCTCGGGTTCGAACTCTCGTCGCGCACCTCTGGCTTTCAGCAGTTGACTTTTCGAAATCATGTGCGTATTTATTGACAATTATCGCCTGCTCCGTGCCTCGGAGAGCACGTTAAGCCTTCGGTCCCGGCTGCCATGAACATCTATGGCAGTCGTTATTGGAAAGTCAGTACTGATACTGGTCTAGCCTTAGAGTATCGTTAGCCTTCGGGTTGCGGAGGTCAGGTGGCAGCCACTCCGTGTAAAAACTGATATCCAGTCAAATCCGGTTAGACTAGAAATGCCGACCCCAAGTGACTTGGGAATAATAAAGGCTATGGAGAAGACTTTGTGAGAACTAATCAACAGCAACAGTTACCAAAAGCACGCAAAATAATATTCAGTAAGCCTCAGGGAAAATCTAAACTCATTGGGAACCCGCAGCAGATATACATATATTGAAGGAGAGGGAACTACAATAATCCACTTACCAACTACCCGCTTCACCTATTGGGAATACATTATCTGTATGTACAGTATTATAGGAACATTTATATATTGTTATTATGTTTCTATTATCTGCTTTCTGACCACTACACACAGCCGTTATCGAAAAACTATAAAACCAACCTTTTCATTTACCAATCGCCATAACGCTTCCCGTAAACTTTGCAAATCCACGAGTTGAATTAAACAGTGCCCGTACTGGGATTTTATAGGAAGTCTTCACAAAATTCTACAGGAGCAGCTGTCTTTAATTTCCAACCTTATGATTTGGGTAACAGAACACCTGAAATTTGATGAAAATACCTTTGTTTAATTTCAAACCTTGTGCTGTTACACACAGAATCGATTTTACATTGTATCAATTATATACAGTTTGTATTATAGGCTTAATAATAGAGTAATAATTGCATTGTATTTTCAATCTAATATATATATTCTATTATTGGTCTATATTTCAATGGTTTGCAAGTTCCTATGTGTTATACTTAATTATAAGTCACAAAACATTGAAACCGTATGTCTGTTTATCGAATCATTAAGACGAGCCTGCGATCGACGGACGGTTTTTGTCAAAGTTGTAGATAGAATACAGTTAGTTCTAGCTGGAAACATTTGTAATTGATTTGGACGCCATCTTGTATAGGAAAATACCATTGAGTTAGTTATTGAAATTCAAGCAATATTCGCTGCTGCAGGCTGTATTTCAGATATTGAGCAAGATATAGGTAGTTGTTGCAACTAATCAAGATTTTGATTAATACTAATCTGAGATACTATTGTAGCTGTCAAGTCAAATTATATGCGTAAATTGATTTCACTTCAGTGTTGGGTTTTAGGTGACGAGATATTGAATGGCGAATTAGTTATGATTAATTTAATGGAGAATATATTGACTGACTATATAATATTATCTATACTCTATATACATATTATAAAGAGGAAAGATTAGATTTGTTGTTTTTTTTTTGTAATGATTCTACTCAAAATCTACTCAACCGATTTAAATAATTATTTCATCATTAGAAAGCTTTATTATAATAATAATAATAATAACAATAATTTATTTATATCAGAAAACTGGTTCTGTAGACAGCATATTCATTAATACATCCATTATTACATTATCACACAATTAGTTTTGAAAATTACTGTTACTAACATAACTTAACCTAGTTTTAGGCGAGTGAAGCCGCGGGAATAAGCTAATGTAAGATATATCGAAGAAGCGAAAAAAAGATTATGATTGAGTGAATACGTTTGTGGTAAGTTTCTCTATGCGATACTAAACGATAATCTTGGCAATAGGTGTGGATTATTATTAAAAAATAATAATAAATCAATATCTTAAATCGGTTGATAAACAAAAATGTATGTTAATTATACGACGATGGATATATTGATGATTTAAATAGTAATAATGTCGTCCATCCCAATATTTGTTTACGGAGGCCAATGTTAACGATGATTAACTAACTTCGCCCAAGAATACTAGTGTAAATACATGTATATACACAAACACAAGTGCACCCTCTATTACCTCTCTCTCTTTGTCCGACGAGTCGGCAATCCGACACGACCGAAGAGATCATTCACAGGATCAATCGCTTTATGCACTTGCCTAGGCACGGGGATTAAATGCCGTCTACTTCCTTAGTCTGCGCTGTCACTCAGTTCTCAGTAGATTTTAATCAGTTAATTGTTGATTGCCAGATTTAATTGAACACCTATTGTGTCTGTCTACCGGTGTGCCGCTGTGCCTTAATAAATAAGCGTACCTATCAAATTATTTGTTGATTGATTTATCTTTATATATTATATAATCCTTCTGTACGTGTGTTGACAGTGAACTCCTCTTAAACGGCTGGACCGATTTGAATGAATTTTTTTGTGTGTGTTCAAATGGATTCGAGGATGGTTTAGATTTGTTTTTTTTTTCCGCCTATCAATGTCTGTCGGGACAGCTAGTTGTAATATATAATTTTATATACACACAGATGATACGGCATTATATGCTAGTTCTTGCATTTTCTAGCTATTTTATAGTACCCTACTTAATTCCTTACCAACGATATTGACCAGAAACTGCTCGGAGCATGGATCGCACATAAGTTACAGTGACTGGTTTTTGTCACGGTACGTTGTCTCCGACAAGCTTCATGCATCACGACACAGCTAATCGATGTGCCGGACGCATGGTCCAGATATGTTCTGAGGTTTTAGCCTAACTCCGAATAACGTGTATCGCCGAACATTTCGGCTGAGAATACACAGTTATACACGTTTTCACATATAAAGTCACCGTAGACTCGCTTTATAGACGAACGTGATTGATAAAACCATGGAGATGTTGACTAATTAGACGATGTGCTTATAACAGAACCGCGTTATCTGGTAAAAACTTTTAGAGACAAAATATTTTACTGGCAAGGATCATTGCCTCAATGATTGCTAGTATCAGAAGAACAGCTAAGGCTATCAATACACTCTTCTTTATTTATGAACGTCAGATTCATGTTTTATACTAAAAGATAAGTTTGCATGGTTGACCTGTATGTGTCGCTTCGATTGATTTTGTGTTTTACAAATAACAATCATAATGACAATTAATTAATAGAAAATTATTACCTTCTCTATTAGACTGTAAAGTAATTTAAACGTTAACAAGAGGACCTATTTATGTATTTCATTATATAATATTTTATAATCCATACAATGAAAGTCGTCATTGTTACGAATATATAATATTTCTCGTGTTATAGATATCGTCAGTACCTGCTTACACATGTGATATGGGTTACTTTAAGCTTTTCAATCGGCCTTTTATTATGATTTTTATATAATTGGATCAATTTTCGTACCTTCCATGCCTTCACAGACGTCCGAAACTGGCAGTTCGAACCACTATTTGGTCAACTAAGATAGGCATAGTAATTAATTAAATTATACAACAGCTTAGAATTTTCACTGGAATAACCAAAATAGGTTTATAATGACGAAGTATACATTATGCTTCATATTAGAGCCGTGGTTTGCTGTATGAATTCCACCCTATACCGCGTCTTTATACCCAGAAGTTCCTTTGAAGATTACCATCACGATCAAAAGAAAACCCGAGCAAACGAAATGTAAAGCACATTGTTTGGTAGTTCAAAGTATACGCATACACGCTTTGACCCAACAAAGGCCTAACGAGTATTGTCAGGGAATTGCAGTACACCGCGATTCAGCTCATTGTACCTGCTTATGCAATTAGTTTTACTGAGGCACACGCGGTATATAGTGCACACATTCTCTCCACCTATCAAATGACGTAGTTAGTTAGTTCCTCTGCTGTGAGAAGCACAATGCATTATTACGATAACAGTCACGAGTATAATTCGCTTATAACCGCAATATAATTAATTCGGTTATTCCTGCAGTTAAATTACCGGTTTTATGATTTCTGTTATGCCTTACTTTGTTGAAAGCTTACAATATTATATGTTTATGTTGAATAGAAATTCCTCTATAGTAAATTGTACAAGTAAGTGATACAATTTACTTTTGCATGGATGTATTGTATAGGTAATTGTTTATGGTAATCTATCAGTCGATGTTAACTAGGTATCGTTGTACACAATTGTATCTACTTTCACAAAGGTTAGAAGCAGTTGAAGACGAAATATATAAAAGCAATAGAAATGCCTAACACAAGAATAAAGCCTACATTAATCTTACTTTAAATTTATAAATGCAATCCTGATTGGCCATTAGCCGCTGTAGATCCTGTGGGACGATTGAGAACATATTGATAAATTACGCCCCATTTAAATACTTGAGTGGGGCAAGTAGGATTAATATTTATATTTATGTACTTACCGTTTTTAGCAGCCATAGCAAGCAGTGTGGCGCCTAACACAGCGGCGGTGACGACCAGCCGGCACAGCGCCGGCACCATGGCGAACATCACTATCTCATCACTTCACATCACATCACAATGAACCTTAGAGAACAAAACCGCGGGGTAACGATGGCAACATCTGTAACAAAGAGAATATATTGTTACTGTTTGAGAATACTGTTATTATCTAAGAATATGTGTATGTTTTATTGTGAACTGTTCTTTGTATGATATAGTACTGCCACAAAATTTAAGACGACATTTAAGAAAAGCCTCTGCTTCTGTTGATCCGAAAACAGTAAGAACTTTGTATTACTTATGCAATATAGATAACATGTTCTATAAAAATAAAATTTAGTATATTAATTATTTTTTTTTATATATCTGTTAGTTTTTATAGAATATCGGATATCTGTTAGGCGCTTATGAATGTATGTACATACATATAATAAAACGGGCGATGGGTCCAGTTCTTCAAATTACAGACCTATTTCTTTGGCCACTATATTTTCTAAAGTATTTGAAACTGTAATTATGAGACATTTGAATGAAAACAATATACCTTTACATAATGCACAATTTGGTTTCCGACGAGGCTCATCCACCGATTCAGCCATTTTTGCTTTGAAAAATACAGTATATGAGTATTTAAATAGAAACACTACAGTTTATTCGTGCTTTTTAGATTTAAGCAGCGCATTTGATACAATAAATTATAATATACTATGGGACAAATTAAGGCAAACCAAAGTACCACCTAAAATAGTAAATATTTTAGAATACTGGTATGCCAATCAAGTAAATCAGGTGAAGTGGAATAATACTATGTCAGAGACGTATAGGCTAACAAGTGGAGTGAGGCAGGGCGGTCTGACGTCACCGGTCTTATTCAACCTGTACATAATCGAGCTGATCGAGGAACTGAGCAGCACCAGAGTCGGATGCCAGGTCGGTGGAGTGCGCGTTAATAACCTTAGTTATGCGGACGACATGGTGCTGCTTAGTCCGTCGGTCAATGGCATTAGGAAACTAATAAATATATGTGAGAAGTATGCAACTCGACACCACCTAACATACAATGTAAAGAAAACGGAAGTTATGATATTTAAATATAAGAAAGGCCCTGATGTAATACTACCGATAAGTTTATGTGGAACAGTGTTAAAAATTGTTACGAAATTTAAATATCTGGGGCATATTGTAGCAGATTATTTATCGGATGATGACGATTTGGAACGACAGAGGCGCAGTATAGCCTGTAAAAGTAACATGCTAGCCAGACGTTTCTACCACTGCTCTAAACAAGTGAAGGTAACGCTGTTCAAGGCGTACTGTCAGTCGTTATACACCAGCCAACTCTGGTACCGGTACACGAGGAGTGCGTATAACACTCTTCGTGTACAATATAATAATGCATTCCGGGTGATGATGAACCTGACATGGCGGTGTAGTGCGACTGACATGTTCGCTGAGAGCAGAGTTGCAGGTTTTGCCGCGCTACTACAGAAACTCAGGTTCTCATTCTACAACAGAGTAGCCATGAGTAACAACGAAATTGTGTCCACTGTATTCCATTTAGTCCATCTAAAAAGAGAGAGAAAAGACTTATAGTAATTGCTCTTAATTTAATTTAGGTTAAGTTTTTAAATGTTTATTTTGTTATTATTGTTATTATTTTATTTTTAAATATTAATGTATGTTTGTATGTCTTATGGGTTTAAAATTGCCTGGAATAAAGAATATTTATTATTTATTTATTATTATTTTATTATTTATATGCGTCTATCAGATATCCGTTAGGAATATACATACGCATCTTTTATTTATTATTTGTTTTTTTTGTTTATGGCAGGCATGTCAGCTGCTTGCTTATTATCATGGCAACGAATAGCCATCACACACGGAAAAAGTTGTGTTTACTTGACACTTCAGAGGCCATAAAAATAAAGAAACCGCTACCTAACGCAATAAAGAGATAAGGGTACTAATAGCTTTCCAAGCTTCAGGCCGAATACAAATCTATTTAATGACGAAAATATATAGGGAAATGTTACCCGATCATAGTTAGCTTTAACGTCTAGAATTTTGATACAAGTGCAATTGCATTGCAATAGCAATTTTCAGAAACAAATTTATACCAAACATTATATAATTATATTAAGTTTAATATAATAAAGAGTTTAAAATTAAGATTATGTAGGTATCGTTCTTTAATTTGCTGGTATTTTGCAATTGCCCTGACATGCGCAGAACGCGTGGGCCTTAAACGCGTCATGGGATTAAGTGAGAACTCTCAATACAGAGCCTTATCGCCTGTGGTATGTGAGGCAGGAAGGAGTGGGACACCAATACCGCCCATGTGATAGCGTGTACGGTATCAAAGGCTGAAGAAGCCGGGTCGCATATCCAAGTTATCGTATTGCAGCCGGACAAGCTTCTTACTGAAATATAATGGAGATATGTATGTGCTAATGGAGTTATGTATTAAATGTAGTAAATACCTATTGATTGCCCAGCGTTTCGATCGACTTGCATCGATCGTGGTCACGAGTTGGTTATTTAGTATCATATTAAGTATGTGTACCTACAAATCGCGAAAGTGTAAAAACGTTTAGACATGTAATGTACGACATATAGGCTCACGCCTCTTTATTGAAGTATGAGCAGAGACTACAGATTTCTTCTTGCTACAATGTGTTCTATGTAAAAATACAGTAATTTGATTTGTGGAAGAACGAAGAAGGCTGCTTCTTTTGTGCTTATGTTTGCGTAAGATCATGGGGATTCGATTCTTAATCCGGGTAAAAGTGCTATTGGCTTTTTTGCTAGGATATTTGTATAACGAGACTAGTACATCATTTTGTGAGAAAATTGTTTGCGGGATACGGCTGTAACACACCTCTGCCTACCCCTGCCACAATATACAATATATATATATAATCATTCTTCATAAAATGCCAACACTTAAATGATCGATTAATAAACTAATCAAATTTCAAATCATAATTGAGGTTTAACGCAAGAATAGTAGCGTTCAACCATATTATAATAAACCTGTCAAATATCTAATTACTTATTAACTGAAAAGCTGACATACTGTTACCGCACTTAAATACATTGTTACAAATTATTAATGATTTCATACAAACGTCAAACTCAATATAGGCAATGTGGATATTTGATTACTCTCAATTATTGTTGTAGTATTATGTTTTTGACAGCGGACTTCGAAATAGGTAGGTACAACGAGATTGGCTTTTGCATTTTTTGATAATTTACTTTGTCAAGATATCAGTGATCAGTACAGTGATTTTATTTGCGCAGACACAGCGGACTTTTCCCTTTTTGCAGATACGGCAGTGCTTGATGCCTGTGGTCTTGGTTGTGTCAAAAGGTTATGGTAATCTCTTATTATTAGAAAGTTTACTGTGTCTTTGTTACGATATAAATATATATTTTTGTTAAAGTATATAAGCTCAGAAAGAGACACACATACATTGTTCTATACCTACATACACGAAGAGGTACATAGATGTGTATGATAGTCTCAGTCATCTCGCTCGCTATGGTTTGAGGTGCACACAGAAGCAACATAATTCGTACAATGTAATAAGAGCATTATGCAACATGTGAAAAGCAACAAGTTGGTAAAGTATAATGGACCGTATAATTGCAGTAAATCGTTCAGCAGCGATAAGTAGCTAGGGTAGCAATCAAATCCATAAGACATAAGGTACCTTTCAGGCAGAAAAAGTATGTTGTCGAGGGATATACATTGATTGACAAAATGTTCATTAACGAGAGCAATTCCGCAGGTATAAACTAGTTTTAAATAAAACTTCATTTATAAAATATCAACTAAAAGAATAACAGGCAATTATGAAACGAATCTTATGAATTATTACGATACTATAATTCCTTTTGGCTTACTGCTTCAGAAGCGTACGGTACAAGTATAACGATTTTACTCATCAATGTAGTAATCAGAACGTTTAGTGCTCCGGCTCAATTAGAAGCTCGTTTGACACAAAAGTAGGTCACAGCGCTAATAACCCTTCAAAATCACTACCACACTACACTATTAATCTATCAGCTAACTTTCGAATCCAGACTCCGCTGGACGTAGTGCTGAAATAAGGTTGAGCACATTAAATGAACCGACCGATTTCGACCCGATCGCTTATAAAATACCGGACCTTTATCTTAGACAATAAATGGACAACATAATTATAATTTTCACCTATTATTTATTTGATCACTTCATTGGTCTGGTCCAACGATCACGATATAGTGTTTGACTGCTTGATCAGGCAAAATGTTATTGACCATGACTGTCGTATGTAATGGTGCTATAGTGAAGGTGGATGAAGAATTTTCTGCCTCACAATCGGACTCATGATATCGCCAAATCAGTCATTGTGTGATCACGGCCGGTGTGACCTGGGCGAAACGTCAAACATCAAAAAGGTAAACATTATACATGATCGCGTTAACCGTTACTAATTTTATTTTATTTATTGTTACAAAATGTAATTCATTTTCTGTTTTGCAGTTATAGATTTATGGTATCTGGGGACTTTAATTATGACATTTTCTACTAGTCGATCATTAGTTGAAATTGACATTAGAGTGCATGTAAGCTCAAAAAGATTTTATTTTGTGCCCATTATAAATAAATAGCATTTTAGAATTCCGTACAATACTAAGATACGATCATGAAAATAGACATGTCCAATCAATTCTGATGACGATATATCAATGACGTTATGAATTATGACCAAAATCACATCAAACCTATATTACTAAAAGCCAGACGAGACAGGCAGGGATAAGCTTGAATATTTATCAAAGTCAGTATCAATACCGTGCAGGAATCGTGTTGATAATGTAGAATGGTCTAATAAAAGCATAGTGACTCTGTTCTACCCTCTAATTAATACCAAAATACACAATACAAAATTTATTTGCCAACTTGACACGCAGCGAAAGCAAACACAATGAGCCTTGTCGACGTCACTGCCTAAAATTCGGATTTCAATTTCGAACGTTTTAGGGCTACCATACCAGTTTCTTCAGCTACTTATCATTTTAGGGTAATTTCAAAGTTCTGTGGCAAAGTTTTTAGACAACTCATGTGACCATGTTCAATGCCGTGATGTTGTCCTCACACGTGATGAAAATTGTACTATCCTCAAAAAATCTTCCAAATTCTAAACGTTATGTGTCCATTTTATAACTAGCCCTCTCTTGGTAGTTCAGACACAAAAAACGTTTTTTACAACAAAAACGGTTACATTAGTGAAGTCAACGTATTTTATAGCTAACATTTAAAAAGAAGTTCTTATAATTAAATTATAAGTAAACGAAGCTATCGCTTTTTATTGAACTCTTTTAATAAGCCCGGTATGTAGGTAATAACTGCCTTTACAAAAGGGCTGCTCGACTATCTTTTATAAAGTTTCTCTCAGGGATGTCAAAAGGAAAGAGGTATAATGAAAATAAAACAATTGTTTGGAAATAAATTGAATGTAAAGACATTTATGGACAAGTTATCACGAGGATATCTTGTGCAGAAACTAAACAGATAACAAAATAAGCTATTTATTTTATAAGTTTCATATAGAAAATTTAATTAAAGTAATATGATGTTGAATGTCTGGTTTTGGTCAATGCCTCTGCTTTTAAAACAAATATTGTTACGTTTGCCTTTATCACTTTTTGATGGTGAATTTCTCATCTCATCATCTCACGGTGTTACCATCCTAATAGATAAGGCATCACAATTTCAAGAAGTCGTAGGTTCGATCTCCACTAATGAGTGGTAATCGGTAAAGCAATGGCTTTACCGACGTGAACCTACTAGTAACACAACATTTGACTTAACTCGAGGGATTATCAAGAATATTATCAACCAGTTTCTGCGCGCGACTTTACTCGGAAAATTTACCTTTTCTGGATGAAAGGTATCTTATGTCCTATTCGGCGAAATTTCACGATAGTCGAGCGAGTAATTATGGCGTGAAAGCATTACAAACAAACAAATATCGCATTTGCATATATAATATTAGTAAGAATTTGCAACTGTTGGGGTTAAATAAAATATCACGTTTAGTTTGTGGGTTTTCTTGATTATAACCTACCCGGTATCGATGCAGTCAACTCAGGTTCATGAACCGGGCTTTTTGATTAGCCAATACCGGACTTGCTATCATCCGTAATATTAGTGGTTTATTTCCCTCAACTATATCACTGACAGTAGAATCCTATAGTGATTAAGATTCCTTACTTTATAGGCTTTACACAGTAATAAGAGCACGAAACGAAAAAGACTTTGTAAAATATTATGCTGTACATCATAAAACAACAAAGCATCTTATCACATGTAAGCATATATAAGAATATGTCTGTCTATTTTTTGTCAGAAGGTTACTTACGTAACATAAAAATGAGAAAAACGCCAGACACATATTGCGACGTACAAAATAAATAAAAATCTCGGTTTACGTCATCCCGTTTCCGTAGCAACGACTGATCTACAATCGAGTATCAGTTTATACTCGTCAAATGCCATCTCTCGTCACCCACATCTGTAAATGGGTGTCCGATAATTTCGACTGGCAACCCTACGTACGTGCAACGTTCACCGCGTCAAATGAAATGCGGTTCGTGCTAGAATTCCAATTTCGAAATTTGAACCTCGCATTGTAGGTGCTGGGCTATTGGTTGCTTCTAATTTATTTTACGTGCTTATGATGTTCCAAAGTAAAAATTATAAATAAACATATTTATAAAATATTTGTTTTTTAAAAGGGTCTCTCTTGTCTGTGTATCGAGGAACCATGCTAATTATTAATTTTATTTCTTTATTCACTTTCTTCTTATAAAACACGTATATCTGTCTGTCCATTCTTTTGTACGCTTCTACCTCAAAAATATAATGTCTAGTCCGATTTACATAATTATGTCTAAGTTTAGAAATTTGCTACCCGGCCAGGTTAGATCTACTACATATATACCTATTGCATCATATCAGAAAAATACTAAGAATCTTGCTTCAAAAATTGTGTCGCACCACGGTGTGGGCACGCTACAACAGCAAGTACCTAGTCCACGAGAGCGTAACCGCGGAAATTGCTTATGATACATATTATATTATACACATACAGGTACCTACTGAATTAAAAAAATGCCTGATTATACGTACACCGTCTGCGTATGATATAAGTCATGCTGTTAGCGAATCGATAAAGTCACTAAAGCTAGATTACAGTGGTACAGGGGTAATGTGTGCGAGTACTGGACATGAGATCATGGTTTTAATGTAAATAAAGTGTCCTTGAATTTTTCTGTCTATAAATTCTCAGAAGCAGTCTGGAAATAATGCCAGATTGGAGACAATAACCTCGAGCCCTAGTGTATGTGACCTAATACTACAGCGAAAAAAATATGAGCTTCATACACCCTTTACCACTAGTACCTACCCCTTCAAGGGGTTTCACGGTCATACTAAGTGTATATCATTTGTTTGTACTGCAACAAAAAACAAATACGATAGTCCAATGAACTTAGCCCCCGATCTTAACGATAATTTATACACCTCTGCTCAGCCATGATAGTTCAATAGTATCTTTTGTTAACAAAACTAATTAAACAGCTCAAAGGTTCTATTACATACACATAAGCGATATCATAACACGAAGAATGAAATTATAATTTCTACCCCATTACAAGCTAACTTTGGTGCAAAGTACTGCAGTAAAATTCAAGTCTAATCCACTTTAACATCTACAAACGTTCAAATGCAGACGTTCTTTGTAAAATAATACGTAAGTAGGTAGGTAGGGAGGTAGGTAGTTAACGGTTTTATGCAAGTGGTGGTTAATGACCGAAGGTTTTCTTATATTTCAATTTGTCAAAAATAATATCTATGGTTCTCTATGGTTTGTGTGTAATCCATAAAGTTTAAAACACTTAAACCGGTTTTAATCATTCTTCACCATAAGAAAGCTACTTTATTCGGAAGTACTATAGGTTAAGCAACATAACGCTACGAGCCATAAAGCAGCGAAGTAATTATATACGCGGGTGAAACTGTGGTAGACAGGTAGTTTGTTTATAAAAAAATGAAGTCGCTTGCTCGTTAAAAGAAAATAGCACAAGAAAAAGCATCTACGAGGAATTGGAACTTTCTACTGAAATAACTTCTAGAGGATATAGGATATTTTTCCGTTTGGTTACGTCCAGGCGCTAAAAACCGACCCTAGCAGACCGACGCATAGCTCAAAATAACTTGACTGGGAAAGTTGTATGTGTGTAAGTACTTAAAGCAGCGTGCGTGGACTCGTATGTACATATGTATGGCTATCGATGTATAGGTAGGGACACATACATTGTCACACGCACGCGTCTTTTCTTACGTAGAAACCATTGAGCATTTGAGGAATACACTCTTTATCTGAGTTAGGGTAGTAAAATAATTCACGTGCATACAATATGCGAAATTATCATCGAATTTAATACAATGTAAATAACTCTTTTTTTATTCTACTTTATTTAAATGCACAAAAACACATTCTAATCTTAAAAATATCACATATCGCAAATACAATGTGTTGATCTGGATCGCAACGCAACAAATATGTGCACACAAGAAAACACAATAATTAAACAAATATCTACTACATTATGAATACAAGCATAAAATTAGAATTAGACGCTTCTAAAGTTATGGAGGATTTCTTTTACAAGTTTAATATATGCATTGAAGTTATAATCAAAAACTCTAAAGTATAATATAAGTATTATCGCAGTATTACGCTCATATACATGTTTGCTAGTCTGTTAACTTAACTCAATAAACCTGTGTATTTTACCAATGCTCAATCGTATCTATATAAATGGGATGATGCGTTAATATTCTATAATGTTGACAACCGTAACAATTAGTACAGCACACAAACACACAGGTGTTCATAAGATTTTAAGCCATTGACTGTAGCTTGAACATGTGCATAAAAAACAGCTTACTGTTTGATTTTCTCTCTCTCGCCCAACGTTTGCTATCGACGCACTATCCTGTTCTCTATTGTAAAGGCTTAAACATGTTTGCGTACCATACATCATCGTTGAACATGAACCGCAACCACCCTGTTCTCTCGTTTGTCCCCAAACAAGAAGCAGACAAAGGCTCATTCAGCACTACAAACCTGAACTGTCCGACGCGAACTTAACCATTATATCAAATATTAGCTCCACCATTGTATTTGTTTTACACTCTCACTCTACCCCTTAAGGTCACGTTCATGACTGGCAAACAGTTAACTGCTTAGCTATGATGTGCAGTAGGCTGGTTGAGACAAATTTAAATGTAAATTTGATGATAGCTGGAATTTAATTTTCTTCTAATGAAATAGATTGGCTATTAAAATGTATAAATTAGCAGCCTTATTTATGAACTGCTACTAAAATTACGAAAACCGCGTCAAAATTCGGTTAGTGGTTACGTAACGCTTCAACAGACCGACAATAGTTTTAAAATATTATTGTTATGTTTAATTTTACTTTCTTATTATCCTTGAATTATTTTTGCCTACAAAATTAGAAATTTTACTATCGATACACTTGTTTATTCTCCAAGTGATAAGCATAGTAGTATCTAGCTTATTCTTTGACAGCTATCTCGCCATACTGTACCATACATCTCGCTATACATTGCCAGCCCTCATCCGACTTGCTGAAACCTAACAGACAAGCCCAATATTATCCCGCAACCCATGTATCGCATTCTACGCCTCATAACCATAAGTGACGCAAACATAAGCGCAAACTTACGCCACAGCCAACAGCACTCAATAAAATAACAATTTACAACAATCAGTACGCGTAGTTAGCACAAACCCTTAATGGGGTGTCATAACTACTGAACTGCGTTAATGAATCATCCCCTAAGGTCGGCTTTTATGGGCCACTAAATTATGTCCGTCGTTAGGACATAACTCTTGTGGTACAGATACTAGTTTAGAGCCTATAAAGGTTAATTGGCAACGTGAAAATTTTGCGGAAAAATTGGCTGAAAGTGCTCGTTATTTTAGATTGAGGAAGTAAAAGAAAAATAAATATTCCTTAGGGGCAAAATATTGTCGTATCGTTAAATTTACCTGATATCTTTTATAGATATCATAGAACGTAATTACCTTTTATTATTAATAGATAATGGTAATAATATTATGATCATTTTGTTGGTTCTGTAGCATAGGTTTACGATTGTTTGCGGCCAATTCTATAGTCTTATATATAATAATTTCGGTCCCTGCTTTAGGCAAAGACATATAAATAATAATTTAACACCAATGATGCGTAATTGTTGAAATTAAACACTTTGTACGGATTTCGTCGCGGACACTTTTATTACATAATTAATTTAAATAGACTATTATATACGGATTTTATCGCGTTGTTTATTTATCACTGTATTACAAAATTTTGAAAATATTACACTACTACTACTATTGATGTTATTTTACTAATTTATAAGCTAATAAAATTATTTAAACTATTAAATCTATTTATTGTGAGTCTCCCCGTGACCATGGCTGCTGAAAAGCAACCGAAACGTTGGGGAAAGTGTAAACCAAAAATAAATAGATTTAATAGTTTAAATAATTTTATTAGCTTATAAATTAGTAAAATAAAATCAATAGTAGTAGTAGCGTAATATTTTCAAAATTTTGTAATACAGTGATAAATAAACAACGCGATAAAATCCGTATAT
Organism: Catocala nupta; assembly: GCA_963675205.1. NCBI lineage: Eukaryota > Metazoa > Arthropoda > Insecta > Lepidoptera > Erebidae > Catocala > Catocala nupta. The sequence goes on from OY776087.1 coordinate 27,411,387, forward strand.
AATAGTTTAATTTCAATGAATAACATTCGCGTAAACAGAAGACAATATAATTTAAATAGCTTAAATAGTAGTAAAGTTCAATAATAGTAGTGTTAGAGTTTCAAAATTATGTAATAAAAGTGTTTTAAAGTAAAATAAACAACGCGATAAAATCCGTATAAAGTATTTAATTTCAATGTGTAACATTCGCGTAAACATAAGACTATTGTCTTATGTTTACGCGAATGTTATACATTGAAATTAAGCGTAATTGTGTCAAAACATTCGAATGTGCCATGTTCAAGATAATTAAACGCATTCGAATAACTACTGATACAATTAACGATCATGGTCGGCTATTATTGTACATACATAATAAACGTCAGTTCCAGTACGCATGTTAGTGATATAATTATCACTTAAATCAATGCGTCACCTGTTCATACATTTACATTACGTCATACCAATCAATAACTATTTAAAACTACACAGATAGTTATATCGAATTCACTGCTGCAAAGCATTTATTTACACATTATTTTCCAATTCGCATCAATGTTCAGTAGCTGTCGAAAACTGTTAATATTGCATTTCCTATCTGAAATATGTTTTATATGTATTAAAAACTTGCTCTGCGAACGCTCGGTTGAACGAATCGAAATGTAAAATCGAGGCCATGAGGCAAGCTATTTTATCAGGGAGGCGAGTCGCTATGATTATTTTTCAGATCTTTGTGAATAGAAGACAGGTATAAATATAGGTACATAGATTTATAGCTGTACTAGATTTTGGCCTCGACCTTAATTGCGTAAATGTTAGTAACAATATTTTCTGAATGAAAGGTCCTGTGCTTTTCTGTTCACCTGACAACGTGTATGTGAAATTTTATGATAATCGGTCGAGTAGTTAAGGTGTAAAAGCGTAATAAACAAACCCACACTCGCATTTATAATATTAGATAAACATAAAGCTACCACATCCATATATTTGTTTACTATTTTTTGTATTCCACTTAATGAGGCTCAAACTACCAGACGATTTTTGGTTTGCTTTTTTAATAAAGCGTTTCTTTCATTTTTTATTTTTTTTATTTTTCTAAATTATTGTATGTCGTCGGTCCTTGATAAGTATGCCAAATTTCGAGCTAATCCGACGTTTTGAAGGGGGTCAAAATCATGTTTAAAGTGTCCGTTACATTTAAACTAATATACGTATGAAGCTATTAAAGTCGTTTTAAAAACAGTAACTTTGCTGCCACATCCGGAAACCAAAACTCGGATTGCACAATCGATCATAAAATGATTTTATATAACGCAGTCTGAATATACTTTAAGCAAAATATAATACAAACAATGTATGAACACGATCACATTGTATGAAACTTTTATAAGCAGTGAAAGATAATATTTATATACGTAATAACATACGCGTCAGTAGGTAATACACAGGTAATAAGCTGGTGTTATTTATACAATTAGTGACACGCAGCAGACATAATAGAACACCTCTATCGGTCAATCGTGACCGTAAACGATAGTCGGTTAACAGTGACCACGCCACACGGAGGTCTCGATTGGATTCTGTGCCATTCACTCAGATGATATGGTTCGATCATGTAGCACCTGACCTTTCGAAGTTATATGCATCATTAGTTGCTTCTTATTCGCTTTAACGGTGAACAAAAACATTATTGGGAGGGGGGTATTTTGTGTCTAAAAGTCCTCCATAAAATATGAAGCCTGTCAATCCGCAATGGGCTAGCAGTGGAACAATGGCATAGCTCTCCAATTAGTAAGAAGAGGTTCTTGCCAATAGCGAGAAAGGGCTGATATTAAATTATTGCCTTCGATGGGCTAAAATTACTTACTCTAAAGGTTATTGAAGTCCTGAAATAAAGTTCTATCACTGTAGTCACTTTAAATACCTTACTAGATGAATTAATAAATGAAGAATGCGTCAGTCAGTCTCTCATCACTTCTATGTTCTTTGATCTTGAAATGCGGTTTACGGCTCATGCATCAAATTTACAACTGACCTTAAATCCTTAGTGGAATTTTCTTCATCCCAAAATGACCAAAGTTAACATATATTACTGTATATACTGAATACGCCATTAGTTACCATTACAGATACCATTAGATCGTAATAGCGAGTACATGATGTATTTACTACAAGTACTCGCATAAATCATAATAACGCTGACTTCACACGAGAGTACTGAGGACAATTTACAGTGTGATAAGACAATACCTACTCTCCGGGCTTACAGAAGGATTAGTGTTTTCTCGCCTGTAGAATTTCTTCTGCGATATGTGTAAATTATATATAGATAGTATATAAGCATCTTTGGCAATTTAAGAAAGAAACTTATATCCTGAATAATCCTAATTCCTCAATCATCCTAAATGCCTAATTTAAGGAAACAGGGGACTAATGGTGTGGTGTGTCGTGGCATTTCCTAGTAATATTTAATTCATATGCCAGCAGTACTTTGATTAAGGTTATATCGTCCGCAAAAATAGCATTACTTATTTTATAACACGTGTGATCACAATAGCCGTTATACTTTTGTGATGCACGATTTATATAATAGGTGAAAAGTGTAAAACAATAACACTAGGTATTAATTTTCATTTTTGGAATACGTATTAAAAGTGTAATCATTTGAAACTCTATTTTCGCTATTTTTATGAATCACCAGCTTTGCCTTCACTCGGAAATAGTACTCTTTCCTGGATGAAAGGTATTCTATGTCCTTTTCTGTACCACTACATCTATACGTCATAGGGAAAAACTGCTACTTTCTACACATACCACAAGCCTCCATGCTCCATGCTGAAAATTGCCGAATTTTACTGAGAACACCAAAATATAATAACACTTTATTCGACTCAGGAATCGAAACCAGGACACATTGCGCACATATTGTATGTATACATAACCTCAAATTGTTCAGTTGTTGGATTAAAATAGTTCTTATCTAAATGCAGTAAAGTTTATAAACCTAAAGCAAACCGTACCATCTTCTTGAATCTGTCAGTTATAGTATTGTCCTAGTTTGATCTATTTTATCCCGTGTGAACAAGGCTTAAGCCATAAAGTTTGAAGCACGTATATAGGTTATTTAGATACAAGAGGATATTGTTGTGATTTATAAAGGTTATTTGCTAGAGTACTGTAATTTTACAAAATGTTATGTGTGGGACTAGAATTGGTGATCAGAATCAGAATGAATTATTTAGGTACTCTAATTAGATTATGCTCGTGACTTCAAATGTGACTATAATACACCCGCAACGTTATTTGCGCGGGTTATAGGTACTATATAATACATTTTATCTTTCTAGTATTACTGATGTTGGTTAGATTTTAAGTTGAGTCCGAAGACACCAATTTGCGAAAATTGCATCCAAAATCCGTTGTGGCTTTCAAATTTCTTTTTGTTATCTTGTTATAAACTAAACTCGCGAACTCATAAACATTGACGTTCATAAGTGTAACTTTGTAACATGAATTAATAAATTATTTTTAAATTTGACTTAAGTGAACACCGAACAAACAAACGAGAAGACATGAAAACACAAATATTTCAGATGTAGACAATCTTGGATTAGTTGATATGTGCTTATAGTACATAGCTCTTGTACATATTTATCAAAAGATTCAAATGCATTCCTCTACAGATGACAGACAATACAATATTAATTACAATAGATTGTTTCATCGTATTCCATTTATACCACGATGTTTAAATGTCCACGTAACATGAAGCGTTTACACTGCCGACTACTTTTGACACTTTCTTACTAGAAAACCCCAGTAATACTATTACTATTACACTATTATACTATTTTCATACTGGTTTATGTGCACTCGCACGATCTATCACTTAAGGGTTAAACAAGTGTGAGTTTTTGTATGGTACTCATATATGTTATACATAGAACAAGAAAACAAGGACACGGTTCTTTTAGACGAATTTTACCTGAGACCCTAAATAATTTCAGTATGAGCCACGGTGCAGAAAATCTTTTCAACAACACAAGAGTTTTTCACCGAAAATGTAACATAAAACGCGGATATATTTCAAAGCGTAAACTCCGCTCCATCAGGCTAAGCTCGCTGTCTGCGTGGCTCCACATCGCATATGACAAATGCATGCACTATTCCAATATATTTCGCGTTTCAAAGAAAGAGTTTTTCTCCTTCGCATCTGTATTTATTCAATATTGAATTTCTTTTTAGTATTTTTTGTAAATACGGAATTGTTTGGATGTTTGATACTTTGTTGTCAACATAGATTATAATATATATATATATATATATTATATTTATATAAACTGAATATCGAAAACCGACCAATAGTCGGTTCTAAATTCGAAGGAATTCATTATTAACCTCTGAGTCTTCTTCGAACAGCTTAAGGAAAACACTATGTGGGTCTGTGTGTCTGCCTGTTAGTGACAGGCATAACTCCGGAACCACTGGACCGATTGACTTGTAACTTGGTATGCAGACACCTTGGGGTCATATACCTCGGTCGTGTTTGAATATGGGCCCTGTGGGTCAAAAGACCCTCGAAATATAGGGGGCATTTCTTTTCATTACTTTTACATTTAAGACAAAGAGGTTGAATCCTGGGTTTTTAGACCCATCTCGTTATTTTTATCTTCACGTATTAATATAAAGATTTATTAAGGTAATTATTTTGTTAATAATTAGAGTTTTTAAATTACTTTTAAAATGTATATTCAAATAGAGTTTTAACCCATATATTGGCAATAATTCTTCCGACGCTTTACGTTCCTTGTAGGCAATTTCAATTAATACAAGCCCAATATCAGTAATATAATTAGGGTATAAGGGACAGGGTACTGGTAACTCAAAAAACTGGATCGCATGCACCAGCCACATCTATTTCAACCGGTTACAATCAGCATGACATATATGAAATAATAAGCATTTTTTACATGAGTACAGGAATTTAGTAGATGCTGTCTTGTTAAAATATCAAGTTAGATTAATAAGTATTGTGTAACGTTGTATCATAAACGAACATATTTTGTCATTTATTCGTTTTTATCGTGAACTAGCTGACCCGGCAAACGTTGTTCTGCCATAAAAAAAATGTTTTGTCCAAAAGATTAAAAAAAAATGTTAGGGGTGGACAACCCTTATCACTAAGGGGTATGAAAAATAGATGTTGGCCGATTCTCAGATCTACTCAATATGCTCACAAAATTTCATGAGAATCGGTCAAGCCGTTTCGGAGGAGTACGGGAACGAACATTGTGACACGAGAATTTTATATATAAGATAAAACTGTCTGGCTCTGATATTAGCTTAGTTCAATATTTAGATGACAGTTTTGTGCGACAGCCAATGCATCAAGAAAATTAAAGTACAGCGCAACTCTCACGGAATGCATCGTGCTTCCTGGAATTTCATTCAAACTAGCCTGACTGAGGTAGTTGACAACATTGTTCTGTGGAATTGAGATTGGCGTCGATCTTGTGTTGTGTACCTACAGTGATATTGGATTTCATGTTCTAAACGATACTGTGCTGTTAGCAAGAGACCAGTTTATCTCTTGTGTTCGTAAACAGTGGGCTCTTTTCACAGTGTGATTGGTGTGTATGAAATCATTGTCATAAGAGTTTACCATCGTACCGGAATATTGTTGCCCAACTAATTGTACCATAGGAAAATACCCTAACATGCTGCAAATATAGGTTCTTTTCTCGCCGAATTATCGATCTCACAGTTTCCATATTACTAAGTAATTTCACTAGTCGCTTATATTTAATAAGCCACTACTTAAATCTCATAGCCGAAATCTTTTTATTATCCCTTCCATTAGGACTACTCTTCCTCGTTTCTCTATTATTATTTAAAAAGTAATCTGTGCCACCTTCACCGTGCCAGAACTTCCATAAGTCAGTTTTCCGTCTTATTACGACTCCGAGGCAAACAATAAATCGTCTCAAAGAGAATATTACTTGGTGCGGCATTTTAAATTCTCTAAAGAATTGAAGAAGCGTGTACAGTGTCCAAGTGTTGATATTGAATATTATCAAAGTTAAAGTCAAGTCAAAAATCTTTTATTTATTTAGGTCACAAAGAAATACTTTTAAACGTCAAACGTTGTATAATAAGAAATATATAATAGTATCAGCCCTGTATTAAACTGTCCCACTGCTGGGCACGGGCTTCTTCTTAGTGTGAGAAGGGTTAGGCCATAGTCCACCACGCTGGCTCAGTGCGGGTTGGCAGACTTCACGTATCTTTGAGAACATTATTAAGAACTCTTAGACATGCAGGTTTTCTCACGATATTTTCCTTCATCGTTACAGCAAGCGATAATTAACTATTTAATATGCACATAACTTCGAAAAGTCCGAGATGCGCGCCTTGGGATCGAACTCGAAACCTTTACGTGGCAGTCCAACGGTTTCCCACTAGGCTATCGTTTTGTTGTAATGTCTACAAATATTTGTTACGATACCAATTATTCTTTGTAACCGTTGATTAAACAGTTGTTAAGTCTACCACGATACAGGCATAAATTCAAGTCGCATTTAAAAAGCAGCAGTCTAATTTGATTGATTAAGGCCCAATTTCAATCGTCAGATAACCTTTATCTAGGGAAAGTTGGACAGCTTTTGTATAGAAAATAATGTCAAACCACCATATTTATTCCTCAGATAAAAGTTACCTGACGAAGCCGATAGACAATTGCCCTAAAGTATATATAAATCAATGAACAAAATACCAATGACAATAAAAATATCTCCTACTTGTTTTCATTGTAGCTATGTACATTGTTTAAATTAAACAGAGCTGCGACCGGATTTGAATAAAAGCCACAAAATGGACAAACAGAAACATAAATTCGACATTTACATAGAATCTGTTCGGTATAGACACATATTACTACTAAAACGACCCTTACAAAACCTAACCATGTATTACTTTTATTCAATCCAAATGTTCAAACAGACTAGCTTCTTTTTGTAGCAAACAATTGCGTTGCAAAATCAATTCTGTTTTATGTTTCCTTACCCCTGGAGATATGAAATTATTCATGTTGTTGTTTGTTTGTCTTTCTGTCAGCAAAAGCAATTTTTTCGATAAATTAATATCAAATACATATTGATATTGTTACAGATTGCTGGTTTTGGAGGTTTCTCACGTCCAAGGATGGAATCAATATTCCTGCAAACCACAACTTAGTTAAAAACCGCTACTGGGAAAAGCTGTATGCCTAAGATTACTTCGGTTTAACGTTACAAGTCTTCGATTGAAAAGCAAGTCAAACTTAATATTAGTAGTAAATATTTTAAACGAATTAATGTCACAATGTTTATAGATACTTAAATTTTACTCTCTGTAATCCTAATATTATAAATGCAAATGTTAGTTTGTTTGATTCGCTTTCACGCCTTATCTACTCGACCGATCATTACGAACACACACGTTGTTAAGGATACAGAGAAAGACAGGGCACACCTTTCAACCAGAATGAAGTATTGTTCCCTGGAATATAAATTTATTGTTAAAACTAGGTTAACGCAAGTGAGGCCGCGGGCAAAATCTAGTGTTTGATAAGTATTTGCATGTGCTCCGATTATATAATATTGTCTTATGTTTACGCGAATGTTATACATTGAAATTAAAACACTTTATACGGATTTTATCGCGTTGTTTATTTTACTTTAAACACTGGTATTACATAATTTTGAAAACTCTAACACTACTATTATTGAAATTTTACTACTATTTAATCTATATATTTTCAAATTAAAACAATTTATATTTGAGTTTACACTTTGCCCCGACGTTTCGGTTGCTTTACAGCAGCCATGTTCACGGGGAGACTAAGATGGTAGTTAGAGTAGTAGTAGTAGTAGTGTTAGAGTTTTCAAAATTATGTAATACCAGTGTTTAAAGTAAAATAAACAACGCGATAAAATCCGTATAAAGTGTTTTAATTTCAATGCTCCGATTATGTCAGACTAGATACATAACTAAACATATTTTTATATTTTGCCGCTTAGGCTAATAATCTTATGATATACCAATGATCGCTCGTAATACTGTAGATATCACATGTGCGTTGCCGACCAAAACAAAGAAATGACAGATAGGTTGAACGGAAAGTAATTTCTTACCAGGTGTAGCATACTAACAGTGTCACAACTCCTGCACCTATTTTCTGTAAGTACTTTTGTATAACTTCTTCTGCAAGCAAGCTCATCTATACCATCACTAAATTGTTGACAATGGCGGGTTCTGCCACACTTTTCATATTTCATAATAAATTAACTTATTCTTCTTGTCCTGCCCTTCGAGACCCGTTGGCTTTTAAAGCAGTATACTATTTCTTTTGGCATTGGTTTTCCTTAGAAACAAGTCTGGTTAAGCTCGGTAAACTTACAAAAGTGGTTCAACGCATTGATTTATTTATTCTTAGTAGGAAATTTCAGCTCTCAATCCAATTTTATGCAATCACAATACGAGTATAATGATTCGTTTTTGTGGCTAATGGAGTGTTCATAATGCAATTACGCGAGTTAAAACATAAATGAAAGCTTAAATAAATTGGATGTTGTTCGTGTGTGAGCCGAGCTAATAGTATCGATTATTTTTGAATACGATATTTCTCGAACTTTTTGTTGGTAGGCAAGAAGAGACGGTGGGTCATATGGTAAGCGGTAACCACTCATAGATACGGCTACTTTTTTTTAATTGTAGCAAAGTCAAAGTCAATGAAACTAAAGTTACCATTGCGGCTACGCCGAATAATATGCGTATGAATCCCGCATGAGATAAACATGCATAACATCCTCAAATAGTTGTTCAGAGTTTGAGTGTTCTTTGCGTCCGTTATTTGAAACTTGTAAAGCCCTGTGATGCAGTAATTATTCCTTATATTCGTATAGCCGTAACAGACGTGGTCACGGTCTAAAGTTAGTAAATAATAATCCTAACTCTTAATATAAATGAGAATGTGAGTTTGTATGTTTGTTATGCTTTCACGCCTCAACTACTCGACCGATAATCATGAATTTCAAGCATAAAAAAGGTAAACATTATGCATGATCGCGTTAATACCCGTTACATATTATAATATATAAATCATGAATTTCGTTTTAACGCGTTGTCAGGGATCAGAAAAAAACTTTATTATCATTTTCTTATAATATGCTATTTTATAATCAGTAGTTGGAGTACTCCTTTTAAGTAAACATTACCTGTGTTAAGAGACTACCATTTAAGGGGAGGGGGACAGTAGGGCTTTAAATTGCGTAGTGCCTATTGGGTAGGTCTTGTTGCGTACTGGCCTGCCGTTTCATACGGCACGGCGGCGGGCCGGCACCTCGACGGGGTCGCGACCGCATGTGCAAGTGATTCGCGCGGCCCCTATAGTGGTTTTGTCGAGGAACACCGTGGTAGATTTAGTTGGTATTCCGGGAGGTACATTATTCTTATTCCATATTTCTCTTTTACCCCGGCGAATCCGACATAACCTCTCCACTCGCCCCCGCGGAGGAGGATGAGTCATGCAATGCCAAAAGAAAAAAAAATTTGACTACCATTCATCCAGAAAAAAATACTGTTACTAACCTAACTTACATTTGACACAAAATCTAATAAAACAATAATTGCCTTCTTTTAAAAAAACATAGGTACTTAGAAATCATTTTTAATTTTGAATAGGTAAAATTTTAGTTTCTTTTATAATAACACAGTAAAAATAGAGACAAACGCAAATTGTTTTTATTATAACTATTACATTGTATTTCTAGTAAAGGCCAGGCGATCGCGTACCTACGCCTTCTTTCACCTACATCGTCGCTTACGCCTAGGTTCCCTGTAATAAAACGGAACATTATTACAATCTACCGGCCGCAGTTCTAGGCTCCAAGTTGCTACTGAGGATTTCTTTAGAAGAAAGGTTAATAACGTTTTATCCGACCCAACGCCTCGCGATCGGTACACGAGATGTTTTTATTTGATATTTTTGTGTAAAGGAATCGATTTTTCTCTTTACATTGCATCACCGTTTGCGTGAAATTATCTTATCAATAGATACAAACTGATTACTGGCATTTAAAAGCAATGTCAATGTGAAAGTCAATTTTTTATTAAGGTCACAAAGTAACATCTATGAAATTCAAAGTTTTTGGGTTAGTTGCAAGGTTCAGCAAAAAGGGCAGAGGCAATTGTAAATGTTTTGGCTTGAGATGAAAGTAACGACATTCAATGATATAGATATTAGATATTGTTCGTTGTTGACGCGGTTCATACGAATATACATAGATAAATATCTTTCGTCGTATTTGCGTACAGCTTATAAGTTATCAATCAGCATAAAAGAGCATTCATTCAGATTTCAGATTCGAATATATCGATTTACTAGAACATTCGAATAATTTAATATTATATTCAATCATCCGCTAGTTGCTTTGTAAGTAAGGGATGAGATTTAAGTTTATTTAAGTATAACAACAAAACCAACATCAATACGAACTAAAAGTACAATCTGAACTTTGAGTAAACGATTTTCACAAACAAACAAACTTCGTTTTATATCATTAAAATGTTTTACAAGTCCATTTAAATGTTAAATTAATTTGACAAGTAACATGAAACTGGAATACCTATTGTGTGACCTAAATAATTGACTTTACGTCACAGAATATCTCAAAATGTCGTCTGAAACATCGGTCTAAGACATCTTGGTGTATATTTATCCCCTTAATAAACAGGAATGCTTAAAAATTAGAATTCAAATAATATTTTCATTCTATTTTTAAGCACCCCTGTATCTTTATGCATGTAGGTCACAAAGTAACTTATATTAACGTTAAGAGGGCACTAAACTATATTATATAGGACAATAAACAATTTAGCCTATGAATCAACACACATTCCACCTAAATAATAATTTGTATTTTATTTTATGATTCATTCAATCAATCATTACAATCTCAAAGACACTTTCGCTTCTTGTTTTTGTCTTAAAAAGTATTTTCGCAATTTCAAATACACCGGCTTCCATTGTTTTAAATCAGAGACACGCAGTTTTATCATATAAATTATTTCCTATTTAGCTTATCTGTATTTTTCTAAAGTGGTTAATACGAAAGCTATTCTATAAATACCATTATTAAACTTGGTCATAGAGATGACCAATTTCTTAAAAACGACATCATTTTTAATGCAAAAGGCCTATACTGTGGTATTTATTCCACTTTCTTGTTATTATACGCTTTTTATAGGGCAAGCATGGGAACACTAATCCAAGTTAACCAAAAACTTTCTTTGTTTTATTTTATCTATAATTTCAGCTTTTTTAAACATCGATTGAATGTCATTGTACTTATTGCACGTGTGCTTTAGGTACCTATATCTTAAATTGCGACATTTAATGTTAAATGATTTTATGAACGACATCGCTTGCACAGCTGACTGTTGATCTTCTCGAAATATTGACCTCCGGCTGTGATTTACCGATCTATTTAATTGGCACGACAACTTGGCATACAAGTCAAAAAGTATACTTAGTTTACATTTAAGTAGATGCTAATCGAAATAACAGGTATGCAATAAGGCAGCACTGCTGCAATTGCATCTTTTTTTTTATTGTATTGATACCAATTCTAAATTATTTTTGAGACCTACAAAGCTAAAATTTATGACGTTTGTGGGTTTATTTTTGGGATTAAAGTTAATGCCAATATAGCTAGATTAACTAAACTATAGCAGATTAACTAAACATTAATCATAAAACATTACAAGAACAACCCACTTGTTTAGTTGATTGGTTGACTCGTTGCAGTTGTAGCTCTAAAGGCACCTACCTAGCCCATAATGGCCCATATTACAAGCGCTCTGATAGGTTCGCATTACCAAACGCAGTAATCAAATAAAACAATTACCTCATAATCAGTACATAAGTATTTCAGTTAGTATGCAATATTCAGAAGTGTCTGTGACTTATATTCACTTTTAATTGAATGTGGTCATCCTTAACCACGTGTTTATATTTTTTGTGGCTGTTGGTTCTTAGGCTAACAATGTATGGCAGCTGAACAATGTCCTTTACATGTGTCTGTAGCCAATTTGAGCAAAGTAAGGACGCAGAACCAATGAGCAGCAAGGGGGTAAAAACTCACGACCACTCTTTTTAATTGTCAATTTACATTGCTTATGCAGTTTATGGACAAAGTCTTACAAATACCTCTATAATACTTGCAGCATAGCTTTAGTCATAGCAGGGTCAATTCTTTTGGTACCCGTAACACAAATTCATTCCTGGGTCAGGAATGAGCTTTTGCTCTGGCGGTGAATTTAGTTAGATACGATATTTTATTGGTATGAAGTATTTTGTTACTTACCTACACTTTCAGGTTAGTTCTTTTTCTAGATGAAAGGTGTGTATGTACTTTTCTATTTGCCTGACAACGTGTATGAGAAATTTCATGAAGATGAAGAATGTTAAAGCTTGAAGGCATCACAAACAAACTCACATTCTCATTTATAATATTATATAATAATAATAAATCTTTATTTGCATAAAACATGGTTTTAAAGTTGATTGATGTGTTTCACATGCTTTGCCCTACAATAGGCGTGCATTTTTACAAAAGTTACATGAGCTTATATAGGTACACTAATTCTAAATTAAATACTATATCATTACCACTATATTACTATTTACATATCCTCTTAACCTTTATAAGACATATATTCGGCTACTGTGTGAAAACATTTTTCTGTGAGCCATTTCTTAAAAGTGTTTACAAATCTTAAAAGAGTTAATTCTCGTATGGATTTTGGAATTTTATTGTATATTTATATACACATACAACTGCTATTTTTTTTATGTAGGCTGCTTGACATCATATGGACTATTAGTAATTTGAATAGTCATCTGACCACATCCAATGTGCCGAATGCCTTGGTTTACTACTGGGCACAAATATTAGTATTTCACTTTTCTTTTAGAGTCATAACCAGTAAATTTGATAACGATAGTTACTATTGAGTCTAATCGCAGTTATTTTGAATTCAACTAGCACCAAGATATAATAATACCAAAACAAACGCATCTATCTAAGCCAATGACCATTAAATTCGCCTCTAGCCCGCGCACATACAGACCAATCCTTACATACCATTTAGTAAAACCCGATCCATTTCTCATGTCGATACGGTAAGCGAAACAAGAAAATACCTATTTTTCTATAACGAAAATTAATACGGAGCGTTTTTCTCTAAGCAATAAGGGTGAAATTGCCATGTAATCAGTTGAAAATCGTCACCATCTGCAAAACGAGTGGAAATGTTCGAAATTGTACATTTACGGTTCGTTAACCAAGAATATTGGTTCATTGTCGGTAAGAAGAGATTCATTACTTGAGTTTCTGAGTCGGTATAGCCGAGACATTAAGTATTTACTTGTGTTGAGTACTGTTGTGAACAAAATGATATAGTGCAGGACTGGACTGTTTTGAATCATGAATGTCATAGTGATCAAAATATCTCTATTAACAATGATGCCCTAAAATGAAAGCATGCACTTACACATTATTATATTTTTATCGGAATGGAGCATGTAAAAACTGTTCAAACATTACAACAATAGAAGTGATTGGTCTATTACATAGTGTATGATACAAAAAAAGCTTCACAAAAAGAGCTCCTGCTCTCGAGCATGACATATCGAACATTCATCGTCCCTATTTTGTAGACTAGATTATTCATCTACTTACACATACACATGACCTACAAACGCTTGACTTATTCCTCTATATATTAATGAAACGGGCTTATAACGCCATCATTTAGGTAGCTATGTTTGAAGTTCCAAGTATTCAGAAATTGAAAAAAATAAAACATGTTGTTTACGATATGAACGAGGTACCTAAACCAGTAGATTACCAACCTCTTTTAGCAAGCTAGTATATGAGTTGCAACAACTAATGTGTTACTTTTAGTGACTAGAGTAATGAGAATGGTGGCTTTTAAATTCCTTTTCCATAGAGTCAGTAAAGGCAGAGTTGCAGCAATCTCTTTCAGGTGGACCTTAAGCTTATTTGGCACATAGCTGCATATGTACTACGAAAAATGAAATCTTTATCACATGCAAAAACAGAATCATGTAAACAGTGTGGTCCCAACTATGAATAGCTTACCCCATTATTTCCCATGAGAGTCGTAAGGGGTGACTACATGTCAAACTATTTATTCTTACACAAAGCACTGCCTCTTTAGAGATAAACTATGAAAAACGTGATGAACTTTAAATGAAGCAGATGCCATAAAAAAAATGATATAATGTTTTTCATAAATAAGTTGGATGGGGGGTAATATTTTATGGCTCATTTAATAAAAGGCAAGCTATTACCTATTGCCATCTACCGGGCACATTGCCAGATGGGGACGAGGTTAGTACAAAAGAATATATCAGAAAATGCAACAGCGCTTTGCCTGACTTGGAGATCTAATAACATACGATTTATTTACTAATCGTAACGTTACAATATCAGTAGCAATGTTCAATAATTTCCTTACAAATAGCTATCGAATAAATTGAAATACGCTCTCTGCGTCTATAATTTTTGGTTAAGGCTATGCGCGCGCTGGTGTTTAGATTCTATGTCGCAGAGACTTCACAAACATTTAATTACGGATAATTTAGATAAATTATTATTCTGGAATACTAAGTAAAAATTGCGTAACTATTACTATGGATTACACATTTTTTGTCGATCGAGCCTAACACTCGGCTCGGAACAAGTGGCGGAGCGACTACTTTAGCCACTGTGCCATTTGTGCGGCACTTACTATTTAAATTAAAATCGTAATTTGATAATGACACATTGATAAATTTCATAATCAGTGAGCAAAAATGTGAGCATTTCTCAATCAGCAAATCCGAATTAGTCATAATATAATAATAGCACGTTGCTAATTTTCAAGAGTCAACGAATAATGGTAGGTAAAGTTGCCAAAAATAGAAAACCTGGTCCTAACAGAAACAGGATTACGTAACATCAAAAATTTTACGTGGATTATATGTGCCACCGAACTTTTGTACCTTGGCAAGTTGAGCGGGATCGCCTGGCGTACGAGTGATAGCACAGTTACTGCGTTACGCCATATGATTAAGAGCTCCAGAGACTAACATACCTACCTCTCGCTTTCCATTAATGCCGTGTTTGAATCCTTTTCTTAGAATAGGCAACTAATTTAGAAGTTGCCAATATTTTTTATCTATCAAGAATATGATATCCTACGGGACATATAACGAGTAAAAACAAGTAAGAATGTATTTCTAAACTTTACTGACAATTCTCTGTTTAACAATTCTAGTGCAAGGTAATGCAAGTAACGACTATGATTAACTCGCAGAAGTAAGTCACGCGAGAAGCTTGCCCATGTAATCCTCACCAGCAAACTGAGTTTTGAACAAGCTTCATGGCATGTACTAATTCTACGATGCTCAAAAAGAATGTAAAACGGTTAAGAATTAAAAACTTTACTGGACCAATCCGTGCCGTCGCTAACAACTGACAATTCTCGCAATCTGTAAAATGTAAATCACAGTATATGTTAACATTGTTAAGCCTTTTAGACTTCGTGTAATTTATTTTAGATTTACATTGCTTCGGAATAATTTGAATAGTTTCTCGATTTCTTACAGCAGCTTTAGGAACAAGTTTTATTTTGTCCTTTTGAAAGGGAAATGTATCCTTTAGGATGCCTGGTTTACAAAAAAAGGTAATAATGGATTGAGTAGGCCTATATTTTATGACTAGCGTGTTCTGTTGGACTAATTGGGTACTATATGTTAATGCTTGTAACAAGCACCGTCGCATAATACACAAATAGTTAAAAAAATACTAGAAAATATCTATTATATTGTCTAGGTTAAGTTCCAGAAAGTTGAAAGTCTATAAAAGAGAAACATAGAAACACCCAGACCAAGACAAACATCCATGTTCATGCACACAAATGTTTGACTTGTGCGGGAATCGAACCCGTGACCTCAGGTGTAGCAGTCCGTTACACTAACCACTACGCCATCGAGGCTGACAAATTATACGGATTTTGTCGCGTTGTTTATTTTACTTTAAACACTGTTATTACATAATTTTGAAAACTCTAACTATATTATAAAACTCTAACTATACTACTATTATTGAACTTTACTACTAAGTATTTAAGCTATATATTTTCTAATTAAAACTATTTATATTTAAGTTTACACTTTGCCCCGACATTTCGGTTGCTTGGCTGCTGTACGTATTATATTATATTATACGTTTAGGCTTAATAAGGTTAAGAATGTTCTAGGTGGTAGTGGCGATACAATTTGATTAAAAACTACTGATTTTATATTCTGACTTATTAAAACTAAACAAAACCACGTACAATCTAACAGAATCAGGGTTGACACTATCGCAACTTCACACAATCGGATTAAAAATATTTAATCAAAATGGCGCCGGTGTACGTGTACAGAGCAAAATTTAATTATCCAGAGATACAGACCTTCTCTCTCGGGGTGTTGGTAACAAACTAAACTGTCAACTTTTGGATTTTGCTTAAATAGTGAATGTTTTTCGTGGCTTGTTTCGTTATCGTGTTTTGTTGATGACCCTCTGGGAGAACGTTTGTGGAACATTTTGTAACTGTGGCTTTTGGACTTTAGGTAATTAGGTTGCGACGCTTTTATTGTACTAGTAATTATAAATACCAAAACTTTGTATGCGTTGTTTGTTATTTTAAATGAAATATCTGCAATGGAGGATAAGCATGTGTGTATTCTACGTTTCTAATGATTCTAACGTGGTGATAAAGAAAAGATTCTGGTACTTGTTTTTTCTCTCAGAGTCAAAGACTCCATAACCTATAGATGCTTGCTGCTGCTATCTCTATCTTAGAAAATCGTCCCAATAGTCTGTCTGCAGCAGCAATCAGAGAGATGTACATATTCATCCAGTGCAAAGACTGAAAAGCCCAAACACTTTAGCTTTATTATCAAACACAATAGCCAGGACTACGCTGGAAAATTACGTCACATAACCATAGCGTGTAGGTTATGACCAAAGGGGGCTCTAAACCGCATCGTAAAAATCTATAAAATTTTCAGACTATGGTTAAGGCAAGATTTTGGGCGCTTCTGTCAAAAATGAACAAATGATAAGATAAATAATTTATTTTAGACAAGAAACTAAAAACAAAGATGTTAACTGATTAGGGTTTTTCATTACAAATAATCTAAAGCCAGATTTGCAATTATCTAAAAAACCAGTAAATAATAATAATAATTATAACGCTATCGTCGTATCGCTGATGCAAGGGCACTTATTGGTAAACTAATCTGCTTCAGGGAGGGCAATACTTGCCCTAGAGTAATGCGCTTTGTGAGCCGAGCTTTCTTGGGAACTGACATCAGCCCACAAGACTACACATCTCGGGTCACAGAGCGCATTGACTTCCTGAAGCAGAAAGTTTATGCGTGGGCAAACCGTTGGCGCAGATACAAAAAACGCGTGGACCGGTATATCGTGAATTGCACATTTCAAAGAGA
Source organism: Catocala nupta (assembly GCA_963675205.1). NCBI lineage: Eukaryota > Metazoa > Arthropoda > Insecta > Lepidoptera > Erebidae > Catocala > Catocala nupta. Next base: position 27,428,974 of record OY776087.1, read on the forward strand.
CCAGAGATGTGTTTATAGAATCTGGGAACGACCGGATCAATGTGTGATTGGTGGGCGGCTGCCGGATGCTGATACCACAAACGCCTTTTGGCGTAGCATCTGGTCGGTACCTACAAATACTTGGGTATGCCACAAGCCTTAGGTATAAATGAAGCGGACATGAAACAATCGTTGAAGGAGCACTTTTTTGGTCGCCTGAGAAAAGTACTTAACAGTCTTTTATCAGGCGGCAACAAGGTGCGCGCTTTTAACGGTTGGGTCATGCCGCTTCTTTTATACTCCTTTGGCATACTTAAGTGGACTCAGACTGAGTTAGATGCCCTGGACAGGAAGGTCCGTACACTGTTGACAGCATACCGAATGCATCATCCTCATTCGTCTGTGATGAGGTTGTTTATCCCACGGAAATGGTGTCGAATACGGAAAAGTGGGGGTCGAGGTTTTCTAAATGCCAAAACCCTCCATAACCATGAGGTGTGCAACCTTAGAGAATATTTCCTTCAAACGAACGTGGATATGCATCGTGATGTTGTCGCAGTGGATAACGGACTCACCCCGCTTAATCTGGCCAAAGAGAACTGGCGCATCCCTGTAGTACTAAGCATTGACGTCCGCAAGAGTGTATGGCAGAGCAAGGAGCTTCACGGTAGGTTCTACAAGGCCCTATGTGGATCTGATGTAGATCTTCTCGCCTCCGTGAACTGGCTACGCTTCGGTGACCTCTTTGGGGAAATCGAAGGGTTTGTCTGTGCAATTATGAACGAAGTTATCAAGACGAATAACTACCGGAAATATATCCTGAGGGATGGTACGATTGACATATGTCGGGCGTGCCACCAACCCGGTGAATCCCCCAGGCATATAGTTTCCGGTTGTTCTCGTCTTGCTAACGGCGAGTACTTGCACAGACGTAACCAAGTAGCCAGAATTATCCTTCAGCAACTTGCTCTGAAGTACAAACTTGTAGAGGTCGAGGTGCCTTACTACAGGTATGTAGCGGAACCAGTTCTCGAAAAGGACCATATCACACTGTATTGGGATCGATCTATTATCACAGACAGGACTGTTGTTGCCAACAAGCCTGACATTGTGGTAATAGATCGATCAGAGCGCCGTGCAATGATTGTCGATATTACCATCCCTCATGATGGCAACCTCGTGAAAGCTGAGAAGGAAAAAGAACTAAAATACCTGGACTTAGCACACGAGGTTGTCGATATGTGGGATGTGGACTTGGCAATCATTGTACCGATAGTCGTTACGGTAAACGGTCTAATAGCCAAGAGCCTCGACCAACATCTTAAGAGGCTCGCGTTAGGTGCTTGGGTCAAGGGTCAGATGCAGAAGGCGCTCCTCCTCGATACGGCACGCATAGTGAGGAGATTCCTCTCTCTGGACCCCTAACCACCGATAGCTTGGACCTTGTCTCGATGTCGGTGGGCATCCATAATTTTTATATTTTAAATGTGTTTTTTTATAATTATATATTTAAAAATGTAATTTTTATTGATAAATAGTCAATAAATGTGAATAATAATAATAATATAATATTCTACCACATACACACAACACTATCTAGCCCAAACTAAGCAGAGCTTGTACTATGGGTACTAGACAATGGATAAACATACATATGAAATATATATATATATAAATGAGTATGTATATAAAATCGGACTAAAATATTATCTACCTACACGAAAATTATCAAGAGAAAAGATTTGTATTTTTGTTTGTAATCAATAAACTGAAAACCTGAACCTATTTTATAATTTGTTTCACCATCTTTAATGTTTTTGTCGCAATCCCCGGTACTAAAACTTGGTTAAAAATGAAGTAGTACTGGCATAGTGAATATAAACGCCATACTATAAAGAGGATCTCTCTATAGGCTAAAGAAGATGTTTTGTGTTCATGAGCTCTTTAAAAGTCACCTAATGCTTTAGGTATCAGCTCTGCAATCAAGAGGCAGTTGGTACGATACCAATTTCATTGCAGCACTGACGTAAACACAATCCTAATATGTACAAGCGTTTAGGTTTACTGTAGGGTCGAACGTAAGAACTAGTGACTTGTAACCTAACCTTAGAACAAAAACCCTATTACAATTATTATATTTTACTCACATTGTAATCGTAAAAGTTTGTATAGATGTTTAGATGTTTCTTACTCAGTCACGCGTTTAACATATTTGGATAAATCTTGCTAGACAGATAAACCGTGTCATGTAATACATATTAAGGTATTTTAATCTCGGCATTAGCTAGTCATTAATAGCTATTTTACATTTATCTCAAAAAGAATTTAGCATATTCTGGGGACAATACAACACTTTTCCAATCACAAAGTTAAATGCAATCGCTCATAATGGCGTTGACCCAATAGATTCAAAATTATATTCAATTCTATTTCGTTGACTACATTTTAACTTGGCGGGAAAGGTTAATCACCCGTGTGGTTTCCGCCTATTAGAAACATCCCATCCTTTCCGTTAGTTTTGTACAAAAGGGTTATGGGATTATCCTATGGAATGGGTATTCCCATAGTTGCAAAAGAGCCATGTTCCATCAGCTGTTAACATGAATATTTGTTGTTCAAAATAGTTTATTTAACGTTATAAAGGCTTTATCTTTAAAGCTAACGGACCGTAGATGATATTGTAATTAATGAGTACAACTAAATTTTCATTCCGGAATCTCACGTTCAATTGCCAGATTGCTATCATATTTTGGTTCTTCTTGATTTTTAATTCTCGGTAATAGTATGAAAATGCCTAATGTGTCAAGTAGACCCTATTAGTCTATATTTGTCACTTATACCATCATTTATAGTTTGAGAACAATTTTTATATGCTATGTTGTAAGGCCCACAATAGAACAAGCGAGACTCAAAACTCAATATATTTTGATTTTACGAACATTCAAACCCTTGTACGCTGCGCCGAGTGTTGTGGGCTCGCTCTCCGAACATACAACACTCGGTGCAGTCGCAGTAGCGAGGTGACTAAAACTCACTACGCCATTAGTGTGGTCAAATGTATTTGCAAGTGTCATGATTTCTTAATTTTGTTAATAATTCTGTTCGGGAGTTTTTATTTACTCAACTGGCAACATAGCCAGCCGTAAGTTTTTAATAGTGAGGTTATTGTGGAAGTGGGAAAATGTAAATCGGCTCTCGGCGAAAGATCGCTCAAGATTGAGGAACTAGCATTCAACCGAGTAAGACGTTCTCAACAGTCCGAGTAATTGCTGTGAATTTGGTGATATAGCCACATAATATTTATACGAGTGAGTTTCATTCCACAAGTATCCATTGAGTAATCACGTAGCATCATTCAAGCCATATATTTGTTTGAAAAAGAAATAGTAACTATTAATTTTACTACAAAGTGTTCTCAAACTTATCTTTAGCTCAAAACTAACTCTCTATATAATATAATCTGTCATTAATTCTCGAATAGAATTCAATTATATGCCAAATTGGCATCAAATACTAAAACACTTAGCCTTAGACCGATTCTCAATCTACCCTTCAATATCCTAACACGTAGTCTAGACTAGAATTGAAAGCAACAACAGAATATATTAAATGTCTAATTTGTTTGCCTTTTGAATTTGCTAAATCAAATCAAGATCAAAATTGGGTAAAACATTTCATTTAACAGCTTTAGCTTGTTGTTTCAAATCAAATCATTTATTGTGAACTAAGTGAACGTAAGGTGGCGTTATAACAATATGAGTCGTGTTTATGCCTTAGTGTCTACTTCTATACAAAATCTCTCTCACTTTGCGCCATCTTACATCTTACTGTTAGACGCTGGTTAAGACCTGCTGGATCTATAAGATACTTCTTATATACATAGCTGACTACTATGTAAGCTTTTGTATTTACTGAAAATTGATTACAAAAAGAAATGCAGATGATCTACATATATTGTATAGATAATATCTATTAATAATAGCAGTGTTATACTTTTTTTTTACTATATTATATTTTATTATATTATACCCGCAAAAAGGAGAAACATGATATTAGATTTATATATTGTTTTTATAAATAAATAGCACGTTTTAGCTCTTTTGTTTTATAAAGACTCTTTGTTGAATTAATACATCTATGTATATATATTTTTTATCTTTTTTTTTATACTGGGTGTTTCTTAGTATAGTGAAAACCTCTCAGGGGTGATTATACTTGTTATTATAAACAATTTTTGTTCTGGAACATTGCCGAAATCGCGAAAAAGAAATCAACTGTTCCATACATTTTTTATTGACAATCTCTGAAAGTTTGAATCATGAAACATTATTTAGATTTCATGCATACATCGATAATAATTTAATTGTCATGTATGACCTATTTCACAGATTATAGTTGAATTGATTATTGAAATAAAACAGCCTACTTCAGTGCACTATTCATGTTCCATCCAAGTATTTGTAGTCGCGGAAAAACCACAAATTCATGGAACGAAAATAAATAATTTTTATAAAAAAAATTATGATTCATAAATAGTTACATATTTCTTTTGTGGGTCCTTTGTGTCTGTTGTTTGAATGTTTGTTAAGTTCCTCATAACAAAGGCGGGTAGTGGGGGCGTAGTCTTAAAATATGTATTTTTATCAAGTATAAAAGGATGACAATAAATGCATCTTATCTATTCAAATTTTTCATCTTTGCTGTGAGTTTTGAGTATAGACAACCTAATTTTTTTGAAGAACTGCTATGATTTTGGAAGGAAATGCTTACAAACTACTACCCTAGAATAAATAAAGTTAGGAAAACTGAGATTGTATATAAACATGTTTCTTATATTATTGCAACGCATATTAATTACATAAATAAGTATTTTGACTTCTTGTCACCTCATTATATTATATTTTGTTCGTCTTATGAATATGTTTAATCTAGTGCATGAGATATTTTGTAACCTTTACAATGAGTGACAAAGGATACAAAATGCCTTAATCTATTTACACGAAAACTCCCTTCCAATACGTGAACGGTTTTGTACATTTTCCAATTCTCTAACAGACAGAGAGATAACCAAATACAAATCCAAAAAAACAACTTTGTTTCGTACTATAAAAAAATCCAATCACTTTTCCGATACATGTTGGTACTACCAAACCATCTAGTCGCTTGGTAATTTATTCCCGAAATCTGATACTGAAAATTGGGTTACAGAATTTCACTAACAAATTCAATCAAGTCAAACAATAGTCAATTTTACGGCGTAAGAGGTTTAAAATGATGTATTTGGAAAACCACAAAACTAGATACGTTAACTAATCAGAATAAACGGGTTGCGGTCGCACGACCTTAATTTGTAGTGATACCAGTATACTGAGTATCGGTATCCGATACCAGCAATTCGGCTCGCAAGCTACAATACAATCAATACAATCGACCTGTGTTTCGGTTTTTACATTGGTGGCATGAATAGAAATTAATTTTAAAATCTTTTCTGATATTTCAGTATCGGATGAAGGTATACTATTATTTTCACCTGGCGAGACGAACAGAATTCAAATGAGACTTTTCTATATCATGTTTTCTTTTTTTTTTCACTGTCATAAACGAAGCTTCAGTTGGCAGTTGTTTTAAAATCTAAGCCGTATTAGTATGGTATCACAATTGGTGTTATTTTTATATATGAAACAGGGTATAATGAAATGTTCGTTTAAACCAGAATTAGTACATACTGACTGTGAAATAAGCATTTCTACTTGCCTAATCATTTAGGTAATGTTTATTTCACAGTTCGGCTGCATCATGCTTCTTAAAAGCGATAGCTTCACAGAAAATTGTTGCCAAACTGATTTCATAAATACCTGAACTTTTGTGCGTAATCAACTCCTTACATCGACTGTCAAAAATGGTCTTGAAAGCTATAATCGACAGCTTTATGTCTTTCTAGAGTGTGAAACAAAGTGACGTTTAATAAATGAGTTAAATGGCCGTATAGTTAAAGAAGCTAGCCAAGATAATGGTCACTTGCACATTAAGACTATCACTCGAATTGCCAGCCATTCAAAATGAGACAACATGTTGCTAGCGTAAAAGCAAACATGACACTAGCAGCACTACTGATAGCCCTTTCTTATAGCGTCTGAAACCCTACTTAAACCGAGAATACAGCATAAGATTGTTTGCTTTTCTACATGATATTTCCTGTTCTAAGCTGCCCCAATATGATTGAAATAGTAGTGTAAAATCGAGACTCTCGTTTCTATTTCCGACGAAATTTCGATTGTCAATTAAATCACGTCCATGGTATACGAAAAGCTCCCAATGGAAAATCTTACTCAACTAGTAAGTAACAAAATTGATAAAGGACATTTTTCTGCATCACCATGCAAAATAAATTAAAGTCCATCCACAATAACTGTCACACGTAGCGAACCAGCTCCCGGTACAAATTGAATGTCCACCGAAGAACGGAATACAGTGTATTTTACAGTTGCCGGTACACTGCGATAAAGTTCGTTGAGAAACTCTTTTGACTCGTGCTGAAACGAGGCGGTAAAGTATCGGTACTTTCAGTTCGGTTTGTAGCTTTTTTAGGGTTGTCATATTTATGCGGTGGGCTGGCTCCGTGAGTTTTATACGACTGTTTGAATGCCATCGATGTGTTTTGTTTTTTACAAAGTTCTTAATTTATTACCAGTAAAATTTTTCATAACATAAAACACACTTAATGACACAACTAATTACTACAAACTAAATAATTTGTACTTGAATATTATTTTCTTTATCATAGACAACTCCACGGTAGTAATAATCACTGTATAGAGGAATAACAATATTTAAACAACGGTGACTAGGGACACTCACACTCGGCACTATCATAAGACGTCAAACAAACTTCCTATATGTTTTTGTGGGTATAACTGTTTGAAAAACACCTATTTTTGTCTCGTGTCACCAACCCACAAAACTAGTGCAGCAAGTATGGCAACGTTAAGGTGACAATATAAATCAATGCGCCAGCCATGTTACTATTTATTTATGAGATACGAACTACTTACTTTCAATAAAATAACTTATAATCGACATATGAAAATCTTCATTTTGAATACCAATCTATACAAAACGAAGATTTTTCGAATTGAACGAATGTTTCTTATTTTGAATACGATTATTTCGTCACATAATTTCAATTAATTATGGGACGAAATAATAGTATTCCATCTTATTATAACGTTCGGCGGAAGAGTTGCAGGCGATGGTAACTATTATGCATTGTGCTTTCGTACGTGTCAAAAACACTTGCAAGGTAAACATCGTCTGTGAATATTATTTAATAAATAAACACAAATAGCACTAAAATTGTGATTAATAACAGTGAAATCTAATGTGGACAATGAACTACTGTAGATATATTGTTTGCGACAAGTTCTATTAACTACTAACACTTATAAACAGTGATAAAATACTCAGTGACTTATTCAAATTAAACTATCTTAAAAATAATAATAGACTTATTGGGACAGTGAAATAATGTAATTTAAATGAAAACAAATATTAAATAAACTCAGTGTTGGTGTATTATACTCTAACAAGAATTATTTTAAGAATATTAAGGTTTTTAAACCGTTGATACAAAATATTTTATTTGAAAAGTGGACTTTGGACCGCAATTAGCGCCTCTAGTATCTAGTAGCTAAAACTCTAGACATAAATGTCAGTGTTGCTATGACACAAAAACAATAATTGATACGTATATCAATAATAACGCCATCTATCAGTGAGTAGTAAAACTGAATTTGACATTTACTGCCATTGATGAGTGATGACACAATAAAAAAAAAAAATGTTGCCAGTGCATGAAATTTAAATCAGTACAAATTGGAGGAGATACTACAGTGAAAAAGAACTCATAATTTGTCCGATTAAAATTAAAAAATAGACTATAGTGATAAGTTGAGCAATTAATGAAAAATAAAATATACAATTAATCACGTTCGAATTTATACTTAATTTACATCTTCGTGTATTGTAAGATATAAAGTACATAATTTACAATATCCTTCGAGAACGTTACAATAAGAAAAAAGATATCTTCAAACACTTTCTTAAATCAGTCCCAGGAATCATACTCATCAACTATGTCAGACTTACGCACAATGAGTCTCCCAGACTTAACCTCAGAGCGTAATGAAACAGAGGAACTGAGACAATTAACAGAACAGTTACAAAACCAACTCAGGAGTGCTGATAACGAAATTGAAAAACTACTGAATGAAAATACATGTCTAGCGGCCACAATTAAAAATCAAGAGCGCGTAATAAACAATCTAAAAAGTATATGTGGAGGATCCCCAATCATGTCAAGCGCAAAAAAACACAAAAATCAACCATCCCAGAAAAAACGAGCACCTCTAATTAAAACCGACAGGCAAGAAACTATAAATTCTAGCTTTATGGATTTGGAAACACAGTGTGAACGAAGTACTGCAACAGTTGCGCACGACACAGTAATAGAAAATACAACCAAAATAATAGCCACAAACTCAAAGATTTTGAAAGCGGATGATGAAACAAATAAAATACCAGTTCAGAAAAGTCCTAAAAATAGATTATGCTTCTTGAGCGCTAATAGCAACAACATATTATATGCCATAGAAGAAACTACACTTTGTGATACTTTTGCATACTGCCACTACAAAAAACCTGGTGCAGGAATAAACCAACTTTTGTCCGGATTGAGTTTAAAACTGAAAGATTTTACAAAAAAGGACTACTGCATTATTATCATAGGAGAATCAGATTTTAGACAATCTCGACAGTACAATTCATTGATATATGAAATACGACAATGTTTACAGAAAGTGAATCACACAAACGTAATTATTGCTTTACCAACGTATATATGTGGAGCTAATATATACAATTGCCGAATCGAGATATTTAACAATCTGTTGGCCATGGATGCTTGGAGTTACAATTATGCAGATGTATTAGACTCAAACAATAATTTGACTTACGACATGTTTTCAAATAAAACAGGAAAGATTAAGAAAAACGGAGTAGCTAATATATTGAAATGCATCAACACCAAGATTCAACAGATCGATAGCGCCAATACTATGGAAAATGAATATGAACATTGCGAAAATTTTACCGTCGAAAACGTAATAAGGAACCAGCAAAATATCAATCAGAAAAATCTAAACGAACATCCAAATCAAGATTTTTTTCGTGTATAATAACTTGTATATAATGCATCAAAATATAAATGGTCTGTTGGCAAAATCTGATATATTAACAGAATGTCTGGATACTCTCGCGAATAAAGGAAAACGAGAAAATATTTTATGTTTCACGGAACACAACATGATGGCTAGCGATGTCGATTTTCTTAATATCCCGAATTATACTCTGGGTGCATTTTTTGCTAGAAACAACCGTAATGGTGGTACTTGTATATTAGTTCAGAACGACATACATTTCACAGTATTAGATTCAGTAAAACATTTCAACCATACCAATATTTTTGAATGCTGTGCTATTGAAATGACGGATCATAAGATTATTATATTATGCGTCTATAGAATTCCAAACCAAACTAAAATTAATATGTTTTTTGATAAATTAACCGATATATTAAATATTCTGATTAAAAATGAACATAAGATAATAATTTGCGGTGATTACAACATTGATCTGTTAAAAAAGACTAAACACTCCATCACACTAAAGAGACTTCTAACAGAATTTAACTTAAAATGGGTAATAAATGAACCTACTCGTCCTAGCAGTGGTACGTGCCTAGATAATATTTTCCACAACTTACGAAGTGTCAAAGGTGAGGTGCTAGAACTAGGCGTATCGGATCACACAGCACAACTAATGAAATTTCCAGTGCAAAAAACTTGTCTAATAAAACATTGGTATGCCCATAAGCGCGACTACTGTAGAGATAATCTTGCTACTTTTAAGAAACACATCGGCAGCTTAAGTTTTTCAGAAGCCTTCAACAAAACTAATGATGCTAATGAAATGTTTGATTCATTTTTTAGCCTGTTCAAGTTGTTTTACGACCTTTGCTTTCCGATAGTAAAATTCAAAATATCAACGATTACGAGACCAAAATGGCTGTCACAGGGTATCAAATTATGTAGCAAAAAAAGGCGCGAAATGCTTTGGAAATATAGGTTATCACGAGACAAAGATATAAAATCAAAATTCAAAAATTATACTAAAAGATACAAACAAATAATCAGACTAACGCAAAAAGTACAAAATAGTCATTTTATTCATACAAGCAGTAACAAATCCAAAGCAACCTGGAAAGTGATCAACACGATAAGGCATAACATACCTAAAGAAAATATAAACGTAATACATGTTAATGGAGAATGTGTGACTAATCCTAAATCCATAGCACAACAATTTAATGATTACTTTATTGACCAAGCCCAAGTTAACAATAATAATTTGACTACTAATTACAATATTAACTTCAATTATAATTCATCGAAATCCATATTCATGAAACCATGCACACCAAGTGATATATTAACAATAATAAATAACCTAAAAAATACCAATAGTACAGGATACGACGACATTAACACCAGTGTGATCAAGGCAGTAGGTCATATTATAGCGCCAATATTATCTGAAATAACAAACAGTTGCATACAAACGGGCACCTATCCAGAAAAACTAAAATTATCTGTTATCAAGCCATTACATAAAAAAGGAGACAAAACAAATATTAATAACTACAGGCCAGTGGCATTAATACCTGTTTTTTCAAAAATATTAGAAAAATATGTATATACTTGTTTAAATAACTATTTTGAAAAAAATAATATTTATTGCGAAGAACAAATGGGTTTCAGAAAAAACAGAACTATAAATATGGCCATATATAATTTCTTAGAAAAAATACATCATAGTCTTGATAACAGAAAACCGGTCATGTCTCTATACATGGACATGACCAAGGCTTTTGATTACGTAGACCACAAATTATTGTTAAAAAAATTATATCATTATGGCATTCGAGGGAATGTGTTGGATTTGTTACAGTCATACTTAAGAGGCAGGAAACAAATAACTCAAATTAACCGGTTAAACCTTAAAACAAAAACGGAAGTAGCCTATTATTCTAATGCAAGGATAATTACTTACGGCGTGCCGCAAGGGAGCGTCCTAGGACCTCTGCTATTCCTCTGCTACATTAATGATTTCCCGAGTGCGACTGAGCACCATATGTATTTGTTCGCGGATGACAGCACAGTAGTATTTAACAACGAATGCATCAAGGAAATTGAAAGAGACATAAATAATAGCTTGATTTCAATAATTGACTGGCTAAGTGCGAATAATTTAAAAATCAATATATTAAAAACTACAGTGATGGACTTTCAATTACGACAGAAACTCCGCTCATTTGCACGTATAAATTACAAGGGAAAAACAGTAGATAGAACCGATGTAACGAAGTTTTTGGGATTGAATCTCGACAGCAACATGTCATGGCAAACACATATTGAACATGTCTGTAGTAAGCTCAATAAGTTTTCCTATGCACTATATTTACTAGGTAAAATCGCGAATCAAACTGCACTACTAGCGGCATATCACGGTTATGTCACTTCGACCTTAAGATATGGTGTTATATTCTGGGGCAATGCCGTAAATAATGACGATGCATTTATTGCCCAAAAAAAATGCATACGAGCCATCTGCAAACTAAAACGAACGGACACGTGTAAACCACATTTTCAAAAATTGAAACTTTTGACTTTGCCCTCGTTATATATCTACGAAGTATGCGTCTTTGTAAAAAATAATCTAAAACTGTATAAGTCTATAGAGAGTCAACGTCGTTCTGATAAATTACACATGTTGCCAAGTAAAACAAAGTTTTTACATAGAAGTATATACGCAATGGCACCTAAACTATATAATAAATTACCAAAGGACTTAAAAAATAGTAAAACATTTAACGAATACAAACATAAACTAGCCAACATGTTGAAAGATAAAGCTTATTACTCAGTAAATGAGTTTATTAACGATAAGCTCTAATTTATTATTATTAATTTTAGTAACATATTGACTATTTTAATTTTTAATGTGTAATTTTATAATATTTACTATTGATTTATTATTGCAATATTTGTTGCAATTAAAATTTTGTATGCCTTTCGGCGGGACATAGATGGTTACTGTATTTTATAACATAACACCTTGTAAAACCTATGGACACAAAATAAAGAACTTGAACTTGAACTTGAACTTGAGCTTTTGAGAGTAAAGGAATGAAAATGAATGTAAGCAAGACGAAAGTAATGGTATTTGAAAGGGAGGAGTGCATGACGATGTGCACTATTATGATTGATGGAGAACAAGTGGAGCAAGTGAAAGAGTTTGTATATTTGGGTACTTTGTTTACAAGGGATGGTACACATGAGGGAGATATTGAAAGAAGAACGATTGCTGGCAATAAAGTGAATGGCGCTCTACGCGCTTTTATGAACAGTCTAAATGTATCCGAAAAGGCACGTTTGGCTGTTCATAGAGGACTATTAGTTCCTACACTTAAGCATGGAAGTGAAAGTTGGGTATGGCAAAAGAAGCATGAGAGCAGAATAAATGCTGTAGAAATGAGAGCACTGAGAAATATATGTGGTGTGACTCTGAAAGATAGAATAAGGAATAGTGTGATTAGAGAGAGATGTATATAATAATATAATATAATAATAATATGTGACATAAAAGTGGATATAGTGACGAGAATAGAAAAGGGTATGTTAAGTCGGTTTGGGCATGTAGAAAGAATGGACGAGAACAGACTGACTAAGAAAGTTTATAAGGCTAGTGTGAATGGAACAGTCGCAAGGGGAAGACCTAGGTGAACGTTTCTTGACTAAGAGCACCTTAAACCGGCGAGCGTGTATGAGGAATGTTATGAAAGGGAATGAAGCCAGAGAAGTGTGTCAGGATCGTAGCAAATGGAAATTCGTAGCCTCTGCCTACCCCTCTGGGAAACAGGCGTGAATTTATGTATGTATGTATGTATGTATAGTGTACCGTACTTTTCTTTCTACAGAAGTCTTTTATGTGAAATACAAATATTTTATTTTATTTAGGCAACATAGCTTAGCCATATGTAAATGATCGCACACCCAGTACCTCATGATCCTCGGTTTCTTCGTTCAACCTTTCACTGTAATATTTCCAGCTGTCTCTCAGCAATCACTCACGCACTGGTGGCTGCCCGCTTAGCATTCAGTGCTTCAATCATGTATTCTTTATGTAAATAAATTTTTAAACATCTATTTACGTAAGACCGATGTGTATAACGAACGCCTCTATTTCCATTGTCGGGTGAGCACAACGCCGGAACATTTTTCACTTGTACCAGTTTCTAGTTTGAAAGCGCCAGCGATGCTTCTTACGGTGTAGTGCAAGTTAGAAGCGTAGAGCGATCTTCTTTATAATATAAATATTAACAACAAAGTGCTGAGGACTTAGCGATATGTTCTGCCTAAAAAGGAGAACATTATTTTCAAAATCATTGACGACAGTAGTAGCAAGCCCAGCCAAGATAGGTATATAGTTTAGGTTATTGGTAAACACGAAAATAATGTTTCTTAAAAAGATAAAAAAGGAAAGGTTTATACTTAATAAAAATATTATCAGAGCTTTATTTCTAACAGATATAGGTCAACCAAACATTTTCAAGAAACGTAAAAATTGAAACTGCTTGAATAAGTGTTGGATAGCAGCATGGAATCTACGTGAATCCAAACACTGTAATACTAACACTTTATGGATCATTTGTTCGACATAAAATGAAATAAACAATAATAACTATTACACTTGTTCTCTACTATCGCTTTGTAACTACAGGCATGGCACTCTATGCATAACTATAGAAACTTTACACTACACACTACGCTTTCAAAAGCAGCTTACAACCATCCGCTACCCGCTTACTCTTTGAACCACAACTGAGGTAACAAATAACACGTCTGCGTGTCGTTGCGACGTTTCCAATTTAGTCGCTTTGTGTATGTGTCGCGTCAAGTCACATGTGCAACTGACTCGCGTGTTTTTATTCTTGCATATTTAGTGCGTCCTTCGAGAAGCTTTCTATCCAACTATGAAGACAATAGCAAGATATCCTTGCTGTTATTATATAAGTCGACGTATTTTTAGTAACGTGCATAGAACTTAGATCCTAATTTCAATAGAAAAAGATACTTTGAGCTCATTCTGCGTAAATAGAAACACCAATTATTAAATTAGGTTCGGGTACCTTGAAATAACTAAATGGAACATTGAGACAACTACTATCTTAGTCTCCCCGTGACCGTGGCTGCTGAAAAGCAACCGACACGTCGCCGCGTCGGGGAAAGTGTAAGCTTAAATATAAATAGTTTTAATAATTTAATTAGCTTCAAAATTAGTAAAGTTTAATAGTAGTAGTAGTAGTGTTACAGTTTCTAAATTATGTAATAAAGTGTTAAATAAACAACGCCATAAAATTCGTATATAGAAATTTAATTACAATTAATAACATTCGTGTAAACAGAAGACAATATTATGGAACCTAGAAATAAAAAAATACACCTTATGTGGTCCACCTATGATGTATTGTTTAAATAAATAAACCTAAGTGGCGCGATGATAATGGATAGTAACGCATATGTCATCCATATGACGTATTTTGTAAATAGAACCTTGGTGACACTAGATCCATATGACGTATTTTGTAAATAGAACGTTGGTGACACTAGATCCATATGACGTATTTTGAAAATAGAATCTTGGTGACACTAGACCCATATGACGTATTTTGTAAATATAACCTTGATGACACTAGATCCATATGACGTATTTTGAAAATAGAATCTTGGTGACATTAGACCCATATGACGTATTTTGTAAATAGAACGTTGGTGACACTAGATCCATATGGCGTATTTTGTAAATAGAACGTTGGTGACACTAGATTCATATGGCGTATTTTGTAAATAGAACCTTGGTGACACTAGATCCAAATGACGTATTTTGTAAATAGAACGTTGGTGACACTAGATCCATATGATGTAGTTTATTAATAAAACTTTGGCGGTGCTATGGTAACGAATGCGGCCTTTGTGCATGTGGTTTCAGATTCGGATGCCGGGCTAGGTAAAATATAACTGGAGTTTTCGAAATATAAATTCTCAGTATTATCATGTTCAATATAATACTAAGATTTTTTTGGGAAGTTGGATGTCTTTTGAGTTGCAAGTCTTGTCGAATTTAAATGTTGAAAATAGATATATTTTTTATAGATATTGCGCTGTACAGCTAGATACTGTGACTGCTCTCTGCCGCGAATTTGGGTTCGATTATTGAGTCGAACAAAGTGTTATAGGACTTTTTTATAAAAAGTTCTTAGCAGTAGTTCGGAGATTGAAATAGTGCCTGGTAGATGGTAATAGGTTCGGCCCCTATTACATGAAAAAAACATTAGCTGACGAAATGTCGATGTTAATATCTCTGTTATGCGTTTCGGGGAAAACGGTAGAAATTTTATTTGCATGTAATGGGTGGCCTAATAAAGGCATGTTAGTGCTACATAAACTAAGTCATTTTTGTAAGGCTAGACGATTGCTGGGCACATAATTATATAGATACCAAAACTAAGAATGCTTGATATATTTTATGGTAAAACCGCTGAAACGATTTTGTTAAAAAGAATTCGAATATGATTCGAATGAATCAATAACAACATATTGATCAAAATTCGGATACGGGATTATATAATTTATGAGTTTATGCATTTGCTTTTTTATATCTTTTGCACATTGCTTCCACTATAGAGAGATATTTTCGATTATTCGAATTGCTTGTAAAATTTTGAAATTAAAAATTATTCGAATTTCATTCTTTTAGTAGGTACTTACACGTCGCTGTTATTGTAAAGGGCAATAAACTCGCCTTCTAAAGAATCCGTAGACTTGCGACATGTGGGTGTGTTTATTTAAATCAATTCTGTCTAACCTTCAGGAAAGTGTGGGCATGTATACTTATCTAAATAAAACGTAAATTGTAGTGTAAACTGCACGTTTGGCGCAGTGGTTTAACTGGTTTCTGGCCACTGCGTTCAATGTAAAGGGTTCGATTCCAACATGAGACAAAAAAATTGTGATAGTAATAATAATAATATTCTATCACATACACAACACAATCTAGCCCAAACTAAGCAGAACTTGTACTATGGGTACTAGACAATGGATAAACGTACATATATACTTTTTTTTTGTAAATACTTACAAATTATATATAGAAACACCCAGACCAAGACAAACATCCATATTCATGCACACAAATGTTTGACTTATGCGGGAATCAAACCCGCGACCTCACGAGTGGCAGTCGGTTACACTAACCACTACGTCATCAAGGCCGACAAATAGTTAATTATGTAAAAGAAAAGTGTATTTGTGTAACTTGTTGGTAAGTCTAAATAAATAAATAATATAGCTGGAGTGTTGTGGAGAGAGTCATAAGTTATTTTAACTT
This sequence comes from Catocala nupta, assembly GCA_963675205.1. Taxonomy (NCBI): domain Eukaryota; kingdom Metazoa; phylum Arthropoda; class Insecta; order Lepidoptera; family Erebidae; genus Catocala; species Catocala nupta. The sequence goes on from OY776087.1 coordinate 27,445,516, forward strand.
ATTACTTAAAAAAATTACATAGGTAAGTAACTTCCCACTTTCACGTGTACGAATTCGCGGACAAGGCTAGTGTTATATAAAATGAATTTAATTACGCATAAAGCTTGACATTAAATGGGCTATTTACAATGATGCCTCGTGCAGAGGCTTATCGTATCAACACATATTGTTTTGAACAGGATATTGCTAATTGGATAAGGCTCAAAGGTCCTTGACCCTCGCGATCCTGCCGATGAACACGTGAACACAAGTTGGGAGACCAATTTTTTTCTCTAATCATTTAAAAGGCAACTTCTACATAAGCGACAAGCGCGCTTAGATTTAGAATAATTATTTGTGAATCGCAGATATTATTGTTCTTGGGATTCATATCCAAAACACTAGGCGTGACAGACGCGGGGTCGCCTACCTGCTAAGCCATCGGCGCAATCAAATCTTTTGTGTTTGATGAAATGATCACAGCACATGTTTTTGGCAAAAGAACGACTGGCAATCGACTGTTTTCTCGCTTTCGAAAGGTATTGAGAGCAATCGATATAAGACTTCATGTAAATAAATAGGTAAATAAATTAATAGCTGATTGCCAACAGTTTGCTTTGTCAGAGAGATCTCTGTCTACTTTGTCGCAGCGATATAACTATTAAAGAATTTTCTTATTAATTTAAACAAAGAAGCAATAGTAGAGGCATCGAAATTAAAATCTTAACTCATATTATAAATGGGAATGTGAGTTGGTTTGTTACGCTTTCTCGCCTTAACTACTCGACCGATCATCACAAAATGTTGCATCTGTACATTGTCAGGCGAACAGAAAAGGACATAGAGTACCATTCATCTAAAAAAAAAGACTGTTACTAATTTAACTTAACCTTCATTTACGTGACCGAGCCGCGAGCAACATCTAGTACAATACAGAAAGCAATGAAACAATCGCATTTACTACCTCGGTGGCGCAGAAGTAGTAAATGCGATTGTAGCATTGCTGTCGGATTCAATCGCCGGGTTAGGCGGTGTTATAGAGATACGAAATTTTTAGAAGGAGCACGGACACTGCAACTGCACTCGGTTGACGGCATTAGGCACATATATCACATGGGACCTGAAATCATTGACGAAATAAGAATGTAATACATGTCGTATGTAGCATGTATCTATATGTGTAAATTCAGTCTAATAATTATGTTCTTCGCAATTTAGCATGATAATAATTAATGTGAGAAAATAGTGTCAGATAATGCCGTCTACACATCTTCTTCTCTCTAGCCTTTATTATTCCCAAGTCACTTGGGGTCGACTTTTCTGGTCTAACCGGATTTGACTGGATATCAGTTTGTACACGGAGCGGCTGCCACCTGACCTACGCAACCCGAAGGCTAACCATACCCTAAGGCTAGACCAGTGTCAGAATATTATAGGGCACTGACTTCCCAATAACGACTGCCATAGATGTTCATGGCAGCCGAGACTTACGGCTTAACGTGCTCTCCGAGGCACGGCGCAGGCAATAATTGTCAATCAATACGCACTTAATTTCGAAAAGTCATATAACCTCCAAAAGTGAGTGGTGCGCGACGTGAGTTCAAACGCGAGACTCTCTGCATTGCAGTCTGTTGATCTCTCCACTGAGCTATTGCTTAATAAATATTTCGAGCAAAAGTGCATATACAGTGAAATAAATCTTACTATCACTAATATAGACGAATAGTTTACCTCATTAAAGAGCGCTTCGCTTACAATCCTAATGCAGTTAACGACATGTGGCAGGCTTGCAAGAACTATGAGCCTTCAGCCAAGGCACTAACGATGCGTACATGCAGTTTAGCTGATGCGCTATTATGCGGCAGCTGGCTTTAAGTGTAATAAAAACTGGAGATCCGCTGTGTCAGTTACACGGCCATAAGTATTTTACGTGACAACTTTTTTAAGATGAGAGATCGAGGGTTCCATACCTGACCATCGCACTACCGACCTGAACTTCTAAGAGTAGTATTCCAGCTAAGCTGAAGGGCTTAACAATGATGTTAGTTATTTGTAACTAGTCAGTAACCTTATATTTTTATTATTTTTATTAAGTGTTTTCCCACACTAGGATTATATCACGTAGCACGGGGGTCTTTGCAAACATTGAAATAACCAACATAAAGAATACAGGACACGGACCAACGATCTGTGGATCACGCAAATTTTTGTCCCGTATGGGTATCGAATCCATAATACAAACGCTGGCTGTGGCTATGGTGAAGTTATCGCTTAAACCATAAGCCAGCCATACATCCATGCAGTCAAAAACCGTATGGTATTCGTGCGGTAATTGAGAGCGCCGGAGGCCTTAACTTCAGAAACTTTCTTCCCTTCCTTATTATACACTTTTCAATAATATATGTATTTTGTGTAGTTAAATTATATTTGTGTTGTTAAGGCGATTGATTACTTCCGAACATAATAATTAATATTTAACTATTTTATTTGTAGTCGACTAAAATATATAAGTTGGAAAATGTGTACTTAATTACATTTTACACACAATACAAGCATCTCTTTATATATAAACTAGCGGACCCGCAAGGCCTTTTCTGCCCGAACAAACCAATGGCAGCCTCTTATCGGGTCCAATTGTGCATCTAAACCACCCAGAACACAATCAAACATAAACAAAATTACCAAAATCGATCCAGCTGGTTAGAATTTTTTTTTTGTTATACACGTCAACGGAAGAGTTATACATACACAAATTTAAAGAAATTCAGCGTTCCTTAGAGTCCTCAACACTCGAAAAGCAGTAGATAGAGAGATTGACAATTGAATGATGAAATGAAATGAAATGAAATGACAATTTATAGGTAACAAAATACTTTTTAGCAGATTTACTTTACAAATAGACTGAACTACAGCGAAGCGTGGCTGCGTTTAGATAGTAATGTAATATATGAAATATATATAAAATTTATAGTCACGATTCTAGGCAATTTATTTTTATACGCACGAATTACTAACTACATGCCTTAGATCATATCATGCGTTTTGTCGCTACAGCGGTTTTAATTATGCAAACTTTCTGAAACGCCAATGCAGTACTTTGTCGTGAAGCAGATTTTTATAGGCTTATTGTATGATTACCCTTATGTCATCACAAAGTTATATTAGTAACATGAAACCTAAGATCTAATATATATTAGACGTATACGGTATATAATCTGATGCACAGAAAGCAAAAAAAGTATGCAGCTGTATATTTTTTGGTACTACAAGCATCTACCCATTATATGTATAATTATGATTTATCCTAAAGCCACTGACTATACTCGTACAAGTGACATTACAAAATACATAATAAAGTATACGAAAGCAGTCGTATAAAATAATATAAGAACAATACAATCATATTCAAACATTGTCAGTTATGCTTTATAGATTCTGATTTTAGATTCCATGTAATAGTGGACAATTTGCATAGTGCCAACTACCGAGCACTTCTCTAGACTTCGTTCTGCTACTAAGAACTACGTGAAAAAACCGAATAACACATTACTCGACGCAAGAATTCAAACCTAGACTTCATACATAGCAATCGCAGTAACTACCGCTGCAAGTTATATTAAAATTATTTTTATATTAATTATAAACAGAAGCAATTTTTATAAAGCTTTGATTCTGAAATAGCGGATCTAACTCTGAGATCTAACCTTAAAACTACGAATATTTTCACAATGTGTATTGCCACAAATCCTTACTATCGAGAAGCAGCTTGCACTTACTGATCTTAGAAAGTGCTCAAAGATTCTCATTGCGATAGGGCCTGTGATTGACGTACCCTACAGGATAAAACTGGCATGGCAAAGCCAAAGAATTACCGAAGTATCTGACGGAATAAGTCTTGCAGTCAGCAATTTTTTCACAGTGATTATTTTTCTTCCGCCTTCCACCGTGACATCAGCAAAATCGTCGGTAGATAAATCTATTTATATACAAAAAGTAGTGATGTGCAATTGTTGCTGGAAAATAAATCAAATAGATCGACATTTGTTCCACCCTACATAAAAATCGATTTATTTGTCATCGTTACATTATATGCGAATAACAATCAAGCATTCGAATGTTCGGTTTAAAGATAATTTATTCTAATAAGAATTTTACAATTTACTTTCTAAGAATATTACATTAAAAAAAAATTGTTTTTTATGGCGTAATTTGGCAAACGAGCAGACGGATCGCCTGATGGTAAGCGATTACCGCCGCCCATGGACACCCGCAACCCCAAAGGAGTTACGAGTGCGTTGCCAGTCTTTTAAAAAGGAATGAAGGAGGGAAAGGACAAAGGAAAGGATAGGAAAAGGATCGGGATAACTGGGCCTCCGGCTCTCTCATTCACCGATACGAAACGCAACAGTACGGGTACCGTTACTTCACGCCGGTATTCTGTGAGAGGTTAGTACTACCCTGGTCGATCCGGCCCATTCATGCTGAAACTAGCGAGGATCTACTACCTTAAAAATAATATATAAATGTGAATAAATAAATTCTACACTTCACAGTGGTACCATTATAACACAACACACGAGTATAACGTACACGAATATAAACGGAGTTATAGTTACGAGACGTGGTTTGACGAGAAAGTTAATTATTATTATTTAGGTACGTTTTTAATAGAGTTTTAAAGGTTTTTATAGTTTTGGCATCTTTAACATCTTTTGTCAGTTTGTTGTAAAGCTGCGCACTTTCAAAAGTAATATTTATTTTCCATAATTTGTTCTGGATATGGATAGTATTAAGTTATCCGCGCTTCTTAATATTTTAGTCTGAATGCTTCTTGTTTTAGTAAATGTTAAATGAGTGAGTATGTCTTTATTGAGTATTTTTTGTATTAGTAAGCATCAATAATATTGATAGGTTTTAGTTATGTTTAATAGTCTGGTTTCTTTATAATATATTACTACTGTCGGTGTCAGGAATGATTTTATTAATTTATTTTGTGCTATTTGTATAATATTAAGGTTCGTCTTGGCAGCTGATCCCCATATTGCTATAAGATGTGGCATCGTAGCTCCCGAATGGATGAACCGATTTTAATTTTGTTTTTTATTTTTTATAGGTGAATTAGTCGGGATTGTTCTTAGTTATGTTTGATGAAAATCGGTCCAAGATGGCCGTCGCCAGAAAATGGCGGATTTATTTATTTATTTTTATTTATTTATTTATTTCATGCACAAAACAAGTTACAATTTTTTACGTAAACATATAAAGCTTATAACTAACTTAGATCTAAATTGTAACTCAGCAATATGTGCATACACAAAAACATAATAGTTTCACGTGACTATTAATAAATTTCGGCATGAGTTACTGTGTACATACAAGATTAATAAAAACAGAGGGAAAACAATATAAGTATATATGTGTATTTTAAAATATTAAGTGTCGGTCATACTACATTCATTACATATTTTCACTACTCTCTCAATATGGGTATCAAATGAAAGGGCTTGACTAGTAGAAAACTATACACTATGATAAATTTCAAATCCAAGATGGCCGTCACCACAAAGTTACATATTTTTTACAACTCCCTCAATATGGGTATCAAAGGAATTTTGTACCGGGCTTTCTTGAATTTTTAAATTTTTAGTAAGACAGCTTACTATACCACGAAAAGCTTTAGTAAGCAGATATCAGATTTTGTTTTATTTTGCTGACATGTGTTATCCATGTAAGATGATTATCTACAGTAAGACCCAAATACTTTTCACTATCAGTTCTACTGATAATTTGACTATAAATTTTTAATGGCGTGTAATTTTATATTTTTTGTTTCACTCAAATATCTATATAGTTTTATGCCTATATCCCCAAAAAGATAGACAAAAGTGGGGTGGCTAAATATTAAATTCTACTAGTCACAATACCAGCCTATGTGCTGCTAAGAAGTAGAAAGATATATACTTATATAAGTTTTACCGACCCGAGAATCGAACTTGAGATTCAAGCACAGCCGGTTTGCGCCAAAGGCAGTTTTATATGTGTATCATAATAATGTACATTTAGTTTTAGTACAAAATAATGTATCAAATCGGACTGATAGTTTCATAGATTAGGATTTCTAAAAATACAAACTCTTCAATAAAGTTATTTATAAAATAGAATGTTTGTCTCAAAACAAAGTTTTATAATATATATTTTATGTATTGATCATTGTTCTTTGTAATGGTGACAACGTTAAAGCGAACTCATTTTCTTACAGCGGAAGGAATGAATTTACTATAATGTTACAACTTCAGTTCGAGCGCGTCGACTATTGGCAAATTCAAATGAGAGAGATCTAATGGCGGCCATCCAACCAGCTGTTATTGTAAAACGGTTAGTAGGAAATAATTGCGCATAGTAGGTTCTAAATTGTACAATTTCCTTTTTATTACTAAATCGACAATAATGCTTTGAATTGGTATTAATTTAAGTAATTATGTATTCATAGTTTACAGTTTCTCGTTAGCCTGATTGCATGCACATTATGCCGGGTGTATCACTGGATTCGCAGATAGCAAAATATTATTTTTATTTTATTGGTTTATCTACAATTCTACACCATAGTATATACATATTGATATATGGGGCAACTTAACAATAGTGCACATTTTACCATTTAAACACAGCGCTTAGAAAATTGCGGTCTATAACAAAATTACATGGTAATGGACAAAATGAACTGACAGCTAGTTGGTTCTTTGTTGGACAGGGTGCTTAGTTAATCAAATTAAGAAGATGTAGATAATTCTAATAGGAAATTCTCAATACCTTAGACCCTTCTCATACCGAAAAGAGGCCGATGACCACCATTAAAACGGTTTCTAATAGGGGTAATATTTTTAAACTCTGTAACCACATAGAGACTGGATCATCCCCAGGAGTTGCCAGATACCTTTTACGTGGTATAAAAAAATAATTGTCGTATTATTTTAACATATTACTACCGAACCTGTGACTTTGAGATTAAGCAGGCGTGCAATATAATTCTTAGTAACGATAATCACAATCCCATTCGAAAAACATTCGAATATATTGCCAATAAAATACAATTGCAATTTTCTGTAACATTTTTATAATGCAATTTATATTATATGTACCTGTCAATATTATATAAAATATGTTATAATACTTGACCTTGTTTTTACAATTACGACAGGTCATAATACTTATAGCTGTGTATATAAAAATGTGAAACTAACAACTTCTTATATTTTTATAGTGGATGGTAAAAATTATATCGTAAAATATTCTAGTAAATGTTGTTTAAGCTTTATATGAGGATTATAAAAGTCTTTATTAAATATAAAGAGCATGCGGTCCACTTATTGTTGATCCAGTCGCCAGACGCCATTGTGTGATAATTATCAAAAAGTTGCTCAGACTGTGTTATTATTACGCCCTAAACCGCTTAGCATTATTATAATCTTAATAGTATTTCATTGTACCTACTCAAAATTATAGAACCTGTTCTTTTTTATTGATAAACTAGCTTTTGCTCGCGGCATCGCTCGTGTAAATGTAAGTTGGGTTATATTATTGACAGTAGTTTTTAAAATAAATATAGTGTTTGTTATTCGGTGATAATACAGTTCTCTAATGGCGAATGAATTGTTAATATCGAATGAGTAGTTTTTGAGTTAAATCCTTGTAAACAAGCGGTTTGTTCCGCTTTCCTACATTGCGTCTCATATTCCAAAATGGTTCTCATTCGCCCCTCTTTTTTAATTATTCCTTTTTCGTCCTACATTTTTGAGCATATGGTTAGCAAAACAAACATGTTTAAAATTATTTTGAATCTCTTCAATGCCGGGCTCGTGTCGTCATGCAATCATAAGCCCAAAGTATCACCGAGAAATCAAGGAGGTATTTTAAAATATTTTTCGGCCAACGGTACATCAAAATCTGCTATACAAAAAAAAAAGGGTTAGAAGGAATTACGTTAAGGAATTAACATTTATCTAAATTTTGGGGCATACGAGGAACAATTTTTGGGGCGAATGCGTATTTTTACATTCGGGACGAAACATGAGGGTCGAATGCGGAATAAACCAAACAAACCAACAAAAATCAAATCTTTCTTTTCTTTATAATATTAGTATAGTAAGGATTTACTTAAATATTCAAGAAGGTGCGAGCTATCCAAGTCAATGATTCTGAACGTTACCATTAAACCTAAAAAATAAAACTAGTAGGTTGTTTGTACTCATTTGCATAATAGATGACATAATTATCTATTCTAGCATTATCCATTATTTGAACATTAATATTCTAATATTCTATTCTATCACATATATATTCTAATATTTTATGATTACTGCTACGTTCCCGTGGCTCGTAGCGTGATGTTATAGGTATAGCAGCTATCTAATGATTAATTTTTGAGTTAATTAATTACAAACCAACATGATAAATGCGAATATTTTGAATTTATATTATTATTCTATATATGGCCAGAGCATATACAAAAGTAATGTCAAAAATTATAATATACTAGCTGTCCCGTCAGATGTTCTCCTGTAAAGGGAAAAAAACAAATCTAAACCATCCTCGAATCCACATGAACACACACAAAAAATTCATTCAAATCGGTCCAGCCATTTAGGAGGAGCGCACTGGTAACACACGTAATTAATAGTTAACCTGGAAATGTCTTATAGTGGAACTGATGGTCGTTCAGAAAAAAATATCTATCCTAACTACTACCTGAGATAATATGTGTTTTTTTTTTAATTACCATTTATAACTTTCTTGTATACGACCATAAATGAATGAAATCCATCGGTTTTTTGGTGTTTTATTATTAAACACTAATTATGCTAATAGATAGACAGTCAAAAGTATGCTATGCTAATATAGCTTGCACTTTTTAATATATTTTTATTTTTTCATTTTTCTGTACGGCCTTTAGTTCTACTGTAAGACATTAGTGGTTATCCATTAATTACCGGACGCCCTGTATATAAAGATTTAATATACACTCGAGCGAATACTGAACTACAAAAATATTAAGTATGAATTACATACTTTTGAATGTAACAGCATAAGCAGTGCTAGAATTATTTACTACGAATATTACCATCAAAACCAATTTCTAAAACACACTCAGTTCCTGTAAACGGTGAAAATACTACATAATATAAAGTGTACCACATCTTTTATACAGTGTAACAGCTTCGGAAAAAATATCATCGGAGCGAGTATAATGTTTAATGTATGCCGCGTACGATACGCCTCGAACGCGACAGGACGCGTGGAAAGTAAGCAAGCAGCCTATTAATATAACACTACATCGCAGAAGGCTTTCCCAGAATTATCAACGTATGTGCAGCCTTTATAATTTACTACGTATGTCTAAAAATGTTTCTTATCTTGTACAGTCTACTGAATAAAACATTATACAGTTACTGTCGATATTAATTTTCAATCTAATCCATTATTTATGAATTGCGGATATCGCGCTTTCAAAAATAACCTATCAGTTAGCAATCCAGCATGTTGCTGCAGTTTTTACTATAGTTTATGGCAATTCAAAACATTTTTTAAACATCTTTCGCTTTTGGTGTAATTTTTGTGTCGCGGGGGACTTTACAAGGATTCAAACAACGGATAAAAAAGGTCATCCAAACCCAAAACAGTTATTTGTGCATCAACATAAATTTTTGTCCCGTTTTTTTTTTTACGCGGGGAAATTTGCTAGTCACATTCCCCATCGCCGGTTTTGGGGCGGGCGATGGGGATATGTCGGGATCCAGCCCCTAAGATAGATTTGGGCTGAACCGACTAAAACCACCGCGGTGTTCCTCACACCTTTATGGCGAGGCCACGCGGATCGCTCTCGCATTCAAATCGCGACCCCGCCAAAGGTTCGACCCACCGATGGACGTGGCGGGTCCCACACAACCATCACACATACAGGCGTGGGGAGAGAACCCATCCCTACTTGACACGACCACTTAAACAACTTTGCCATCTGTGAAGTTAAACGTTAGGTACATTATGGAAATTATATGTACATTATACAACCCGTAAAATGGAGCCAATATCGGTGCAGACGATAAAGCTAACCGTCTCGCTGCTGAGAAACCTTAATTATCTAATGTTAGTTAAACCTTGAACACGGGCGGTTGTTAAAGATTGAAGTTACCCGTTCTTTTAAGTCACAAAGTAACACTTGAATGTCACACCTACTAAGTTACTGATGCTTGGTAAGCAAAGCAAGGAGTAGCCTTTGAACGCCCGCGCCGCCAAGAAGGTCACAGTTAATCTTTTTAAATCGCGAAAACGGTAAAGCTTGCAGGAATTTATGAATTGTGTTTACTTGTTATTTGAAAATAGTTTTTTTAAAGTCTTGATTAAAAGATGCACATCTAGGCACGTTACCGGTTAACAGCGGTGCTGAAAATTACTAGCATCTATTTAAGCTCAAGTCATGTAGTAATAATTATAATTATACATCGTAATTATATTTTATGTAACAAAATGTTCCTAATGCTGTGTGCAAATCATTAGGTATGTCATCAAAATATCAATTAAAATTCAATCTCGTGGAATATAGGTCATCATATTTTAGCGTTGATTGATTACTTTGTTTTGACTGTTAGCCAACTTCATGTTAGGATAGATATTATATCGATAGAAAGTTAAATTTCACAAATATTTGTAAATATCCACTGTGTGACGCCCCTAGATATTTCCAAAGATTACGGATGGTTACGTTATCGATTTTGCTGAACGCTTTGCTCGCGACGGTTCTGATTTGTATCGGCTCTTCAAGGGCTTGTTCATTTATTGGAATGAAAAGTGCCAATCCAGTCTGTTTTACCACTTCTAAGTTCGTTTACACCAGGTATAATTTTAGGAGAAAATTATATTATTTTAGGTAGAAACTTGATTGGTTTTGCTAATAAAAAAATAATATAGACTATTGGTGATCATTGATTCTTGTATTGCTGTATTGTAGAAAATTTTTTGCTTATTGCTTGTGTGTAAATATACTTAAGGTGTTAAGAGTAAATTATATCCAAATCAGGCATCAAATTTAATCTAAGAAGACAAAGTTTTTAATTAGGTAATACATCTGGGTAGAATGAACATCATGATAAATAAAAATTCATAAAGCAGAATAGTGAATAGTGATTTTTTCTGAGCTTTTTATTATATCTCAGGTAATTAGGTTAAAATATACATAAGTGTAACATTACATAAGTAAAAATTAAAACGTGTTATTATATTTAATAAATGATCGTATTAGGACAATATTCTGAATAGTCATAAAACAACAATACGTAATAAACTTTGGGTACAGTTTCTCCATCTACTTACATATTATTTAAAATGTATTTAACCTCACAACTTCTGGAACCGCAAAAAGCTGATAGAGAGCCTATTCAAGTAGGCCTTTATTACGTAAAGCTTTAACTTATGTGTATATTATTATCACATAGCGATTGCATACATTATCGTTATTCTCGTAGATCAATCATCTGGTATTCTACTCAGAGACCCATCAGCATGAAAATAGTAATACCGATTTATATGTACATACATTACTGTATACATATGTAAACATAACTATGTATACAGTACACACGCCTCAATGATACGCGTACAAGTTATTTTTCAAGAATTTTTCCTCTATCGATTTTTACGACTTACGTGCGAAAATAAATTCTTAATACCAGTTCCCGTGTAGTGGAGTTCATTAGATGGCTCTGACATGAGTTTTTATAGGCTAACGTAAAAACCGTAGCCTATAAACTGATGTCTATTTTATATAAAATGTGTAATATGGTTTATAAAGAATTTAGGTTTATTTTTGGTTTCTCGCCGAACTAGAAAGCTTTAGATGTAGTTATATAGAAAGATGCTATAACCAAAAATATTTATTTTAAACTGCCTACACAAGACTTAATGTTTCAAAAATTTATCCCACGAATTGTTTCACGATAAATAATGAATATATTTCTAATTCGTATTTTAAAGGGTTAACTAACGAGAAGTCCTTGAAAATTGACACCTTAAATTACTTATTAAATACTTTTAACTTATTATTAAATACTCTAATATACTTATTTTACTTTTATACTTATTAAATACTTTAACAAAAATGTCACTTCATCCGCTACGGTATCCATAAAGTTACCTACCAAATATGAAAATATTTTTTTAATTTTTAGCACCTTTCATAAAACCGATTACATTTATAAATTTTTACTATGTGTATATAACGAGTTGAATAATTATACAGATGTAGTTTAGTTTTTGTAGTAGTAGGCTTTGTCCTCGAAAGGATAGACAGAGGTCCCGACAGGATAGATTCCACTCATATTTTGGTTTTAGGTCTCACGTAATAGGAAGCAAGGCCTTTAATATTCTCGTCCATCAGGCGGCAGTCCAGATTTCATGCTGCTACTGAATTTCTTGACAGAAAAATCACATGACACTGCTCGACTTAATAATGGAACTCAAGACTTCTTCCTTTCACCTTCACAACCGCTGTGCCACCGTTTCAATAAGTGTTGAATATACGTATGTACATAATATTATAATATATTTCATTTGGTACCTTACGTGATAATTTTCGTCATAGTTTAAGAAGAAATACTTCAAATGTAATGGCATAGATATGCAATTATTTAATTTAATTTATTTTATTAAATCAACTTACAAATCAAATTACATAAATCAAGGCATTATTAATAATTATTTCTTAAATCATAGTAAACACTGTATAAAATGTTATTATTATGTAGCATTAATAAAAAAATATGTCGAATTTTAATCTAGGTATATAAAATAGGTAAATAAAATGGCCCAGTGGGGAGACCAACAGACTGCAATACAGAGGGTCTCGGGTTCGAACCTACGTCGCGCACCTCTGACTTTCGGAAGTTATATGACTTTTCAAAATGATGTGCGTATTGATTGACAATTATCGCCTGCTCCGTGTCTCGGAGAGCACGTTAAGCCGTCGATCCCGGCTGCCATGAACTTCTATGGCAGTCGTTATTAGGAAGTCAGTGCCCTATAATATCTTGACACTGGTCTAGCCTTAGGGTATCGTTAGCCTTCGGGTTGCGGAGGTCAGGTGGCAGCCGCTCCGTGTAAAAACTGATATCCAGTCAAATCCAGTTAGACTAGAAAAGCCGACCCCAAGTGGCTTGAGAATAATAAAGGTTAGGGAGAAGAAGATATAAATAGAAAGATATCTATCTTATAGCATATTACCTAAACAGCTAAAGAGTTTATCAAAAGATTAAACACAAGCACTGTAACCTTACCTAACAGTGAGCGCTTAGCGGCGTAACTCAAGTCGTCAACCTACAGGAGATGGTCAGTAAGTATTGTTCAGTCCATTTAACTAAACCGATGGGGCCCAAAACTCGCGGGTACATTATTGAGAGACCTCTTTTTTGTTAAATATAGATTCCTTTTGTGAGCTTATTTTTTATACGCGAGAAGTTTTAGCCGCCATTTTTTCGCTCGATGTTATTTTTGATATTTTTTATGCTTGAAATATTTTCGCAGATATTTTCATGATTTATGGAGGCTACGGTTAATTTGTTTGATGTACTTACAACGGGCTTTTGTGAATAAAACGGTGGTGCTATAGTTGCGAGCTTTTGAGGCAAAATAGTTGTTGTCTGCTCCTTCAGAGATAATAGGATGAAATATTGAGAATATCTGCGTCTCAGTTTCGTAATATTTTTTCCAAACTGTTGCTAACGATTTGACAGCACGATTTATCTTTTTTATACAACCTAACATACGGTATGATGACGTACAGAGTAACGAGTAGCAGTTAGTATATTAAGTGGCGGGTGGTAACCGCCCTGGGTTACCATTCGCTACTTAATATTTCTGGGTTCTTGGGTTCAAATCCGTGAAGTACGCAACGGTTAAGGGGGATTCCCTTAACCTGTTTTTTCATCCAAACTGAAGCAGGTTAAATGAGAAGTACCTTAGGGAAAATGGTAGCCAAACTATAGGTTGTGTTTCTTGTACCTGCAAAAAGCGATGTAAGTCAACAGGCGAATATAATCTATCGGCCTTGCACTAACGATACAATATCGTGTTTGTAATGATATGCTCTGTGTTGCAAGCGTTCCAAATTCAACTATACATTTTATTAGATTGAATATAAAATGAATACAACACAGTAAGTCGTCATGTAAACCAATTAACTAGTGTTAGTACATGCTATATATACTTATTTTAGTCTCAATTATTAAAATCACTCCTTTCATTGTTCATTTTACAAACGGTATAAATAATTTATGTTTACCGGTTAGCATCAGGCAGTCTAATATACTTTTTAGTAAACCTTGGTAATATGAAAAGAAAGCAAGTTACTAGTATCTATATAAACAGATATGCAAGGCTAATAATGAACTTTAATGATATTTGGAATTCTACGAGTATTCAATGTGCTTAAATTCAATATTGTCTGAATATATATTTTCATATATACACTTTCACATGGCAATATATGAAAGTATATGTGTAAGAGATGTACCTATAGAACCTATCATAAGCCTTTGTACACCCAAACAAAGCAGCGGTTATACCTAGCTGCGATTCATATTACTTAAATTTTATTCTTAACGAATAAAACAAAGAATAAAAAGAAATTTGTTTATTACAAAATTATCCTAATGATCAATAGGCTTGGCATTTACATAAAAATGCTTGAAATAAATTTACATAATGTCTAGTAATTATATTGAAATGTTATTGTAAAATTATGTTTTAGATGGAGAGATATTTTATAAGAAAGTGATAAAATGTTGCCATTATTCTTTCACAATTTTATTACATACCATAGTGATTAAATTTTGCTAAACACAATTGGAATTACATTACTTCATACGGATTATATCGCGGTTTGTTTAAAAAAACTAGTTTTATATAATTTAAACTATGAAATTGTTCAACTATTAAATTATTAAACTATTTAGATTCACAGTTTCCCCGACGATTCGGTTGCTTTTCAGCAGCCATGGCCACGGGGAGTCTACGATAACACAGATGTTTACAGGTTTCAGTAACCGCTTACTAGTAGATGAGCTGTATTTTTTTACATATTTTTACTAAATCTATAGGTATAATAAAACTGGTCGATACATACATAAAAGCTATTTAAGAAAAAGATATGTTTAAACAATTAGGGTTATATTATATTAGTTTTATGTCTGTTGTCTGTATGATAATTCGCGCATCACACAAATATTACTGCACGACTTCGTAAGCGGATTTTCATAGTCGTATTAGTGGAATTCTAAGTTAAAATCTGGTGCATTTTTTATATTGATACGCCGCCTAGAAGCTGACTATTAAGAAAGAAAATATGGATAAGTACTTTCTTCCAAATTCTACGTGCAAGTGCGGGCAAAAGCTAAGCCTAAGTAAATATTTATAAACATTTAATTTACTTTGACATCATCATGATTAATGAGACTGACTTGCAGCAATTTTTCCTCAGTATAAAAGTGCCGGTCGGTTGGCATTCCGAGACAATATCGTCCATACTCACTAAACTAGTCGAGCCGGTTTAAATACGTTCTTATGCTTGCTGAAGCAATCAGCGTGAGCGAATCCCATACTGCTGTAGATAGACAGGCATAAAGCTAAGCTGACACTTTCAAATTGAATCCAAACTTACCGTGCAGCGTCATATTTTTACTACACTCATAAACTTATTCTTTTACACGTAGAAAAGGTGCATTGTCTATCGTATCTCTATTTTAAATCCTAAATGGAAGTGCTTAATGCCTATTGGACATTATTTCAGGTTCTCTTGCTATTCAAAATTTACAAAAAAATAATCCCGGTAGGATTTTATACGACCCGGGAATAAAGCTTTTCACAATGTACTGCCTATGGACAATGAGAGTGTCTAAAATTAATCCACTTAATATTTTAGAAGCATGACAACTGCAATACAATAAATAGCGGATTATATTGAAAATGGTACAGTTTTAATGTTTAATTCAATAGAAAAATCAAAATCATTCAATGTATTTCTACAAAAGAATTTGGTAGCCGAATGGATAAGGCATCGGTTTTCAACATCTACACTCCACACCTCAGAATGCCTCGCGCTGCGATGAAACACGGATCGACGCATTATTTGTGTTCGAAGCGAAATATTGCAAGGTGGAGTATGCCCGAATACCACGACGCGGCTGGCTCTAGTCAGAGGAGTTCGGTATTATCAACCTTTTTCTATTGCAATAGTTGGGTTGGGCAAGCCGAGTGTGCATGGCGGTTTCCCCACTGCCCAGTTAAATAATTATATACTGATCAGATTTTTCCACAACATTAATTCTCATACATATAATCCTATCAAAATTTACAGATATAGTTTAGTGAGAGACCATTGGACAGTCATGTAGAGTAAGGTACGCCTCTGAAATTTCAAAGTTATGTGCATATTAATTAGTTAATTACTGCTTGCTTCAACAGTGAAAGAAAATACCGCAGGGAAACCTGCAAGATTGAGAATTTTACATAATGCTCTCGAACATATGTGAATAATTACGCCACCTCAAACTGAGCCAGCGTGGTGGACTATGGCATAACCATTCTTATACTGTAAAGAAACCTTTGCCCATCAGCGGGACTGTTTAAATACAGGACTGATATTATTGTACATAACCTTTTCAGCCAAATTCGGATAAATAATGCCACATTGTTATAGTTTTGTCTTTATGTAGCTCCAAAACTGTCACAAAATGGCGTGCAACTTGAATCCATTCTCCTAAATTGGTTCGTACAACTATAACAAGAAAAGACAAGCATCGAAATGGAAATAGAAAATTGCGGCGTGCATTTTATGATTTTAAATTATTTTCACGAGAAACAAGATTCTCATATTATGATAATATCTAGCGCATTGGTATTGCAGGAACCGAAATTTTCATACAACCTATATTTAGGGTGAGTAAAAATACTAGATAAAGTGCTGAAACGTACACTGCATTTCCAAAAAGGAAGACATGCCGCAAATAGTTTTGATAATATGTATTCATTGCATACGTGTGATCGAGACGGTGCGTTACAGAGTGTATAGTTATATCTTTTTCTCGAGCATGTAATGACAATGCTTTACGAGATGGTAGTAAGGTTCTAGGTGTGTGAAGTGAAAGTGATGTGATGACGCCTTTACAGTTGAATAATTAAAT
The DNA here is from genome assembly GCA_963675205.1 of Catocala nupta. Taxonomy (NCBI): domain Eukaryota; kingdom Metazoa; phylum Arthropoda; class Insecta; order Lepidoptera; family Erebidae; genus Catocala; species Catocala nupta. The sequence goes on from OY776087.1 coordinate 27,462,720, forward strand.
ATGGTCAAAACATACTAACCATAAAATAATTGCTTTGTTGGTTCCATCCGTTTAAGTTTGACTGCGATAGTGAGGTCTCAATAAACTGAGCAGGCACTAGATAATTCTCAGTAGCGTCATGGTGTTTGAAACTTTGGAGAACAATAGGCTCATGAGAGTCTAGGTATATATGAAAATCAAGAGCAATTTCAGAAAATGTAATATCATTTCTACCAAGCCGTCTAAAAACCCACCATATACTTCTAAACACAAAGTGTATCAACAATGTGATGAGACAAATCGATATCGTATCCAATACCGATAGAGCCGCGTGTGTGGTTGATAGATCGTTGCGTGACTAAAAACTTAGTTGAGTTTAGTTTTTGACGGACTTCCAAAATCGATGTATCGGTTTCACCGAGTGAGTATTTTTTTTGCTGACGGATAGAACCGGAGATCCGATTCCAGCGATTTATTTCTATCGGTAGGTTTTCTATTTGAGTTTTGTGGTTATTTGTTCAGTCATTTTTTACGTAAAAAGCACAGCGGGTGAATGCTTTTGTAGATGGGATAGAATATAAGCTATGAAAGATATGTATATTTTCTCATATGACCATATGTAATTTAAAAGACCGGGTAAAAAAATTATAAAACGCCGATATAAACCAAATCATCTATCGTTACTAATCCTCTTTTAGCAAGAGTCCACTACGATGGAGAAATACAGATAAGCGAACTATTTACATCTTCAAATACAAAGTAAATGGTTTATTGACTGACTTACTGCTGTAAAGAATGCGACTGCTGTGCATGAGGTCTCTGGTTTGAATACCAGATCGGGCCAACAAAAAGTTATTGGCTTTTTCTGCTAAAACATCTCACCGCGCGTCTCAACAATCACGTAAAGTTGTTGGCTCTGCGCCTGATCTCTCTCCGGTCGTGTCTGATTCCCTCCCACCGGATCATGGGGGTTAGAGACAACAACTCGCAAGCTCACTTGCGAGTTGTTGTTTCTTGCAATACTATGGTATAAATGGTTACAATACCATGGATCTCAATCCTTGGTATTGTAACCATTTATGAGAAATATGGATAACCGGTAGTTACCGTTAGGCTGGTGAGATGCTTGAATTATATGTCAGTAGTACCAATATAATAATAAAATATATATATTATAGCGGTTAAATCAAAGCCTTTGATTTGCCAGTTCCTTCCTACTATTCAGTGGTTGCTTTTGCCCAAATTTTATGCAGATAGATTTTAACAGTTTTATAACAACTGTAAGTGCGTTAGGTAACGTACACTCTAACGCGTGTTGCAAACAGTCAAGTTGATTTGTTTCCTCCAGTACGTAGTAAATATTAACTCAATGCATAAAGGATATTTTTATCCTGGTATACTTTTCCGTGATGCCGCAAAATTGCGGGTAAAACAAGCAAAATGTATAAAATAAATAATTATTTATTTCATCTAGCTGGCGTGTGGATACCCACACAGTATTTTTGACAAGCCACGTCGACTGATTTAAATGTGGCTCATAAATCTTTTAGAAATAATGGCTGTACTTTAATATTTAAAATATGTACCAATTTTACTTAAAACAAGCTCAAACTTCATTGTAAATGGACATTGAAAGTGGCAATCATTATTTTTGATGGATCGAGTGTACGCCCTTTCATACCACGTATCATGCGATATAGAAGTAAATCACTTGCGTGGTCCAATGTACACGTTTGAAAATAAAGTTTGTATTAACTACACAATGTATATATTTAGAATTGTAAGTACAGATATGTTCTAAAATGATAAATTTTGTATTAATTTTTAGTTCTGGTGTTTATTTTCATTTACTGCAACTTAGTATCTAAAGTTTGTGTTACTAATTATTGTTTTAGGTTCAATTTTAGATGGAATATTGAGTATGCTAGGTGAATAAGGTAACTTCTTCTCTAAGTAGGTAGGTTCTTCTGTAAGGTAGGTTCTCAACACTGGATTTAACACTGTTGCAGACTGGCGAATCTCAGGGGAAACCGCTATAGAGCAATTAAAAATAATGTCAGTAAAATGACGTGATCAATTTATTGACATTAAATATTGAAATTAATTTTAAAAGTATTTTCCTGTGTCATGGTGAATTTATTCTGTGTCGTGGACGACTTTAAAAACATTCAAACTACGGACACATAGGATACCTTGAGACGTGAAACAATTTTTGGTGTAGTTCTCAAACTGTTGTTATTTGAGAACCACACAAAAAAATATTACAGATGGCGAAACGATAACTTTAAACAACTAATATACCAGCCATAAATAATTATGATCATATTTTTTTTAATCACAAATGTATATTAATTACAAAATACAAGTTGAATTTCACGGATTCCGTACTAGTGAGAACTGCATTGCAAAAGTGCTAATGTTTCCCCCATTTAATCGATTACTTACCTAACTATATTATATATATATATATATATATATATATAAATTTAAATTTGTTTGTTTATTATAAACAAACAAACTTACTGCTTATTTGTTTTCACGTCTTAGCTTACTTCGACGAATCTACATAAAATTTTGCATATTTAAACGTTGTCAAAGATACAAAAAAGAAAATAGGGCATAGGACATTTATGCAGAAAAATTATTCTGTTCCCGAGGTAAGCTACTATCAGATATTTGCCTTACTCTCTAAGAATAAGTCGGCGTTAAGCTATGTGTAATTGTTTAAGTATTGTAATTACGTAATTTATTTCAGTGACGTTCAAGCTCGTCAATAATCGATTAGTGACATATTTAATGGAAAAGATCCATCATGCATGATACATTAACACAAATAAACATACGAGTATCATAATAATTGTAATTATAGCTTACCTAAAGTGCGTTAGTTATTTTTATTGATTGTCGATATAATGATGATAAGAAGCTGCCTATATTTGATTTTGTTTGTTATTTTATACAGACGTAACAGCGAATAACAAAAATAAACTATTTTGTGAAAACAACATTAAAATTGGTTGCAAAATGAAGGAGTTATTAATATTTTATCTTTTTGTATGAGAAAGTGTTTAGGGTATAGTGGGGTGTACTGCTATTTACCTCGCACGTCTGCATTTAAATAGCAGTCACGTCACATTGTAGTATTACTTTTTCCATTTCACGATAGTTTTACAACTATGACATTATCAGGTTTAAAAGAATACTACCTTGTTTGAGTAAAAACGACTTTCTCTATTTAATATTCTGGGTAACCCAACGTTTTTATTTAATTAAATTAATAAAGAAATATTATGTACCCTATTGACAGCAGCATTCATCAAAATACTTTTCCATTTCAATATCCACATAATGAAAACCTATCTATAGCTAAAATCAACAATAGAACATATTCATAAAAAAATGAAGCAATTAAAAAACTACGCGTGCATATCTACTCGATGTCACAAAATCCAATTGGTATCGACATCCAAAACTTTGATCCGACTGCAGCGAACATACAAAGCAAATTAAAAAAGTTGACGAAAACTTTAATAAAGGGTTCAGTTGGGTTCAACGACTGCATTCTGTCGACGTCTGTACTCAAGTGCTTGTAATTACAAATATGTTGTATAGAGCTGGTGCCGATACTTCAAACTTTAATCTTCGTGCGCTTTAGTGAACAGCTCTCGGCTAGATGGATAGTATTTTTTTATATACTAATACTATATAGACGGATTCGTTTAACTGTTTATATAAAACATGCAACGGCGATAGCCTAGTGAAAACCGTAGGACCACAGAGGAGCGAAGTGATGTGCGTATTATATAGTTAGTTATACCTCAATTTAAGTGTGAAGAAAATCATCATGAGGTGACATACATATCTGAGATTCTTTATAAAGCTTACAAAAATTTGGAAAGCCTGCCATTTCGCACTGGGCAGTAGCCCTATCCTACCCGTTCTTACACTAAGAAGAGGCCCGTGTCCAGCACTGGGATGATTTATATGCAGGACTATGTGTATATACATACATATTATTATGTGTTTGCAATGGACAAACTCCGAAACATCTGTACCGATTTTAATAATTATTTCTGATTATGAAGCTATTTGTCCAAGTACCACACACACGACAACATCACGCAACTAGCGACAGGAGATGAGCAGTAATCATGGATGAAAGCGCGAGAGACTGCTAGATTTTTTATAAACTCGATCTAATTTTAAATGAAATATGTGCTTCAGAATCTGAATTAATGCTGACCGTTGGGTGTTCGAAGTCAAAGCACGTGTAGTATTAAAAAAGCTATTGGCTAGATCAAGCTATCGAAGATTGACTAAGCGAACTAGTGAAGAAATGCGAACATTGGCACATTTATTGATTATGAATTGTGTTTTGATACGTGACTAGTGCAAAGCATTGTTCTTATTTTCCTATAGGTCAATTATTAACCTCTGAGTCTTCTTCGAAGAGGTTAATGAAAACACTATGTGGGTCTGTGTGTCTGTCTGTTAGTGACAGTTTGCTAGTGATAGGCATAGCTCCGGCACCACTGGACCGATTGACATGTAACTTTGCGTGCAGACACCTTGGGTCAGCTTCGGTCGAGTTTGAATATGGGCCCTGTGTGTCAAAAGACCCCTGAGATATATGGTTCACAAGGTCAGACGGTCAGGGGATATCCACCAACAGAGTGATTTGGAAGAACAAAGGAAGGCTTTTGCCCAGCAGCGGGAAATTACAAATAGCTGATGAAGATAAAAAATGGTCACATGAATACAAAGAGGTTGAATCCTGGGTTTTTACACCCATCTCGTTTTTAGCACTGTGGCTTAATATCTTAAAAGGCGGATAGCACCCAATGCTTAGAATCAGGTAAGCTTTATGTTTATTCGTTTTCTAGATAGTTTAAACTGACTGACTGCTCGGATGGCGGCGTCGTAATATTTGTGTGATCCACGTATAGTTGTTCCAAGTCTGGATGTTCTTTGTGTCCGTTGTTTGAATATTTGTAAGGTCCCCCGCGACACTGGAATTATTACTTTCTTAGCCCAAACTTTATGATAAGATAAATAAGGTGCTTAATATACATAATTATATCATTTTACCTATAATAAATTTAAGCTGAAACTAACATAGTGGCTTCTTTCACAAACTTATGAGGACATCATAGCATGATAACAAATACATCTTTCTCCCATACATATACATACATTAACACACACAGACACACATATACACACATATACACACACAGACACACACAGACACTCACTTACAATCACCGACAAATACATACTCTTATCCATAATATAGTCACAAAATCATCAAAGTCATTATCGTTCAATTATTATGAAAAATGTAACAAGTATTTAATATATTATTATTATTCATTATTATATATTCCTAGAATGTTTGGTACGTAATTTTTCTATCACCGACAATAATTATGAGGAAGCGTGGAGAATGTTACTTAAACGTTACGATAATAAGCGTTTTAATTGTAATGCACTTATAAAGATGTTGTTTATGCAAAAACCTGTTACTAGCGAATCTTCTAGTGCCGTTCGACATTTATTAGATACAACTACAACGTGTTTACAATCTTTGTATAGTATGGGTATCAGTACTGAGTTAATTAACGATGCTTTTGTTATTTATTTAGTGGTTTCTAAATTAGATCCTGAATCCATCAAGCAGTGGGAATATCAGTTAGGTATATTGAGTGACGATCTACCAACGTGGACACAATTATCTGAGTTTTTAGAAACGAAGTTTAGGTCATTGGAGATGATAGACTCTAATAAGGTACGTACTAATACTAGCACTAAGTCTAAGTCTTTTCATGGTTCTATTGAAAGTAATAAGAGTAATTCTACCGTAACTAATAAATGTTCTAAGTGTAAAGGTGAACACTATTTATATCACTGCAAAGAATTTAGTCAGCTTAGTGTAAATGAAAGGCTAGATTATGTTAAAAATAATAAATTGTGTTTTAATTGTTTCTCTCCATCTCATCTAGTTGTTAAGTGTCGCAATTCAGCGAGTTGTAAGCGATGTGGCAGGAGGCACCATTCATTGCTGCATTTTGAGAAAGAGGTGAGCAGCGTACCAAAGAATGTGGACGTTTCTGAGCAGAGTGAGTCAGACCAACCCGTGAGTACACATATTTCAACTAACTTTTCGAGTAGAGGTTTAGAACCGAGTCGAGTTTTGTTAGCTACTGTTTCTGTTTGGGCATATAATGAGCACGGGTACAAACAACAGTTGAGAGGATTATTGGATCAAGGGTCGCAAGCGTCGTTTATTAGTGAGTCAGCTGTTCAATTACTTGGACTTTCTCGTAAACGTGTTAGCGGTACAGTTTCCGGGATAGGTGAGGGTGGTCATACGAGTGTGAAGCATATGGTTGCTCTTCGAGTGGTATCACGTCATGACCCTGAGGTTTCAATCCAGGTAAATTCATATGTTTTGCGATCTGTTACATCATTACTTCCTTCAACTGAGTTACATACACCTGATTGGCTACATTTAGATAAAATACCACTGGCCGATCCAGATTATGCCACACCTAACAAAATTGACATTCTTCTTGGAGCAGAAGTATACAGTGAGATTTTATTGGATGGTATTATACGTCACAATAAAATATTGGCACAAAACACTACCCTAGGTTGGGTATTATCAGGGAGGGTGCCAATAAATTCAACTTCTGCTGACAATAGAATATTAACCATGCATTTACACTTAAGTGGAGAAGAGCTGCTTAAGAAATTTTGGGAAATTGAAAATGAGCTCGATTTGATACAGAAGAAGATGACAGACATAGAACGGCGATGTGAAGAGTTATATGACAAGACGACTACACGAGATAAAGAAGGTAGATTTATAGTTAAGCTACCTTTTGATAAAAAAGATCCAGAGTGTCAATACGGAAAGTCAGTAGTAATAGCAACAAGAAGATATGAGTTTTTAGAGAAGAAACTACAGAAGGATCCTACCTTAAAGGAAGCATACAACGCAGTTCTACAAGAATACCTTACCATGAATCACATGACACCAATAAAAGAAGAAGAAGTAGACAATCCCAAAGCGGTTTATCTCCCACACCACGCAGTGATTAGGGAGGACAAGGACACCACGAAAGTGCGAGTTGTTTTCGACGGGTCATGTAAAGGATTGAACAACGTCTCACTTAATGACAATCTTATGGTGGGTCCCAAGTTACAACAGGATTTAAGACACATCCTAATGCGTTGGAGAAGCCACAGGATCTGCATAGTAGCAGATATTATCAAGATGTTCAGAATGGTGAAAGTCAGTCATGAGGACACAGACTTCCAAAGAATTGTGTGGAGACCACAAGCAGACGGACCATTACAACATTTTAAATTATTGAGAGTGACCTTTGGTACGGCCTGTGCTCCGTATTTGGCAGTAAAAACCCTTCAAAGGCTAGCTGATGAAGAATATGCAAAATTTCCTACAGCATCGAGCATTACAAAGAAGGACTACTATATTGACGATCTCCTAACCGGCTGTGAGACGCTGCCAGAGGCTATACACATTTATAATGAAATGAACAAACTGATGAGCAGTGGTGGCTTCGAACTGCAAAAGTTTAGTAGTAATAATCAAGACTTATTGACACATATATGAGAGGACAATCACAGTAGCGTAGATTCGTTGAGATTAAAGTCAACTACTGTCATGAAAGTATTAGGCTTAAAATGGCATAAGAATATAGATTGTTTTCAGTACTCACTTGACTTACCAGATGTTAAACAATCGATTACTAAGCGCCAAGTATTGTCGGATGTGGCCCGACTATACGACCCGTTAGGATGGATTGCTCCCGTGATAATCACCGCCAAAATATTTATCCAAAAACTGTGGAAGTCGAAACTTGATTGGGATGATATACTGACTACAGATTTAGCGAGTGAATGGTTACAGTTTAGATCAAGTTTAATACATTTACATAAGTTGAAATTAAACACTTTATACGGATTTTATCGCGTTGTTTATTTTACTTTAAACACTGTTATTACATAATTTTGAAAACTCTAACACTACTATTATTGAATTTTACTACTATTTAAGCTATATATTTTTTTTCTAATTAAAACTATTTGTATTTAAGTTTACACTTTGCCCCGACGTTTCGGTTGCTTTACAGCAGCCATGTTCACGGGGAGACTAAGATGGTAGTTGTCCCAACGTTCCGAAGTGTAGCTAGTTATTTTAAAGTACCCGAACATAATTTAATCTTTGGTGTTCCTATTTACGCAGAATGAGCTCAAAGTATCATGAAGTCTAGCTGTGTTTTGCTTCTTCTTGGGTTTGACTATTTCAATGACTGGATCCCAAGCTGGTGGTATATAATAATAGTAGTGTTAGAGTTTTCAAAATTATGTAATAACAGTGTTTAAAGTAAAATAAACAACGCGATAAAATCCGTATAAAGTGTTTAATTTCAATGTATAACATTCGCGTAAACATAAGACAATATTACATTTACATAAAATAAACATACCACGATGGTATTGTTCCAGTCCAGAGTCAAGGGTTGAGTTGCATGCCTTTGCAGATGCATCAATGGTAGCGTATGGAGCTGCTGTTTACATTCGTGTTATTAATAATAACCACGAAATCTGTGTGAGTTTGGTATCAGCAAAAAGCAAAGTAGCCCCTATTGAGAAAGAGATATCAATTCCTAGACTGGAACTGTGTGGTGCTGCTCTAGCAGCAAAATTAATTTTTGAGGTTTCACAAATCATGAAAATTCCGAAGGAGAACTTATATGCGTGGTCCGACTCAACAATAGTTCTAGCCTGGCTGAGAGGAGGGTCTAGCCGCTGGACTACTTTTGTGAGTAATCGTGTGTCGGAAATTCTTAATATTTTAGACTGCAGGCAATGGAGGCATGTCACAACTGATTTGAATCCAGCTGATTGTGTTTCCCGAGGAATAGCTACACAAGATTTACCGGAACATACATTATGGTGGTCAGGACCTTCTTGGCTTTCACAATCAACCACAGACTTTGATAACACTGATATTATTGAAGACACTCATGAGGAGGAAAGGCACACATCTTTAACTGCTTTACCTGTATTGAAGAAAAATGAATTTATCTGGACTATGTTTTCATCACTGTCTAAAACCTTAAAAGCTGTATCTTATTGGAGAAGAGTTTTACAAAATTTAAAATTACCAAAGGAAAAACAAAAAGTGTATACAAATGTCATCACACCAGCAGAATTAGATAAGAGTTTAATTGTATGTATCAAGCAAGTTCAGGAAGATAATTTTGGTGAAGAGATAAAACAGTTAAAGTTGAAGAGATTTGTCCCCAAGAAAAGTAACCTCCGCACCCTTTGTCCCATTTTTGATGGAAATGGGACACTAAGAGTTGGCGGTCGTATTGATGAGTCAGAGGTAAATTATGATACAAAGCATCCCATCGTTATGCCTGCTAAGAGTCATCTTACCAAGCTTATAATTAGTGATGCTCATCTTAAAACTTTTCATGGTGGACCACAAGCTATGTTGTGCTATTTAAAATCTAAATATTGGATATTGCGAGCAAAATATAGTGTTAAAAGTCATTACAGATCGTGTATAAAATGTTTGAGATTTTCTAAGTCTAAAAGTAACCAACTGATGGGTCAAATTCCTGAAGTTAGATTGAAACCAACCAGAGCTTTTAAATCGTCTGGTTGTGATTACATGGGGCCTATTAGTCTGAGATTCTCACTCGGCAGAGGGGCGAAATCCTACAAAGGATATATTTGTTTATTTATTTGCATGAGTACTCGAGCCATTCATTTGGAGGTGGTAACTGATCTGTCATCAAAGGCGTTCATTGCTGCATTTAAGCGTTTCACGGCACGAAGAGGTCATTGTCAAGATTTGTATAGTGACAATGGCACTAATTTTGTTGGTGCCAATAGACAGCTTCGTGAGATGTTCGATCGATCTAAGTCAACCATACCACGTGAAATCGAGGAGTTATTGAGTTTAGAACACACAACATGGCATTTTATACCTCCACATGCTCCTAATTTTGGGGGTCTGTGGGAGGCCGGAGTTCGCAGCGTTAAAACACATTTATACAAGGCAATCGGAGATAGCACACTCACCTATGAGGAGTTGTCTACTGTTATAGCACAGGTCGAAGCCTGTCTCAATTCTCGACCAATCACAGTAATGAGTGATTCTCCTAACGAACCTCAAGCTTTAACACCAGGTCATTTTCTTATAGGTGAACCATTGATAAGTATTCCCGATGAAGATAATTCTAATCATAATGTTATAGGTCTGGATAGATGGAGATTAACACAAAAAATGGTAAATTGCTTTTGGAAGCGTTGGTATAAAGAGTATTTGGTTAATCTAAATCAGCGATATAAATGGAACACTAAAAAATCTGAGCCTGAAGTTGGTGACGTAGTGATTTTGAGAGAGGATAATATTCCACCTGCTAAATGGATTCTAGGAAAAATAATTAAAAAATACTTAGGACCAGACAATATTGCACGTGTTGTATCTGTCAAATGTAAAAATGGCGAATTTAAACGTCCCATTAGTAAATTGTGTTTATTACCTAAGTAAAATTGTTTACTTACCATTGTAATTTTAACTTGCTAATCTATAACGTTGAAATGTACCTAAAGTATACTTAACTACTTACCATTTATCAGCCAGCTTAATTGCATTGTAAAATAATAATTACCTAAGTAATTATTATCTTCATGCATTAGAAGTACCATTTCTTTTTATAAGTAAATTGCTTTGTTTATTTATATCTACATTTTATAAGTGGTCATTTTGTATCACGGTGGGCGGTGTTATCTTGTAAAATGTAAAGAATGATTATGTTTACATAAGTATAGCATTTAAGAATTAGTATTAGTCATAAGTGGATACTCACAATGCACATTTAGATTCATATATATAGTATACTTCAAGAGGTTTGTAATAAAGGTAGATTCAAAAACTATTGCATTTTGTATAAGTACTTACACAGCTGTTTATATGGTTTAAAGTACTACGTCCTTTGGTGGGCGGTATGTTTAAATAGATTAAGTTCATACATCAGTTTTATTCTTGGCAACATTTCACGCACACAGACATACAGCTCACACACATCTAAATTACATTCATACAGTCCACGCATTTAAACTACTTGTAGTCTTGAGCAGTTAGTACAAAATAAATATCATAGAGTAAAGACGTATTTCAAGTGTTTCTTTCACCGAACAACCCAATATAGACCTAATTCTCGTGAACAGTATATATAACTATAGTTGTTTTAATACAAGTTTCAGACTCCGTACTGTTACGAAGAATATCTTAACAAGAAAATTTTAAACACTTTGCACAACCCAGGAATCGAACAAGACTTCAAATATATTCACGACTATTGCGGTACTGAAGCAGTCAACGAGCAATTAGAACACTTGAAAGTTCTTAGATACCAAGAACATAATACAAATCACAGACGAACTCCTCGTCCATGTTCAACATCTGTAACTAACTGCGCCCTATCACAGAACTTAACCATATCTATAACCGTTCAGAAGTTCCAACCAAATAGTTATTGCTTTTACACACCTATTAGTCTTTATCTTTATAACTTTAAAGTTCAATTTCAATTGACAATTCACAGTAGTAAGTTTGTAATCGCTGTTGAGGGCCTAATGTCAATTACATTGTCACTCGAAGTCGATGTTAAGCGTTCCATAATCGAGTCACCGTATACCGATTATGGTAAGTCGATGTTTATCGGAACATCGGTACGTATGTAAATCGATATTGAATAATATGAAGTTTGGTTGTTAGTTTTCGTTTTTAGTTTAGAAAGTATAAGTGAAGTGACGCGGACGTATATAAAAGACTATTATATGATATTCCTTATTTATTCCCTATAAGACGTGGCCTAAATCATAGTTGGTGAAATATGAGTGCAATGCACCTGTTGGTCCATTCGTGGATATAAGCACCTCTGACTTTCGGAAGTTATATAACTTTTCGAAATTATGTGCGTATTGATTGACAATTATCGCCTGCTCCGTGCCTCGGAGAGCACGTTAAGCCGTCGGTCCCGAGTGCCATAAACATCTATCGCTGTCGTTATTGGAGAAGTCGACACAAAAGATCCCACTGGGTCGAAGTGTCGCCGGTCTGTACTGACTGGCCCCCACACAAGATAAGATAAGATATGATATTCAGATTTTACTTTAATTTTATTAATCTAATGTATATTTACAAACATATTAATAAAACAAAGTAATAATAACAATACTATTAATTACAATACTTAACATGTATACATATTAGTTACAAAAATGGTTTAGGCGTCGTAGAGTTCAGCCATCAGTATCGCTGTCAACGGGTAACATACCTAGAAGACTGGCAGCATTGCCACGTTGAGTGGCAATGCTGATTCTTTGGGCTAGGAAAAGACGTTTTGCAAGCTCTCTGTACAAAATACAAGGGCTCGGGCCCCAAAAATATAATTTGCGACTAAATTACAATATCTTCAGATTATATACAAAAATAAAATCACAACTGTATGATTCTAGAGAATTAGGTAAAGGTATATTCACTAACGTTACGCAAGTTACAATTTAAGGTTCCACGTAAAAGATGTCGAACCCATTACCATTTGCTGGGCACATTTTAAAACGCCGTGCTGTTGCTAAAAATGTCTTGACGGAACAATCCAAAAACACTGCGCTACTTGGGAATCGTACCCGGGACCTCATGTGTATTTGTTAACTTGTCCAGATAATAATAATAATAATAAAGTTTATTTCAAAAGGAGATTGTAGTGTTACATTTTGTTAACATAGGAATTGATAGGAGTAGTTTATTTTCTACGTCTACTTAGACTAGGTTTATCAATAAATACAATGACAATATATTATGGACTACAATATTCTTGGGTGAAGAACTGTTTTCCTAGAGAGACTACTGAGTAGTCTGTGTTTAGGAGTTACAGTGCCGATCCCCTATTGGTTAATTAATTATATATATTGGGTATTCACAATAAAAAAAAAAACAGAATAAATAGGACGAAGCAGTAGGGTAACAAAATAATGATAATAACTTACAATGCGAGCGTGCGTGCGTGTGTGAGCGTGCGTGCGTACGTGCGTGCGTGCGTGGGTGCGTGTGTGTGCGTGCGTGCGTGCGTGTGTGTGTGTGTGTGTGTGTGTGTCTGTGTGCGTGTGTGTATGTGTGCGTGCGTGTGTGTGTGTGTGTGTGTGTGTGTGTCTGTGTGCGTGTGTGTATGTGTGCGTGCGTGTGTGTGTGTGTGTGTGTGTATGTGTATTGTCCAGATAATTGATTTATTGATGTTAAATCAAATGCTACTTAATATATGTACCGAGTTTTATATCAATAAACGTAGAACTAAGTAGAAACGAAGCAATTAACCTAAAGTTCTAACTTGATATATTATTATTTGTGTTGTAAATAATATACACTAAAGAGCGGTGAAAATGTTCGTGAATGGACTACCACTTATCGAGAACTCGATATTCGATATTAGTCAATAGTATTAATGCTAGTGTCCATTAGATTATAGGGCTAAGTATAGTGTTGATATTTCTCGACATATTAAATATACTTAGAAAGATTATGAAATTCGATGGACAGTGAAATGGATATAAGCGTAGCGTATGCCGAACGACCATGCCAAAAAATAGTAACTATTAGTTACTTCACAGAAAACCGATGCTCTCTCGCGTAGCAGTACGCCTAGCAGTACTATAAGACGGCGTCATTCGGTTGTCACTGTTGCTTGCGCGCGAACGAGAGGTACATAAACATTGCTTACGCATAGTTGTCCTTGTCCCACTTGATGACTCCATTTCTACGATAATTAGCCGTGTTAGCTTTTTTAGCTTTCATAATTATAGTAGGTCATAAAATTATTTCACTTGTATGAAATGTCGGAGATGTAATCAAGCAGTTTTGGAATTGGTACAGATTGACTTTTATACAGTGTTATTAAACTTTCACCAACTTGATTGATCTATAGGTCGGTCAAAAATATAATGATATTTAGGTCACCCTTAATTATTTTTCTAGAAAGAGTGTAGCCAACATGAATAGTACAAAAAGGCTTTTATGTTTAGATATTGTCAGGGTTAGCACAGAGTTTAAAACTGTGTTTGATAGACGGCAATTTTGATCAAATTGCTATCTAACAGAAAATGCCGTAGAAACGTTGCCATAAGCTTCGTGGCTGAACAATGTCGTTATGATAGATTTTTGCCTCATTATTCTAGCCGCTTAATTAGAAGCAGGGTAATGGGTTCCTATTTAACATAAAATCTTTCTTTTACATAATATATCTTTAAGTGCTGCTTCCGTGGCGCAGTGGTAGTGAATGCAACTGCTGTGCATGTGGTCTCGGGTTCGACTCCCGGGTCGGGCCAACAAAAAGTTATTGGGTTTTTCTATTAAGAAATCTCAATACAAGCCCGGAGTTAGGAAGTTGGCGGTGTTAGACACCCCCGTGCCTCGGAAAGCACGTAAAAGCTGTTGGTCCTGCGCTTGATCTCTCTCCGGTCGTGTCGGATTATTCGTCTCATCGAATAATGAGATTCAGGAAATAGAGAGTGCAAATGTGTTTGCACACACACTTGTTCACTATAATATCTCCTGCGCCAATGGCCAGTCTCCGTTTAGATTGGCCGCCGTGACCGAAATTCGGTCAGGAGGACATAATTATTATATCTTTACGTGCCTAATGTCTATTTTAGATTATTTTCCTTTATAACTACCATAACAAATGTACAACTCAGCTAATTAATCACATGCTTATTAAATATATAATTAGTCGTACATACTTAACTATGAATAAAAACAGTGCCCTCTGATGTCATTATAATTATTTGTAAAGAACGGTATATACAATTATGTTACACTGGAAATATATTTTGCCGTAGGAAATGTTGTTACTATAATTTAACTGTTTGCTTTGAATGTGATGTTTTCCATGCTTGACATGGTCCGTAGGCGTATCGCCTCGTAAGCGAGGGTTACATATCTTATGAAACCGTACTGCCTCATTGGTTAGATGCCATAAATTTGCGCTTTTGTTTACAAAGAGTGTGTATGTGTGTGTAAACACATACCGTGGGTAGTCTTAAAATATATATATATATATATATTATTGTAAATAAAAAGTATATTGTAAATAATATTAGTTACAATATGATTTTTTAACATTAATAATAAATTAATTTATATGGATATTAATGCGGTTTATGCAAAATACTACTAATAAACGTCCTTTGTTTATGGATAAACATACATATATATATATATATAATAAATTTGACAACATAAAGTAATTTAAAAAAATATACTACTCTTTAAACTATTTAAATGTATAGGTTTCAGTCGTTTCGGTTATTTTTAGTAGCCATGGTCACAGGCAGATTCGATAGTATCCAGTGTAAATTGAATAAGATTTAATAATAAAAAATAGTGCTTTTATACATAACTGAGATAAATTCACATAATCTGATAAATAATAACTTTTTCCTCGACGAATTAATATAATATTCATGTTTAAAAACCAGTTGCCAGAATATCAAAATAAATAGTGTTAACTAATTCGAACTATTTAGATATTCAATCACCAGAGAATTCCACAAGGCCTTTTTGGCTATCATCACTCTTGCCGTCCGGAAAACTGTCACGTATTTCTTACACACACGATAAAGCCTCAAGGACAACGCCTAAAACATCTGTTTACGCGAAATACGCCACTATATACTCTATCAAAGTAAAAGGAAAAAACAAATATCCAATTTTCCATTATTAAGCACCGTGCTTACTATCGAGGCCTTGCTCTCGATACCGTCATATCGACAGATAAAGCGATGTATCGATGTAAGGTTTTTGGTTATTATGTGGTTCAAGGCTTGACAACGTTGCAGCTGCTGTAATTTGTAATTAAGCTGTTGTACATACTTCTTGTATATATAAATCGATATCCTTTTTAATAACTGGTGTGTAATTTTTACGATGACTACATACCACCAAAAATGAGATGTTGAGCTGTCAGTAGTTAAAAGGGAATAATAACCTTGGTTCCTTTGCTGATAGTATAATATCTCAATAAGGAAATGCCTGAAAATCCTACTAGCTAAATGAACACAACATAAGGTAAGTTAGCTTAGTAAGCAGAAGAAAGTGCTGGTCCAAATCGGGCTGGTCCCAACTCGTTAACATAATTTTTACAATCTAAGTTAAATTCTTGTAATATTTTTTGTGTTTGCAATAGTTAAACCGCAGCAAGAAAACGACAATGTTTATGAATCATCTGCAGAAATGAAAAAACTTTATTTTCTTAAATAAAATAAAATATATACGAACTTTGTATTTTAATAATTAGGTACGACTTTACGTAAAACGAATTATAAAACTGTTTATCCTAACGCTGTTATTGGAACATAGCAGTGTAGACCTGTTTTAGTTAATACGTTTTACGATAGTGCGGAATCCCTTTTCCCAAATCTTTTTGTGCGCAGATTCTTCCTTGGCAGCCATAGTCAATGACAAAGGACAACAGCATAGCATGATATCGATAACTACAAATATGTTTTCCTATATACAGCCTGCGTTGTCACATGAGTAAAGAAAATCGATAACCCATCAACCATCCTACACTTACCCTTACAAAAAGAAATGAAATTATTTATCAACGTCCAAGAAAATGGCTGCCAAGATGGTTGCCGTTATGATGACGTCCCTTTTATAAATTGAACCAAATTATTGGGGTCCCGTCCGATTTGTGGACGAGGTTTGTCACTGGGTTCACTGGTGATAACGGTTATGGGTTCCGCGATTTGGAAATGCAAAGATTGCCTGTGTAATGGGTTGTAGAGTCTAGGATGTTAAGCTATGTTGCCGACATGAAAATATGACCCCGTTAACCTAATGGCTAGTCAAAGCTGGTCCAGAGCTTCATGTGTGGTGCCAGTCAAATTGCTTGTCAATTTCGCAAATTTATTCAAAGGTGTGAACGTGCATAAATAATTTTAAGATATGAGTGCCTGAAGCAAGTAAAGTTGTATCTATGTAACACACACATGCGTATCATTAACACCCTTAAAGAGCCTTGGATACCTAACACACTGACAAAGAAACATTATTCTAAGTAATAATAATATATGTAGCTTCGATTTTCTGGTATTTGGCTTAAGCTGAGAATCGAGTGCACCAATCATCAAAATTTATTTTCCATGTAGCTAACAGGCCAAGCCTAGTGTAGAAAGCTTTGTAATTTACAATAACAGGCTCTTCATTGATACTGTATCGAAAGTTATTATTAGTAAATATTTGTTTATTTTTATTTATTTTCTAAAATACAATTCCGGCACTAGGAATAATGCCTGTATCGCGGGCCACCTTACAAAGATTCAAACAACGGATACAAAGAACACCCAGACTCGTAACAACCATTTGTGGATCACACAAAGTTTTGTCCCGTGTGGGATTCGAACCCACAATACTGGGCGCAATAGCAGTGGCAAGTCGACCACTTAAACCAATACACCATCCGTGCAGTCTAGTCCTAGTAGTAAT
Source organism: Catocala nupta (assembly GCA_963675205.1). Lineage (NCBI taxonomy): Eukaryota > Metazoa > Arthropoda > Insecta > Lepidoptera > Erebidae > Catocala > Catocala nupta. The sequence goes on from OY776087.1 coordinate 27,480,295, forward strand.
ACACTACTAAACACTAGTCAATTATATACCAAACCAAAAGAATAGGCTGGTAAAAAAAAAATACATCTCTCAAAGTTATTTCATAAGTACTCATTGGAAGCTTTCTTCAAACTGGTAGTCTACAGACTAGCACAAAGTAATAAAGCTTTGCAGCAAATGAGTAGTTTAGTTTCAAAATCCTCTAAAATACTTTTTACCAAATGGTAAATCTCTAAAAACCATTTAAAGACTATATAAATGGACTCTTTTAGCGATGTTTGCAACAAACTGCTACTTTTGTGAGCTGATTTAATAAAAAATTTGTAGGTTTTGTTGAAAACTATCACTATCATAAGCAACGAAGGAGCTTCATGTTCAAATGGAACATTATTTTTGTTCTGATATCGTTTTGGCGGGTTTTGAAACTATAATCCTCAAATGAGCTCTATGCCTGTATTGTTATTTCTAAAATAGCATCCCTTAGGCATGTATGTATGCATATGAGTCAGAGATACTGTATTATTCATCCCACTCTACCAAAATAAAGTATCGAGCTCATTGTAATAAATTACAATTGTAAATCAATTCATCGAATTCAATCAAACTCTGAAATTACTTCTCGCAAAGTGGAGGGAGGGAGGGGTGCATCGGAAACTTACCAGCCAATATTGGATTACAGATAGGTTTAGCGGCATGTGTGATTTCACACTATTAACCAAGTCTCTATGATTAATCCGATCAATTAATTGATATAATCACTTTAGCGATTGTCGGCGGCGAATAAGCGAAATGTGCTAACCTATGTCGGAATTAAGTTATTAAAGTGGCTCTTTACTATTAATGTTGCAGTAATTATTTTACTGTACGGTTAATGGAAAGGTTTGAGCTGCATTTCATCTGTCGTCATCGATGCACAACATGCTGTGAGTTTCATGTTTCTAAACTAATTGCATGACCCAAAAATCGTTTTACTAAATTTGGTTCTGTTTACGTTAGCTATTATTTTATGCTAGTATTCATATATTTGGAGCTGATAGATTTCGGTACCTAGTAAAGAACGCATAATTATTAGGTATCGGTAACCGCTATGCTGCAACTTTGACTGTATGTCTTTTAGATAAATGAATATACAAAAACAAATATTCTCCGTTTTCGAAAGAAAATGACGTCAGTCCCGGCTGCCGTAACATTGTACATGACCATTGGTGAGATTTTATTTTCGATTAACACGGCAGTTAGTTAAATATAACAATTTTTAAAACCTTTGGTTCTCCGATGACATTAATTTTCTAATAAGCTTATTTTATTATAATTTATATTTTAGCATATCTGCAAAGAAATAAAATCAAAATCTTATAAGAAATTGTTATAATTTCCAGATCACAACACTTCGTAAAATAAAAATAATAATGAAATAACTCATTTGTTTAATAACTTTTAAACTTTCGCGTTGCATGATATACAGCCTTGGCCAAAAGTATGGAGCACCCCATGTATTTTTTACGTGCGTAATATTTGCAGTAGAAAACAATACATTTTATTTAAATATGGATTAGGTGGCATCTAAAAAGATATTTAAAACAATAGTGTCCCCAGTTAGGGCTAATAAAACATACGATACAAAGCATCTTATCCGTTTAGTCATTTCCAATCTTTAATTCAGTTTACTATTTTGCGTCATTATGTATACATACCGTCATCTAGCGCACTTCTTGTATTATTTTGTGTTCAGTTATATTAATTTCGGTACACAATACCTAAAACATCCGAACTATCTCTTGAAATACGTGTGAAAATACAACCTTTTCATGAACAAGGGTAATCCCAAGTTGAGATATCCAGAACTGTTAAGTGGTCGAGCCAAGCGGTGCAATTTACCATTGAGCGATTCACCGCTACCGGTACACACAGCGATATGCCCAGAACTGGACGAAAAGGTATTACCAGTGACCGTAAAGGTCGAAAATTAGTGAGAGAGTCTTTGAAAAACAGGACAAAAATGTCTTCTGAGTTCGCTGCTGAATTCTCAATGGCGAGTAACAACACAATTTCTGCCAAAAGGACTCGTCGAATACTTCAGGAAGCTGGTCTCAAAGGGTATAAAATCAGAAAGAAGCCATTGATCTCAGACAATAATAAACAGGCTTGCTATGCATGGGCCTTAAAATACCAACATTACACTAAAAAAGACTGGTCAAATATTGTGTGGTCAGACGAATCAAACTTTGAAGTAAGTTAGATAATATGAATGTCCAAATGGATAAATAAGTATTGTTGAAATTTAAAAAGCTATACTGTTGTTTTTTCATGATTAGTTAATGTCTATTTATTTTGTTTTTGTTTGGTCTTTGAAATCTCTGGTGCTACCTTCGTGCGTCGCCGTGGAGGAGAAGAATTTATGCCAGAGTGTGTGGTCCCGACTGTAGAACACGGCGCAGGTACCGGGATGACCTGGGTCTGCATGTTTGATACAGGAGTCAGCGAAATGTTTGTGTATGAGGCCCGAAGGGACTCAACAAAATACATGAATGTGTTTGGAATCAGCTTTATTGCCTTCGTTTTTACATTTTTTGGTGACATTTATATGGTTGGAGTTAAATTCCAGAAGATAACGCACCATGCCATAATTCAGCCCGCACAATGTCATAGTTTCGTGAAAATTCCATTGAGCTCCTGGAATGGCCTGCACAGTCGCCGGACCTTAATCCTATAGAACATTTATGGGGATCCTAAAGCGTAAGGTCCGGCGCCACACAATAACAACAAAAGAAGAACTAAAATTACGCCTCCGCCAAGAATGGAATACCATAACTGAAGAACAATGTAAAAATCTTGTAGGCTCTATGCCAAGATGAATAGCTACTGTGTTAGCGGCTAAGGGTGGCCGAAGAAATATTGATTTTATATCAAAGTAAAGATCATTTAAAATGTACACAAGTTGTTTCATTTCATTCTATACAAAACTTTTTACAAAATGCAGTTTTTATAGGGGTGCTCCATACTTTTAGCCAAGGCTGTATATATAATATGTAACATGACATGTATATATGACATGACATCGCAGCACCAGTCAGCTTGTGACCACGGCCGGTGTAACCTGGTCGAAATGTCAAGCATATAAAAGGTAAACGTTATGCATGATCGCGTTAATACCCGTTACATATTATATATCATAGTCATTTGTTTGTCAGAATATGAGTACACAAATGATGATAAAAATGCACGGTACTTCTGTCCATATTCAGCCATTAACTGGCGTACAAATGTTTTTGGATAACAGTTAGGTAAATTTATCTGATCTTATCTTATCTTGTGTGGGTCCAGTCAGTATAGACCGGCGACACTTCGACCCAGTGGGATCTTTTGTGTCGACTTTCCACAATAACGACTGCCATAGATGTTCATGGCAGCCGGGACCGACGACTTAACGTGCTCTCCGAGGCACGGAGCGGGCGTTAAATTGTCAATCAATACGCACATAATTTCGAAAAGTCATATAACTTCCGAAAGCCAGAGGTGCGCGACGTGGGTTCGAACCCGAGACCCTCTGCATTGCAGTCTGTTGGTCTCCCCACTGCTCTAAATTTATCTGATACATTCTTAATTTCTGTAAGCATTTTTATTTTGAAGAATTAATTTCGATATATTTTATATTATTAATTTAACAAATTAGCCTATGAATTAGATAGTGTCAATTTCAGAATATCGAATAAGAATAGTAAAATGCAAAATATCAGTTGAATCATCAAGTAAACATATACATAACATAAAGAATAGCAAAAAATAACATGTCAATTGTATAAAGAATGTCACGCAATAAATCAACAGATAGCAAAATATAAAATGGCAATCGATAAACAAAAAAAACAAAAACACAATAAAGAAAATAGATAATGTCACATGAAGAAAAATAAATATAAAATGTCAGAAATTTATTAGCATCTAAAAAATCTTGTACACTATAGAAGCATTTGTTAATCAATAATTTGAATAAACTACTTGTAAGCTCGTTCATATTTTTGTTTTTAAAACTATTTGGTAATTTATTGTAAATATGAATAGCCATACAATACACATTTTTACTAAATATATTCACTCTTTGCTTAGGGACTAAAAGTTTGTTTGTGTGTCTACTTGGTCTTGTCGCGGCATCGTTGTGTTAAGTGAATAAATTAGGATGCTTATGTACAAAAATACAAACGTCTAATATGTACTGACCAGGTAAGGGTAGTATATTGTATTTCTTAAAATATTCTTTACAGTATATCTAAGTATGTTAAAGTAACCTATGCTATAATTGCCTGTGCGCAGGAGAATATTAACAACAATGTCACTGACAAGATTGTTTATATTCTCAGTGACAGTCAAGCTGCTCTTAAGGCTCTGAACTCCTGTAGGGTGGACTCAGCACTAGTCCTGAACTGTGTTAAAGCCCTTAACAAACTTGGCAGGAAAAACACAGTCAGGCTGGTGTGGGTTCCAGGGCATGCAGGGGTGCAGGGTAATGAGGAGGCTGATGTATTAGCCAAAAAGGGCTCGGAGCAACAATTTGTGGGCCCCGAGCCATTCGTAGGTCTCTCTGAGAGTACCGTCAAGGCAGCTTTGAATGCACATGGCAATGATAAACACAGGCTGGAGTGGATGGCCCTTAGGGGTCTGGAACACTCCAAGAAATTCATTGCAAACAGAGCCACGGGCTTTACCCGGAAGTTCTGCGGGTACAACAAGGGCCAAATACGCCTACTCACAGGAGCGTTTACTGGTCATTTTGGCACCAACGACTTCCTGTGCAGATTGAGATTGTCAAACAATTCGATCTGCAGAGCCTGTGGTGAACAGGACGAGTCCATATCACACCTACTGTGTGTATGTGACGCGTTGGCCGGACTAAGGATGGGTCTGATGGGATTGGCATATCCGAACCCTGAAGACTTCAGGCTTCTCCCTCTGAGGTGTACGCTGCGACTGATGCAGTACACTCATAGGGAGATAGCTCAAGGATAAACCTCGGGGCCGACACAAAAGATCCCACTGGGTCGAAGTGTCGCCGGTCTACAATGACTGGCCCCCGGATCAAGATCAAGATAAGATAAGATGTTAAAGTTTATGCCAAAAGGAAGGAACATAGACACTAATAATTTATCTTTCTCTATGTACCCTCTTCCTTTGTACATTGTCAGATAAAAAGTCAGCGTTTAATAATATCGAAATTGGCTTACAGGTATCTTATCTTATCGTATAGGCTGCAAAAAAAGGTAACTGTAAGACAATTTTAAATTATAATAAGAGAGACAGTAGGAAAAAGCTAATTATGTGACAAGATTGAATAGGTTCTCCGCCCGTTCCACGGTTACTCAACTATACGCGAGTTGTCAGTAGCAGTTTTACACATATACAACAGAAATGTAAAACCAAAATACCATTCGTCACTTAATTTATCAGAGCGCACGAATTAAACGACTCCTTTATTAACGACTCGTGATTTTTACCATGCGATATTTACCGGCTTTAAGTTTAAAACCATCTCATTATCTGAATAATTACCGAATCAATCAACTTTTAATACAATAGACTTTTGCCCGAGCATGAATTTCACAGCTCAATTATAAAAGCTTAATCGATTTTAACCTGAACTGAATTAATCGTCATCTGGCATTTTATTATTTTCAGTTTCAGTCGCATGAAGTTATTAGTATCGATTTTAATTGAAATGTCATGAATCGATTTTAATCGTATTTAACACCAGTATATATAGTTGGGTAGAGCTGTTGTTCTAAGATGTTAAACAGACAGTTCTCTCATGGGCTTTACCGTGTAAGCGTGACTAGACCAGAACGTGAAGTTCTGGATAATAAAGAAGAAGATATTTCTCTCAGAAAATTTTTAATACCAACAAAGCTCGCTCCCTATTACATAGCATCAAAAACCATAGTTCGCAAAATGTGAGTGTAATACACCTCTGCTTACTTCTTCGGAAAAATACGCGTGAGGTTATGTATGTAATATCATAATAATAATATTTTATTCCAGCAATATATCTTTAATGCGGTTACTCCACTTAACCGTTAGTTAAAAGCTTTGAAGCGTATATGCAGCATTTATAGAAAAAAATCCTATACGTCCAAAAATAGCGAGAATTTTACACCAAAAAGTCAAACAAGTATCAAATTACGACTCGTAATTTTATTACAATAATCACATTTATCCATAAATCAATTTAGCGTTTAACTTCCAGCTACAAAAACCTTTGTGGGGCAATATTGAATTAACGGCAGGTTCACGTAATATATAGCCGAAGTAATATTTGTTATACCATATAATAAATTTCGTCTTTAGACTCAAATATTTTTAGTATAGTGCTTCATAAAAAAGTGCGTGCCGAAAAAGTGCTTATAATAAATTAAGGTTAAGATTCTAATCACTTGTAAATTTAGGTTACAAAGTAGCACTTAAGAATGTCAAAGGTTTGGAACCTTTTGACCTTTTTAAGTGCTAATGTAACTTTAGTCTAAATACATAATCCATGTGTATTTAGGTACTGATATCTAAGAACTTTATTTTTCTCATGAGAGTAACAACAATTTACTTATTGAAAACCTATTTATATAAATAAGAAACTTACAGAAATTATGATAAAAATAAATTTATATAAATTGTATTGTGTGTGTAGTAGAATATTATTATTATTCTCTTTATTTCTATTTCTTTCTAATTATTACATTTTTAAATATAAATATAAAAACTATACATATTTATAAATATAAAAACTGAAATGACCCATTGACATCGGGAACAAGATCCAAGCTGCCGGTGGTTAGGGCCCCAAAGAGAGGAATCTCCTCACAATACGCGCCGTGTCGAGTAGTACTGCCTTTATTATTATTATTATTATGGCGCTCATAGCCAGTTGCACTAACTGATCAGTAAACGATTAGCGAGGTTAAGCAATGTTGGGTACGGTCAGTCTATAGATGGGTGACCGCTTCCGGGCACGCCACGATCGTGGCGGTAAGTCCCGTTTTTGAGGAGTGGCTGGAGAGGCGGCATGGCGCCCTCACCTTCCGGCTGACACAGGTACTGACTGGCCACGGTTGTTTTGGCCAGTTCCTGTGTCGTATACGCCGGCAAGAGACGCCCGGTTGTCACCACTGCGGCGACTGCCGCGACGTTATAGAGGACACGGCGCTGCACACTTTGGCGGTTTGCCCCGCCTGGGCATCGCAGCGCCGTGAGTTGATAGCGGCAGTCGGATCGGTTGCCCTCTCGCTCCCAGCCGTAGTTCAGTCTATGGTCCGGAGTGAGAGGTCGTGGAACGCCGTCGCCTCCTTCTGCGAGGAAGTAATTTCCATCAAGGAGGCGGCGGAGCGGGAGAGGGAGCGTTTAAACCCTCTCCCCAACCGCAGAGCCGGGCGCCGGAGGGCGCGCGATGACCTCCAGCCACCCTGAGGTTTGACCTGTGGGTGGCGGGCTTTGTGGGCCTGCCCGCCATCCGTTCAGCACCAGGTCCGAGAGGCGGCGTGCGTGTTCCCACGCGCGCCTCTGTATCGAGTCCGTCTCCTCTTTAGGGGAGAGACAGTAGGGTTTTATTTGAAGTAGTGCCTATTTTGGGTAGGTCTTTCGTGTAGTGGCCTGCCGTTTCATACGGCGGGGCGTAACCTCGGCGGGGTCGCGACCGCATGCGAAAGCGATTCGCGCGGCCCTGTCGATAGTGGTTGTGTCGAGGAACACCGTGGTAGGTTTAGTCGGTATTCCGGGAGGTACATTATCTTTTAACATCTTTCTTTTACCCCGGCGAGTCCGACATAATCCCTCCGCCCGCACCCGCGGAGGGATATGCGTCATTGCATTCTACCACGTAAAAAAAAAAAAAAAAAAATAGATGGGTGACCGCTTAGTGGTATTTCATCTGAGCGTCTCCGTGCTTCGGAGGGCACGTAAAATGTCGGCTCCGGTTGTTGCCCAATTGACAGCAGTCGTTAAGCCATGTCAGAGGCCTACGATCGGCTTGAACAACTCTTGACAGGTTAGACACTAACCACACGAATAGAAGAAGATGGCAAGGCATCAACTGAGAGATAAATTAACCTTTCCGGCCCCGCGCGCACTTAATGTAAACAATAACAGATTACCCGGTAATCGGACACCCGTCGCGCGGTCGGCACTTAAAGCGCCACTTGACACGCCCTATCGATGTTTATGTTTTTGAGCTCTGAGTTATGATAACATCGCTCGTGTTTCTTAGAAATACACATTGTAAGCTACGACAAGTATTATGAATCATCGCATTGAAGTGTATACTTGAGTTTATACGCCTGGATAAACAAAGCAGAACTGTACAAATTGTTCGTTATTGAAAATATTTGTTTCTAAAGAAATATAAATGCTATAAGAAGAGTTTTTACTTTTTCTATTTTCTAGATAAATACTCTTTATAGTAAAACGAAGTATTTATATATGGCTGTGAGAAAAAATTAAGATATTGACATTTGAAAGTGGCACTACCGTGCGTGTCATGGACATTTAGAGCGCGGCAAAAGTAAATATTGAAATTTTTGTTAAAAAATATTCGTCGTAACTTTGTGCGTTGTATTCAGATATTTCTATAGAAACACTAATAAATAACACTATTATAGTGATTGAAACCTGAAATACGATATAATACTGTACTAAAAAACAACAAATATAAAAAAGCGCGGGAAAACTGATAAATGATAATAGGTTACTTTGGGCTTCAGTTTGACAAACAAAATTATCATTAGTCAGTATTGTTTTTATTGTGTCTAAAAATAGAAATATGCTCTTTATAGTTAAACATTTTTTTTTATATATGTCTGTGAGAAAAAATTAAGATATTGACATTTGAAAGTAGCATTGACATGCGTGACGAGTACATTTAGAGCGCGGCAAAAGTAAATTTTGTTTTTTTTTTCACAGAATATTAGTCGTAACCTTGTGCGTTGTTTTCAGATATTTTTATAGAAACACTAATAAATAACACTATTATAGTGATTGAAACCTGAAATACGATATAATACTGTACTAAAAAACAACAAATATAAAAAAGCGCGGGAAAACTGATAAATGATAATAGGTTACTTTGGGCTTCAGTTTGTTATACAAAAATAACGTAAGTCAGTATTGTTTTTATTGTCTCTAAAAATAGAAAGAATAAGCTTTTCAATAATGTATTACACTTATATACTTGCCCTACAAAAAACGACAGTAAACAGCGGCACAAATAACATCGACGAACGAACGCTCGGCGCGAAGTCACGTGACATAACAATAACAATATTAGACAATTATTATTCAGTTAGTAAATGGTTCGTTCGAAAAGCTCAGTTCATTCCGAGTACAATGATATACAATACAAGACTTTAAATACAGGCCTTTCAATACAAAAACGGCAAAAACTAGCGCGCGACCCTCTTTTTTTTGTTGCTTGACGCCTTAAGGCGTCAACGGGGTTTGACGGGTACAAAAGTGATGACGCCTTAAGGCGTCAACGGGGTTTGAGCGGTTAAAGCGTTAATATAATGCTATGTCACACCTTCCTTAGGTCAAGCAGGGATAAACTTTCAATTGCCAATATAGAACAGATATTTATCAACTACAAGACGTAGACGAAAAGATTTAGTATGTACTAAACTTCATGCCAAACATACCTTTGTAAATAAATTCTTCTTATTCCTAGGACTGTTTTTATATAATAGATTGAATAGAATTTTAGATATATATCGTCTAAGTTATAAACAATATAATGTCATTGTTACCAAAGACCTGCAAACACTGACCTACTTCGATACAGAGAATATACTTACAGTTTGTAATGCCTTACGTCGTAATTAATTTGTAATAATATGTAATCTAAGTTATTTTTATTGTATCAATATACATATTTATTTTAAGTTTATGCCCATTGACCTAAACCCTAATATTATTTGGCATATATTTTTTGTGAGTTGGGAAATAGCCTGAAACACAGATCTAAACCTAGTTCAAGCAATCACTTTATAAAACCTAGAGCTTGAAATTAAATTAGAATGCATAATGTCGACCGATTAAAGAATAAGTAAAACATGTATCAGATTAAGGATATATATATATATATTATTATTGAATAAATTATAAAATATATATATATATTATTAAATAGCCTCCAACAGGAACAGGACTTGAAGAAAACGTCATATTCTCTTCCTTTTAAAACAGAAAGGCCATACCTGTCGTTTGTACACAAAGACCTATAAGGCGGACATTAAAAAAATTGCATTTGGTATCTTCCTTCAATCTTGAAGGTCGTCTTGGTGACAGACCGTGCAAATGTCGGTGTGATGTGTTATGTGGACAAAAATCTGGCAGTATAATGCAGGAGACTAACATCAGTGGAAAAGCTTTTACCAACAATGGCATAGAATAAAAATAACTTTCTTAAAAAAGACTTGAAGTATTACAAAAATGGTGTCACGTAATCAGACCCGTCTTATTTTAAACATTGATCCGACTTCGCAGCTATCTAATTTTAGCCAATACGTTTCAAACAATGTATTCTTTCTATAGGCTAAAGAACTATTGTCTACAGCGTAGCTGTCTGAAACTCTACGACGTAGCAACGTCTACGACGTAACCAACATTATTTAGTAGGCTGGCAGGCACTGTTCAGTATTCTAAAGTGATATGACCGCTTTCACTATATAATTATTTAAGAACGCTAACTGAATGGTTAAGTAATTTATAATTTATGTATAATTTGATAGGCTGAACTTGTTCCGGAGGCTGTTAATTCAATTGTGAGGATCTTTTTACAACGCTATTTTGAGACTACGTGCTTTTAATTGAGTTGATGCCAAATTATATTTCCAATCTTTTTTATGTATAATACTTATATTTTGTAGTTTATTGACTTGTGGGATAGAGTTTTAAGAGTTTTGTAGATGAGGATGCTCAAACAAATAAAATGCTCGCAATTTAGTTGTGCCGGATATGTATGCATTCATTGGTACAAATTCACTAACAAATATGATTTTCTAATTAGCACGACGAGTGTACATATATATAACGCGAATAAAAGTGTATGAAAAAAGATTTTAGCATGAGGCACTCCAAAATCTCATCCTATTTCTTTGAAAATTAAGCCGGAGACTAGGCAAGTAAAATTTAACATAAAAGTACTATTACAATGACGGTAATTGTATTCTCTAAAATAATCAAAACATTTACTGCTATTTGATATTCACTTTAAAAATAATTGTATCACAACTACAAACTATAAAGTAATATCATACGAAACAGCCCAATTGACTATAACCTATTCATCATTTTCCTGTATCGTTAATAATGTACCGGAAATGAATCATTAAAATGTCGTCAATAGAAAATAGATATTGTAATACCAATATTTGAGTAAAATTTCAATTTCGAATATATTGCCTTCCTAATATCTCTATATATAGTGTGAATGTGATATCGCATTAAAATGTAACAGAAAATGAGTGGTTCATGAATCGATAGTCATGGTGATGGCGATCTAAGATGGTTAGGCTGTGACGTCATACTAAAGCTTTGTCAACTATTACTACATATTATAAAACAAAGACCCCCACCACGTCTGTCTGTCTGTCTGTTCGCGATAAACGTAAAAATCCGTTACGTAATTTTTTAAAAGCAGAGTGATTCTTGAGGAAGATTTTTTGTTCTCCTGACTCGGCCAATTGATTGTAACGGACCTGATGGAAAGCCCAATTACAGTCCAGAGACAGTGACGACGAGGAGAAGATAGATGTCTTCTAGTCGTCGTCAGTGTCAAGCCGGTCTGACCAGATGCTTCTTCCCACTACGTTTGAAGGACCCAATGTCATAGAAGGGAGGGAACACATGAGCCGGAAGACTGTTCCAAAGTTGTATGGTACGGCATAAAAAGGAATTGCTGAACCTTTTGGTGCGAGACGGGATTGTGCTAACCATTAATCGGTGATTACGAAGAGCAGCATGTGTAGTTCTCAAAAGGAAGGGGGAAGGTGGGATGAGGTCAAATATCTCTTCGGAGCATTCGCCATGATAGAGGCGATAGAAAACACTAAGGGACGCAATGTTTCTACGAAGTTGTAGCGGTTTGATGTCCTTCGTAACCTCCTGGCTGTCGATTAAACGTACGGCATGACGCTGCAGTTTATCTAAGGCGAAGGTGAATTGGTTGAAATGTGACGATGATTGTTATAGATATCGGCAAAATCCATCCGACTGGGAGCTTTCATAGAAAACCTGATGCAACACTGATGTTCTGTTACTCATGGGAAGTCGGGCCGGGTCGCTACTTTACTATATTATGATATTATACACCGATAAGATGTAGTTATGTCATTAGTACACGCAAGCCAAGACTCAAATACTTTACAAGTTTGTTACTAGGTATTTATTGTAATCTTTTATTTTAGATTTATATATTCAGTAATCTATATATTAATACGTGAAGCAAAAACTTTTTTCCCTTTTTTACGAAAATTGCACGGACGGAGGAGTATGAAATTTGGCACAGTTAAATTTTATATGGAGAAGGAGGCGCGAATCCTAATATTTATATAAAATATGCATAAAAAATACATTAAATTAAAGAAAAACACTACACGCACACAACCATGCATTTGACACACGTAGTCGAAGCGCGTAACTATGGTTACATACATCAATATATAATGACATATATCACATAGATAAGACACTATAATTATATATCACCAATATCTTACCGGCAAACTTTGGTCGAATTTCGAGCACTCGGCGACCGTCGGTATATACTATTATATCACATACACACAACACCATCTAGTCCAAAGTAAGCAGAGCTTGTGCTATGGGTACTGGACAATGGATAAACATAAATATATAGTTCTTTTTGTAAATACATACATATTATACACCCAGACCAAGTAAAAATATCTATGTCCATGCACACAAATGTTTGACTTGTGCGAGAATCGAACCCGCTACCTCAGGCGTGGCAGTGGGTTACACCGCCATCGAGGCCGCCATATGGTATAATGGTTGCAACAACTTGTATATGTATATAAGTTGTAAAATACTGAAATTAGTGGCCATGAGTAACCTTAATCTAACAACAAACATAAATGTAAATTCAGTTACTAGTTAATTCACTAACTTACAAACATTGACGTTCATAAGTATTACTTTGTGACCTAAATGCTTAAATGATTTATGACGTCAGGTTGGTGAAGTTTTACTACTGGTCTTAAAATAGGTTTAACAAAATCCTTTGCAGTATATTAGAAGCGCAATGTTTCGAATAATAGCTATCTCTTTCATGTAAGTCCTTCTATATCTATTGTACTACTATCGTATTATTTATATATATTTTCTGTTTCTTTTTGTTTTGTCTATTTGTCATTTCAAATAACTAGTATTATCGTTAACTATTACAGCTAAGCTAAAATGCTTGAGTTACGAGAGCGTTCACGTCGTTAGTGACTGGGTTTTGAATCCAGGAATTCTTGATGACATTTTAATACCTTATCCGTTCACCAACAGCTAATTAATAGAAAATGATTTTGGAAAATTGAATTCTTTGATAAACAAAATAGTGTTCATATACTACTAGATATTTTTACCAAGTACTTAAGTAGAATATAAAACTGTCTTCCTAGAAATTTATTATAGATGCCGTTCATTCAAATCGCAAAGATAAAATGTATTTTTTTTGCCTATTTGACAAAGACACCGATGTTTTTGTTTCATTTCACAAAGGGGTACAAAATACAGAGAATAAAAGACATTTGTTTCTTACATAAAAATAAATAGATCAAATCGAAAAATACGTATTTTATAAATAGATTTATTGTTCAAATGGTTTTGAAAAATGTGTGTATATTCAATATGTTTATATAAAAAGTGTTAAACAAGAGCATAGTCTATCTTTGTGCCAAGATTTAACCAAATCGGTTTATTTACGCGTGCTTGAGTTACAAACGTCAAAATGTAGAGAGAGCCTGATACCTCGCACTCTTTACCAAACCTGAGCTTAAGTAAGTATTCAACAAGGCAATTTTTTATTTAATAGAAATTTATTATTAACTATGATCGTGAAATATATACAAAGATTAACGCTTACTGCCCGGGTAGGTATATACTACACATTTTCACTTGACACGATCTCGCCATATCTCTCTCGCTTTGTTCTCTTTCGTTAAATTCTTCATCGAAGAGTTTGGCATAGGTGTATTATATTCGCATTTCAACAACTAACCATTTTAAGTCCCATCTATTTACAAAGACACTATTGCTGTCTACCGCGCATCGGAAATTTCTTGACATAAAAGTCCGATAAAACTTTGCCGACTCGTGAACAGTAGCCGAAACGGCAGTGCACAGCGTTCACTACTCTTAAGCTTTTCTGATACGATTTCTGTAAAGTAAAACCATGTTTTTAAGCTTCAAACCACAAGACTTGCAACTCAAAAGAGATCCAACGAAATCATATTCAACATTAAACCGTTTCAAAAACTCCATCGTATTTTCACCGCACGTAAAGTCATAACGTTTAGGTTTTGGCGCGCGAACCCGTCTACAAGGCCTCACGTATCCAGTTCTGGAATTTCTCAATAATCCTACATACACAAGCTTAACTCACACTATCCAACGCCAAGTTGCCGATAGATTTGAAGTCCATTGTTGCTAACGTTTGATACGTTATTTTTTTTTATTTTGTGATTGAGGTATTTTTGTTTAGTCATATCAGTCGAGCGACGGTAGCAAATGCGTAAATTATGTGTTAAGTTCGATTTGAAATCGATTTTAAAATGAGTAATGTTGTAAGTTTGGTGAATATATGAGTGATTGAAAGTTTCTTGCCTTTTCATTTCATTACTTTGAACAGGTAACTGTTGATGTCAATTTAAATAATATGGGTAAATATAGCATTCATACGTAATTGTTTATGACCTATATAAATAAACTTTTTTGGCCTCGTTCGAGTATTAACCCCTATATTACAGTGAACTCTTACCATAAGCCAAGCTATAAGCTTGCTTATAAACTATACTATTTCTATAGCAGAACTCTACTGCTATCGGTAGATTTCTATTCTAGCCCTGAGAGTACGGTGACTCATTTATTTTAAAGCCAGCAACGTACTACGGAACTCCTGGGTTTTAAAGTTTCATAAACTGCGAACTGTTAAAAAATCATTTTAATGAGGACAAGCATTGCTACCGCTCAGATATTTCAATCAAATTCAAATGCGTATTGATTGACTGTTTGACTGGTTTGAATGCTGCGTTAACTGTTGTGGATTTGATACGTCAATCCTCACAGATGATAAAGATTTATGATAACCACCAGAGGTAGTTCCTGATCTTTATGTTTGTTATTTGAATATATATAAATTCCTCCACAATTAATTATTCTTAGTATGGCAGTTGTCTTTTAATACTAAAAAGTATAACATTTAATTATCACTTACTTATAAATGTTACAGTAAATGGTCGTCTGTAAGTTGTACTGAATGTTTTTGATAGTGTGATTTTTGGTGCATTGCCAACCGGCACTTGGCCAGTATATAGATGAATCTTATTCCTTTCATTTAAAGAGGCGGACCGTGCTTGGTAGGGGACGACTTTATATATACAAGACTTCTTGACAAATTATGTTTTCATAAATGTTATATATTCACTTAAAGTTATTCCTGTATATCCGAGAACTTAAGCATACCTAACCCTTTGAAGATATAGCAAGAGAGATGTGCGCGTCAAACAACTACATGACTACAGTCACAGTAAAACATATTTTTTAAATTCCTACGTAGTAGTAGGTCCTTTTGCTGTCCACACAACACTTTACCAATCTTCATGCTGTAAAAAATACCATACAATACATCAACCAACTAACAAAATCAACCCACTAATCAAACCCAAGACCGTACAATCGCATGCAAATATAAACCCAATTCGATTCCTGGTTCAGACAAAGTGTTATTAAATTAATCTGTAAAGAGATTCTCACTAGGAGCACGGAATCTGACACGGCATTTGGTAGCCGATAATAAGTAATACATCTCACGACAAATATTATCTATATATTAATACGTGAAGCAAAAACTTTGTACCCGTTTTCACGAAAATTGCGCCGACGGACGAGTATAAAATTTGGCACAGTTATAGCTTATATTGAGAAGGAGGGGCGAATCCTAATATTTTTATAAAATATGCATTAAAATACATTAAATTAATGAAAAAACACTACAAACTACGAATGGCGTTCGCAGTATTTCGGCATTGTTCGTCTGACGTCGTACAATTCTTCGTAACTAGGGTTACATATATCAATATAATAATTTGTTTGACAAAGATAGGTAAATTAACCTGTATAGATCTAAATCTAAATGAAATGTGATTATAAGAATAAACTTCTTAGACAGTGAAACCGTAATAACTATCAAACTTAAAATTTAAATAAATTATGGTTGAATTTCGACCACAAGGCGACCGCTAGTATATGTAATACTCCTAACGAAATGTAAGTATAATTTATCTCTGACTACCCTCAGTGATACTAGCATTATACTATGTACGAGTACGAGGGTGTTCAATGTATTCTCGGTATCGGGGTGATATACTAATGATAAGGGTAATTAAATTATCTCATTAATTAAAGACACTCTTTGAAAATTTTATACTTATACCCTTATAAGTATAAAATTTTATTTTATTGTCACCATTAGTATTCAAGATATCATTACGAAAAGGCAACTACGATGACAGATGCGACAAAGTTGAAAAAAATCGAGCATCGCGCTATGATACAATTCCTTACAAAACAAGGAAAGACTCAAAAAGTTATTCACGAAGAAATGGTGGCTGTTCACCAAGATTCTGCTCCTTGATTATCTACTATTCAAAAGTGATTTAGTGAATTTAGACGGGGTAGAGAGAGTATTGAACTCATGGCCAATGTGTTTTGAGATTCTAAGGGTATCTTACTGATTGAGTACACAAAAAAGAGTTAAAGTATTACTGCCGCATCTTACGCAAACACCCTACGTAATTTAAAGGAGGCAGTAAAAGAAAAAGACTTCGAAAATTGACCGCAGGTGTCTTGCTTCTTCACGACAACGCGCCGGTTCACACAGGGCGCGTTACTAAGGCAGCTGTGCGGGAATGCGGATTTGAAGAAATCAATCATCCACCCTACAGCCCAGATCTGGCCCCTAGTGATTACTTTCTGTTCCTAAACCTTAAGAAAGATGTTCGAGGTAAACGTTTTTCCGACGATAAAGAGTTGCAGGAGGCAATTGATGAACATTTTTCAGACAAGGAAGAAAATAATATTTTTGGATGTTTAGAAATGTTACTTTCCCGCTCTAATAAGTGTATTGTGGTGATGGGATGGAAAAATATAATTTTTTCAGAATTTTCTGCTTTTCTTTCATGCCTATACCGAGAATACATTAAACACCCCTCGTAATTTATGCCAACTTGGTATACATGGCGCGCAGTTGCAAAAGCGCTAGTTAGTCACACACTACATGCGCAAGTTAATCATACGAATCATACGCGCGGCTGGCTTGCTTCGTGTAAACGATGCATGTAACTTACGCAAGTGCCTCAATAGCCAATAGTTAATATAGAATCAGATAATGTATATTGGATTTTATGATTTTAAACTCGGAGTCGTTGCAAGCGGTACGTGTTAGTCAACCGTTAAACTGACTACATCGGCACAAATGCGAGGACGAGTAAGCGACTAAATGGGAAATTTTTCGTATTTCATAAACGATTTTGTCGGGTACATTTCAATTTTATGAAACGTTCGAACGTTTTATGTTGTAAACACTGTTTCTAAATTGGTGCTATTGACAGTAATTGGGTTATATATTGATATATATAAATAGGATTATAAATGGCGGTGAAATTGCCTTGTTAGTACAGGCACAATCAGCAGCAAACATGTAGCTCTAGCTACATTTTAGTTGTTGATTATGTGGTTCTGAGTTGGATTCCTGAGTCGATCAAAGTCCTAATGGACTTTTTATTAGAATATTCTTAGTTGTAGCAGTAAGTCTGAAAATGAAGATACCTGGGTAGACGCTAATAAAACCATAGCATCTGAAATGTTGGTAAGTCTAGCAATCTAGCCTACAGTAATTTCATTTGATTTAGTAGACTCAGTAACCAATATAATTTAACGTAATTTAACGTTCATAAGTTAAGAGTTAAGATGTAGTAAGAGTTAAGATATATATATATATATATATATATATATATATATACGAGTATAGGTGACATTGACAATACACCTCCGCCTATCCTTTAGAAATAAAGACGTAACACTATGTAAGTACAATTTCTTTCTTTCAATGTAACGCTTGAAACATAAAATAACAGTAAATATTTTTTATTAAAAAGCTACGGACGTCAATGGTTTAAAGGTTTTCTATTTAGATTTAAAATATAAATACAGGTGGAACATTCAACAGAGCCGTAGTGCGAGTCATGCTTAACATATAAAGTCAGGATATGTGTGTGCGTGTGTGTGTGCATTCAACGAGCCGGTGACCTATTTGAATAAACTGACTCCTACATGAGCGGAGTGATAAGCGGATAAATATAAACGTTTTCTGTACTATAAATATTCTTGTCTTCAGTGAAAATAATGTTTGATATGATTATGTGTAAATAAAAAATACCGGACAAGTGCGAGTTGTTTACTTTACTTTAGTTTAGTTTTACTTTAGTTGGCGAAGTTTCCGTACTAATTTGTAGGTACATATTATAAAAAAATCTTGTCCTTGCATAAAGACCCTGTTTTTTATGATTTAATTACAAATGTATAGTTTTTAGATTTTCCCTATACTTGTAGTATAAGACAGTATTACTCGCCAAATTTCAAAGATCCAGGTCAACGGAAAATACCCTATAAATTTTGATTCCTTTGAGAGTGTCGAAATATATGTTTTTTAAAGCATAAACGGCCATATCTTTTTTTACGTTAACTTAGAAGTTTGATTTTTTACACAGCTTCAAGAGACTGTAGAGCTGCGTATATTGTTTTAATTTCAACGCGATACCTCCATGCGTTCTTGAGATAAAGGGTCTTGACAGACAAACAGACTGACAGACGGACGGACAACAAAGTAATCCTATAAGGCTTCCGTTTTTTCCTTTTGAGGTACGGAACCCTAAAAACAAGACTAGATTTTGTCCGTGGCGTCGCTGGCGTAAATGTAGTATATGGTATATGACGTAAGTGTAAGTAATGGAATTATTTTCTGGATAAAAGGTACCCTATGTCCTTTTCTGTACCCCTGACAAAGTGCATGCAAAATTTCATGATGATCAGTCGAGTAGTTAAGGCGTTAAGGTTAAGAAAACGTAACAAACAAACTAACTCACATTCGCATTTATATTATCAGTTAGGATTATTTCATTGGTTCCGTGGCATAAACTTTCGTCTGCGTATATAACCGATTAGATTTTTCTGAACACCCCAAACAGAACGAGATGGAACGAAGGAACCCAGGATTCAACCTCTTCATCTTAAATGTAAATAATAATAATAATATCAGCTCTGTATTAAATTGTCCCACTGCTGTGCACGGGCCTCTTCTTAGTGTTAGAAGGGTTAGGCCGTAGTCCACCACGCTGGCCTGGTGCGGGTTGGCAGACTTCACATATCTTCGAGAACATTATGGAGAACTTTCAGACACGTAGGTTTCCTCACGATGTTTTCCTTCACCGTTAAAGCAAGCGATATTAATATATTAACTATTTAATACGCATATAACTTCGAAAAGTCAGAGATGCGCGCCTTGGGATCGAACTCGAGACCTCTGCGTGGCAGTCTAACAGTTTCCCACAAAGCTATCGAATAATGATGAAAAAATTACCCCTATATCTCGGGGATCTTTTAACCCACAGTGCACATATTCTCGACCAACTTGACTTTCCAAACTCGACTGAGGTATGACCCCAAGGTATCTGCACACCAAGTTACAAGTCAAGCGGTCCAGCAGTTCCGAAGTTATGTCTGTCACTAACAAACTATCACTAACAGACAGACACACATACCCACATAGTGTTTTCATTAACCTCTTCGAAGAAGACTCAGAGGTTAATAACCATCCTATTAATATGATTAATGTGAAAATTTGTAAGGATTGATGGATGAATTTATATTTGTTACTCTTGCACGCAAAAACTATTAACCGATTGCGATGAAACTTGGTATCTAGATAGCTGAAGACCTGTGTTAATCATACATTTTACCACGATATTCCTACGGCATCGAAATATACGCCGGTGAAATCGCAGGGTGCAGCTTGATAGATAAAATAGCCTGTTTAAAGTTTCGAGATCAATTCCGTGGCAACCAACTTTTTTTCTTTTTCTCTTTTGCTCTTCAAAATGACCGCACTCCGCCTGATGGTAAGCATCCGTGTGGTCTAAGAGCAGTGGCCTCCACATCGTCCTCATAGCAGCCGAGGCGATTTTGAGGTCTCTACTTTGACGGCCTGAGAAGGTGCTTTTTCACGCTCCGCTTAAAGGACCCAGGATTGAAGGAAGAAGGAAACACGTGCCTTGGCAGAGAATTCCATGCCTTGATCGTTCGGCAATGAGGACCCAAACTTGTTGGTACGCACTCTAGTCGACTCCACCATGTAAGGATGGCATCTGAGCCCAGCACGCGTTGTTCTGGATTGGAAAGGGGAGGGCGGGATCAGGTGGTCTAACTGTTCGAAGTTATTTGCTTAATATATAGTTCATTACCGCTCCTTTTATCGATGATCAAAACATTGTGTAGTATAGAAATACTACACAATGTTTTGTTACACAATGTGTAGAAATATTCCAGAACAGAGCCCTGCGGTTTCACCCACGTATATTCCGATGCCGTAGGAATATCGTGGTAAAAAGTATGATTTAACCCAGGTCTTCAGCTACCTAAATGTTCAGCTATCATAATGTTCTTAGTGAGAGGTGACTAATATTATAAACTAGCTGGCCCGCGCAACTTCGTCTGCTTCACATAAGAGAATTTTTCCCGTTTTTGCAACATTTTTCATTTATGCTCTGCTCCTATTGGCCGTAGCGTGATGTTATATAGCCTATAGCCTGCTTTGATAAATAGGCTATCCAACACTAAAATATTTTTTCTATTCGAACCAGTAGTTCCTGAGATTAGCGCGTTCAACCAAACAAATAAACAAACAAACTCTTTAGCATTATAATTGAAATTAAACACATTATACGGATTTTATCGCGTTGTTTATTTTACTTTAAACACAGTGATTACATAATATTACATAATTTTATTAATATTAGTATAGATGTGAATCTGTGTTTGTAAGTTTGTTACGCTCTCACGCCCTAACTACTTGACGGATTAACATGGAATTTCGCATACACTTTGTAAGAGGTACAGAAAATATAGATGTCCTGTTGCTGAGGTATAACTATTCACAATATGAATGAAAGCTGCAATCGATATCTTTTTTACCACAAATTGTGACCAATTGGGTACCAAAAGACAGTCGACGGCGAAGGGGCAGGCCTAAACGGTAATGGCAAGATGACTTGGACATCTTCGACATTCCTTGCCAGTCCGGCAAGGAATGTCTTCGGATAGGTGGTTTGGAAATCCAAGGGAGAGGCTTTTGCCCAGCAGTGGAACATAACAAAAGGCTAAGAAAAAAATTCACTTATACCCGAAAACTTGTTTCGTTAAAGTTATTGGGTGCAATGTTCAATTGAAAATAATTTAATATGCATATCTTTGGATTTTCCGTTAAAAAGATTATATTTCTATTAGGATTAACACCCTGACTCAGAGAACTCTGATTTGGGTAGATTTAGTTAGTTTGTAAATCTGCCTGAGTTTTTAAAACCGCCAAAAAATAGGAATAGACATGTTAGGTGGTAATCAGAAACTAGAGGTATTTTATTATTATTAGACTAATCTGGTATTACTGTTGAGGTATTTCAACCTATTTTATATTTGAATATATTTAATACTTTTGTTTTTTTTATATTTTAAATTGTTATATGTATACAGTTTATAACGTTTACTGTTCGTTATAAATAGCAATTTTATTCGTAATATAAATAAAATTATTAAATCAATTGTTATAACGCATAAATATACAAACTTTTAGAATTATACCATATACTGGCTTGCGTTTCTTTGCCTACAATTTCGCACTGGTAAAATTAGGAAGCAGGCGTTCAATTTCGTGCAGAAACTTTTGCGTAATTCACATACAAACATACAAACCTAGACTAACTACTAAAATCTAAAATAATTTTAGCACATTTATAGCTCTTATAAAGACGCCACGCCACGAATTACTTTTCTTAATTATTTATTATATTGTTATCGACCAGTTATAATTTAAATATATTATTATGTAGGTATAGACTACTTACTAAAGAAGACGGTACCTTTACCAAATAATTGACAACGGTATGTTTTCAAAAGCTTTTTTACCATATCCCCCGTGCTACAATAAACTGCCAAACTTCCCACACATTGAAATAACATCCAAACTCAGGACAACTATTGCTGAATCACATATTTTTACCTTTCCTCACACCTGTAACATTCAAAGGCACGGCAATGACGTGTTGATCACATAGCCCACCACGCCGAACGTGCAATCAGTCAATATGGGTACATCACTCGCAACATTGACAGTTCTCGAATCACTTACAAATCAGCGCCATTAATCCAATCATGTCCTGATTGGATTAATGGCGCTGCCAAGAATTACAGGACGAAATTTTTTTTAAATTGTAGTGAGCTTGCGTTTGACTGCGATCTCATCTGATGTTAAGTGTCGATGCAGTCGACGATGGAGTTTGCTTGTCTAGAAAATTCAATCGTGACTTAAAGACCCCCAGATTGTACTCATCGGTAAATACAGACCTGGTTGACGAGTTTTTTGCTTTATCAAAAGTTTTGCGATTCATTACGATATGAAATGAAATGTAAAATAATATTTTACTACACCTTGGAATATATTTATTGGCAATAAACGTACAAGTACCAGCCAACGAGATTGGCGTTGATATATTTCAGTCAAAAAGAGAGTACTGTGTGTAATGAAAGCGAATTACATTTTATTTGCAGATGCATAAAGAACCCTTTCAAAAATTTAAACCAGTTTTCATTTTATTATTTCTTAATTTTGTTCGTTAATTAAAGTAGTGTTTACCTGTAAATACGATATATAAATTGAAAATAATGTTATTAATTAACTGCTTTATTTAGCAGTGATAAGTGACTAGTATAAACAGTCGCGGAACAAGGTGCCGATTCGAGAGCCGTGTCGAGTAAAGATATTAGATAGATATATACAAGGTGTCCGGTAATTAATGGATAACCTGCAAATGCCTTATAGTGGAACTGATGGCCGTTCAGAAAATAATATGAAACAAAATCCATCCTAACTACTACCTGAGATATGTGTTTTTTTTTATTACCATGTATAACTTTTCTGTATACTATGACCATAAATGAATGAAATCCATCGGTTTTTTGTTGTTTTATTATTAAACACTAATTATGCTAATAGATAGACAGTCAAAAGTATGCTATGCTATTATAGCTTTCACTTTTTAATATATTTTTTTTATTTTTTATTATTATTTTTTTTATTTTTCTGTACGGCCTTTAGTTCTACTATAAAACATTTCAAAGTTATCCATTAATTACCGGACACCCTGTAGATAGTTAGTATCAACCCATGGTTATTATAAGTATATAGTAACATAGTATTTATTATAAGTATGTATTACATAGTCACAGTTATTATATACATTATTTTAAAAGGCATGGTGTGAGGAAGTTGCCGTCATCTCCGTGGCATGTCAAGCATGATAAAGCCGTTTGTAAAGCTATCTGTTGAATAATTCAAATCATTGACTTTACTAACTATGTATTATCCATATTACTTGTTGATATGAGATCTAAAATACCGATATTGTATTTAATTGGCGATTTAAAAATTATCTATGTGTTTCTTGCAAGTATCTTCTCAGGCTCAAGCTTTGCCTGAACTTAGTAACTAACCTAAATGTAGCTTTAGTAACTTAGTACTCACTAATCAATAGATTTTAAAGTTCGTCGTTTTACTTTGTGACCTAATTTATTAAATAAATGTAGTAGAGCCTCGCTGATTTCAGCATGAACGGGCCGGCTCGACCAGGGAAGGACTACCCTCTCACAGAATATCGACGTAAAATAGCAGTATTCCTACTGTTGTGTTTCGTTCGGTGAGTGAGAGTGCCGAAGGCCCAATCAACCTCTTTCCCCCTTCCCGCTCCTTCTCCTTCCCACTTCCTTTCCTAAAGAGTCAGCAACGCGCAAGTGTTGCCTCTACTGTTGCAGACGTCCTTAGGCTACGGTGACCACTTACCATCAGGTGGACCGTATGCTTGTTTGCCACCATAGTAGTATAGAAAAATATTTTTTTAAGAAATTGACTATTACATAAAATCTATACTTAAATGTATAGATTTTATAAACAATTATTAATTTAAAGATCTTGGCAATTTTCCTTAAACTCACTGAATGAACTATCACTGTAAGAGTATCCAGATCTTATAAACAAAAACAACAAGCAAATTTAAATACTCTCAGAAAACAACTTATCTAGAAATTCACTTAGAATCTCAAGAAAACGTGCATCTTTCCACGTTCGAAGCGGGCAGCGTTCAATAATAGCAAACGAACAAATACACTCCCGGTCATAATATCATTGACACTACATAGAGTGAAGAGTCTTGTCTGATTAGTTCTACCAGACCCCATGTAAAATAACGGTTTTATTTCGCAATATACGAACGAAGCTTGCTGATATTTATTTTATTTCCATGTTTACTGCTGCAATGCAAATTGTATAACTATATACATATGTACCTACATTAAATATTACGCGAATTAAGGCAATCATGTATATTATTTACCTTTGCGCTGGATATTTCCAATAAGCTTAAATGGCCGTAAAATTATAAATAGTTCTTTATTTATTTTAATTTTTGAAGCCTATCACCACAGTTTTAATTCCTGTGCGCAGACGATATTGCAAACATTCAAACAAAGTACGCAAGTACCCAGACTTGGATTGCTCGAGTTGTCCCGAGAAGTGAATAGTTTAAATAGTTGTATTTACGGACCACACACATTTTTGTCCCGTGTGGGGATCGAACCCACAACACTCGACGCACTGGTACAAGTGACTATTTAAACTAAAACACCAGCCGTGCAGTCAGTTTTTAAAGTTCGAAAAACTCTTATACAACAGCTTTGGCAGTCCGTCTGTCTGTTATACAACTTTCAACTCAAGAACCGTAAGAGCAAGAGACTCGCGGTCAACGCCATTCGACTCTACTCTACCCCCGAAATTATTATGACCTTTGAGCTCTGACCTCGAGGTCATGTGGTATCACGTGACCTTTGCATATTACTTGTGCCAATTTTTCGAATTCTAAGATTTACGGCAATTTGTTGCCGTTTCTCACTTGTTTAAATTATTAATGTATTTTATTCATACGTAAGTTGAAGCACTTGCATGAGTTGTATTGTATAAATGACCAAGGCCAGCTGCTGCTTATAATGCATACCAGCATTATGAGGCCTAACAAGCACACGACGTGTCTACACTATGCGTATTTATTAAGGTAGAACTAAAGCGGTTTTTTATCTTCGCTCTATTAAGGACTATTTCTTCAGAAACGTCGTGATTAAACTGATATTTATATACATACCTGTCATGAGAAAATAACATATACGAAACTGTCATCTTCCATATACCGTCAATTATGAAAAAGGTGCCCAATATATAAAAATAACTTAAAAACCTAACGGAATGAGACAAACACGCGTCTTTTTACCTGATTGTGCATTCACGTGGGCAACATATAGATAAGTCATATTAATCAGTCAGTAGGTATACTAGAGATAACCCCACAATAGCTTTATCCTATCCAACATTTGCCACAATTTTTCAAATTTTCGATCTCCGTAAATTTCACCTCCCGAAAACATCTATCATTTATGAGTGGACATATCCCGTATTAATCATTTTTATTGGACAAGAGGTCCCTTTATTGATTGTTGTGATGATAAAAACACCATTAACTCAGTTCGTGTTTTATTCCGCATCGTAATGTTGCGGGTTCGATGCGTTGAAAAATGTATTCGGTTTTTAGCGAAAGAAATTAATGATCGTTGTTTCAAAATGGCGATTTATTAAACCCGGATATCGGATGTGTGTTTTGGGAACAGAGGGAGTTGCTGGAAATATTGACTTTTAATGGAACCGCCGATTTAATGTTATGATTACCGCACAGAGCCGGTGTTAGATTAATTATTGCTTTTGATAAATTAGTTGATTTAAAATTTGGATACAATATTTTTTAGTATATTCTATTTTTATGCGTTTACGTTCGGATGTTTGCATGTGGCTTGCTTTAACTTTATCCTTACAAGTTTTGTAATTGTGGCGCACCTTATTATGCGTGTGTGTGCGTGGTGTGTTCGACAAAGTGTTATTTGGTTTGTCTTTCAATGATTAGTACCAGCAGGGAATCGACAACTATGCCCAGCAGGTGACAATAAGCTTCCTATTATGTGGGACGTGAAACCATAGTTGACCATGTCTATATACCACGGGGACATAGACGTGGATATATATGGATATATATATATTATATATTATATATATATATATGTATATCTTCTTTATATATATAATTCTTCTGTACGTGTGTTGACAGTGAACTCCTCCTAAACGGCTGGACCGATTAGTTTTTTTTTTCGCCTGTACAGGACGACGTCTGTCGGGACAGCTAGAATAGGTATATGTATGTAAAACTGCGTTTGTGATTGTGATTGTTGATTTATTCTACGTTGTTTACATAATAACGGTGCAACGGATCGATGTGGTTTTTTGCATAAACATATTTTATGAGCTGGAGAAAAACATACCCCATTTTTCATCTCGAATAAATGCACAGTTTCCGTGATATAGATCTATAGAGCCACATGAACGGATATAATGAACATTGGTCTAGAAAATTAACTTAAACTAGAACAGAAGATACTTACATCGTAAGTAATTTTGTTTTTCTATTTATAACAATCTGATTGGTAGTTGCAGCAAAAGCTATTTTTTTAATTCTATTGATTGTTAATATTGGACCCCATTTTATCGTAAAACAATATAGTGACTCTTTTATATTATACCAGGTAATAAGTTCTGCAATAATACAAAGGAATAGTGGAATATTCCTTTGTATTGTCGAACAAATAATTTTTTTTCTGGCTGGAGTATCACCAGACTTATACATGATTTAAAAATGTATACAAAACAAAGCAAAAATATTTTACTCTTATTAAGCTTAAAATTTTGCGGGCTAAACCAAGATATAGATCTCTCTTTACGAGGTTTAACACTAAATAAACGAATTCCATTCATGCCAGGCAGGTTTACTTCTAATAAATTGTACCTA
The DNA here is from genome assembly GCA_963675205.1 of Catocala nupta. Classification (NCBI taxonomy): domain Eukaryota; kingdom Metazoa; phylum Arthropoda; class Insecta; order Lepidoptera; family Erebidae; genus Catocala; species Catocala nupta. The sequence goes on from OY776087.1 coordinate 27,507,792, forward strand.
TTTTCTATACATTGTTCAGCTTAAGGTATTTTAATTTACGATGGGCTGAATTAGAAATATTGGGATACCTGAAGGGTAACCGTTATTGCGAAAGGCTATAAAACGAGCAATTATGAGTAAACTGGTGATCAAAAACAAGTTACTGATTTTACAACATCACATTACATCCTTGAGTGTAAGCTGAAATGTAGGATTACAAAATTTTGCCACTTGATAATTCAGTATAATTTAACCGATTCATATTACCATACAAAGTCTCACGCCTATGGACACGTCATGTGTATGGCACCCATTGATAATAGTTCACGCATAGGCGTGCAGTATAGTTCCTTGAAAGAGTAATAATTAGAATAACCTTTTTTGCTAGAATATGGTTCAGGTACAGAGATGGTAATTTTTTTAAATTTTACAATGTATTCTGCCTCATGCGGCGTGCACAATTTAACTAATTAATTGAATACAAAAGTACAAGCAAGGTATTGAAATTACATATTGATATTATTTAATTAGTAAAAACAACCCAGCAAATAAAAGCACATTAAAATTAGCATACAGCACATTACATTACATTTATAATAATAAAGTTGATAATGTCAGCAAGATTATGGATCTATCATTAAAATATTCAGGTAGACGTGTATTTCAATCACATTTCGCCAACTATGATTTTAAGTAGTTTCGCGTAATAAGGCTAATAAGGCTCAGCCACAAGAGTGAGCCTATTCTTGTTTACCGGGAGTTGTCCCAGACATCACGCTACTAAAAGAAAAACTACTTGACAGAAAAACCCAATAATATTTCACGTGGCCTTATTCTTAGTTATTCTAAGTTTTCTAAAATCAGTGTATAAAAAAAGAGTCAAATCATTGGCCAGTAAACATAAAATTAAACACATACGGAATAAGAACAATCGCAGATATTTAAATTTCACGTACTATTTATTTAGCTACATTTTTTGCCAAAATTACAAGACGCAGGCAATCTCATTAATCCCGATACTTATCGATTGGATCCCAATAAATAATAACTTTGATCCCTTTCACAAATTGAGGCGCTGTCAAATGGGAACGCTTGCTTTTATTTCCTTACTGTAACATTTTTGTAATAAGTTCTCCTTATTGATAATACGTAATCAGCAATTCGGTTGCTTCTTCTTTGGGTTGTTTTATGATAATTAGTGGTACAAACAGGACATTAGCTTTTTGTATGTGCTTATATTTAGTAGGTATATTAAGAATTATTTTACAAGCATATCCTATGCTGTGAAAGTAAATTATAACAGAGGAAAATCTATTCATAGATTGTCTTTTTCCTTTGTTATAATTTAGTATAATAATTATCTTTATTTTTATTAAATTTAATAATATAAAATTTTATTTAATAGCTTAGTAGGGAGACCAATAGACTGCAATGCAGAGGGTCTCGGGTTCTAACCTACGTCGCGCACCTCTGACTTTCGGAAGTTATATGACTTTTCGAAATTATGTGCGTATTGATTGACAATTATTGCCTGCTCCGTGCATCGGAGAGCACGTTAAGCCGTCGGTATCGGCTGCCATTAACATCTATGGCAGTCGTTATTGGGAAGTCAGTGCCCTATAATATCCTGACGCTGGTCTAGCCTTACGGTATCGTTAGCCTTCGGGTTGCGGAGATCAGGTGGTAGCCGCTCCGTGTAAAAACTGATATCCAGTCAAATCCGGTTAGACCAGAAAAGCCGACCCCAAGTGTCTTGGGAATAATAAAGGCTAGGGAGAAGATAATAATTATCTTTATTACAATTTGATACCCCTCGGTAGCGTAATGGTAGAGCTATGCCTTATGCACAACTGCAGTTTGATATGAAGATAACTTGACCATTGTGGAAAGATATTCGATACTTTAAAAAGCTGACAAAGCTGTGTAACATCTAGTAATAACTACAAATCAGTTGTTTTACAATCCTTATGTAAGGTTCCTTTTTCAAATCACTACCCTAAACTTTCCAAATTTCAAAACGATGTACTATAGTATGTACGTTTGGGCTACTGTAGGGACACATATATGTAGATGCGTATGCATTTTAGTTACGGTTATGCCGCCTAGTAAGTTTGGCGTCAGTCGCGAATATACGGTGTAAACTACAAGATGTGTATAATTTCTCTCTTATCAAATACTCTTCTGATTATGTAAACAAATACAATACTTATAAGAACCACATTAAAATATATATTTATACATACTCACTATACATACTCACCTACTTTATTCGCTTGCACGTAAAATCTTATTTCCGTAAAATTTCGTCAAACTGCTTACCTGTAACAAAATAATAATTACATTAATAAAAGCGTATTTAATATGCTTTCATGATCTGGAATGATCTCATAACCGATTCCTGAAGCAGGCAAGACCTGTTGGGTTTCAACTCCTCGACTCACGTAAGCGACGCTTCGACGGCCACTGCAACTGCAGAACTGTTTTGGTAACTATAAATCTTATAAATACCCCTCACATTATCTATATATTAATACGTGAAGCAAAAACTTTGTACCCCTTTTACGAAAATTGCGCGGAAAGAGGAGTATGAAATTTGGTACAGTTAAAGTTTATACGGAGAAGTAGGGACGAAACTTAATATTTTTATAAAATATGCATTAGAAATTCATTAAATTAATGAAAAACACTACACGCACACAACCATGCATTTGACACACGCAGTCGAATCGCGTTCGTAATATTTCGACGTTGTTCATCTGACGTCGTATAATTCTTTGTAACTATGGTTACCTATACCTTATTTATATGTAATAGAGAAAAACATAAAACAAAATAGCAAGCTTAGGAATTTTGGTCGAATTTTGACCACTAGCCGACCGCTAGTTTTCTTTAATATACATATCCGACTAGATTTTTTCCGTGGCTTCGCCTAGGCTAGGTAGGTTAGTAACAATACTTTTTTCTGGCTGAAAAAATAGATTTTGAATTATGCCTGGTATCCTAAGACTTGAGAGATTAAGTCAGACATTACATAAGCCTTTACCTTCAAATTTATAAACATTTATCAATTCAAAACTGACACAGGTATACTCTATATATATACAACAAACGTATACCCGAGAAAATACAAGGAAATAGGAAAAAGGTAAAGAATATGAACTAACAAGTATCTGTAAGGACAATAAATTATGATTATCTGATGTACATTTTACATTTCGGCTCTTATCTCGGACCGGGGCCTCCCGACCCTACGAAGTGTCGCCTGGGTCCATTGAACCGTTGTATCACGGATATTTATAATGCCTGTTGTTATACATATCTATGAGAATAAAGGGACGCGAATATTTTAACCTTAATATGAAAACAATGTATCAAAAGTTTTACAATATTAATGTATTGAGGATTTATGAAACAGAATAGATACTCGTTAGTCCATCTTTTGGTAGAAAATGGCTTTGCAAATGGCTGTAAAATAATTTTGATAAGATTCAATGGCGCAGTGGGGAGGCCAACAGACTGCAATGCAGAGGGTCTTGGGTTCGAACCCACGTCGCGCACTTCTGACTTTCAGAAGTTATATGACTTTTCGAAATTATGTGCGTATTGAGACCCTCTGCATTGCAGTTTGTTGGTCTTAAACATTAAAGCGAGCGATATTTAACTACTTAATACGAAATATATAACTTTAGGAAATCAGAGGTACGTATCGTAGCATCGAACTTGACACCTTTGTGTGGCAGTCCAACGGTCTCCCTACTAGGCTACTGCCGCTACTGCGCGGTTATTCAATATGAAAGGTCAGAATTATACCGAAAGCACTGCATTCTAAATAAAAAACATCACAATCTAACCGCTCCCATCTAGCATGCAAGCAATATTTTTTACAACTCAATTCACGTTGCAAAAGCCACCATTTTATTAAAACCCGTGCATCATGCATCATGACTGGCCGACAGCCTGTCTTTACTCTATGATTGATTACTAAAGATGCCAATATGACATGACCTGTTATCCTTGTATTGTGTGCGAACAATTGTTAATAAACGGCAGGTCAAGTTAACTTGGATGTTTTTGGTTTTTAAGAATTTGTCGGTAAAACATTTAAGGTGTATTAATAAATGTTTTGTGTAGTTGACGGTAATCGTATTAGGGTAATTAAGGTAATGGATAAGCGATTGCTTCTCTATAACTGACTTTTAAAGTCGACCTGCCTCGTTGCCATAAGTTTGCAAGTAAAAGACTGCAATGCAGAGGGTCTCGGGTTCGAACTCTCGTCGCGCACCTCTGACTTTCGGAAGTTATATGACTTTTCGAAATTATGTGCGTATTGATTGACAATTATCGCCTGCTCCGTGCCTCGGCGAGCACGTTTAGAGCACGTCGTAGCAGAGCTTACGCGTGAGGCCCTGGTTTGATTACCATGCCTTTATTTCTGGTCGAAATTCTCGATAGAGGTACCTAGTCTAGCAACATCATAGTTAACCGCAGTAGGTTCGCTCTATTTCGTTGTCTTTGAATTATTAAAAATAGTTCTTAATAAATCGAATACATCCATAATAACACTACGAAAGGCTCTGAATCACTATTTCCGCAGAACGCAAGACCACGTACAAAGGCCTAGATTATTATTTAGCTGTCATTACCTATTTCGGTGCGCATGTTGGACGATGAATGTTGGACCTAAATAACTTTTACTAGTTCTACTGTTATCTCAGAAAACGAGACCCTCTCTTATGTTTTTGGAATAATAATACATAAAATATGTAGTAGTCCACTGTCAACTGTCACTGTCACTGTCAGCTGTCCCACTACTGGGCACGGACTTCTTCTTCGTGTGAGAGGAATTAGACCAAAATCTGCAATGCTGTACATATAGTTGCCATATGTTTGCAAGTATCTTGCCGTGTAATAGTGAGCGAGGATTGATTTCCGGGTCAAACAAAATGTTGTTAGCATAATATTATACGACGCTTTTGCAAAGGTTACAATTTACATTGCAATAATAATATAATAATATTCTATCACATACACACAACACCATTTAGCCCAAACTAAGCAGAGCTTGTACTATGGGTACTAGACAATTGATAAACATACATATATAGTTGTTTTTTTGTAAATACATACATATTATATATAGAAACACCCAGACCAAGACAAACATCCATGTTCATGTACACAAATGTTTGACTTGTGCGGGCATCGAACCCGCGACCTCAGGCGTGGCAGTCAGTTACATTAACCACTACGCCATCGAGGTCGTTAAAATAAATCTACTATATACCGATTTTGTCGCGGTTCATTAAAAAAATATTACTTTTACGATAAAAATCATATAACTTAGTTTAATTTCGAAGTGTTATTGGGTATGTCAGGTACGAAGTTTATTTGATAAATAAACATGATAGACTTTTTCGCTAGAAACATACATATATGGTGAAATTAGGGCGTGCGTCTTTGAATATAAGCCAGCTAATTTATGAGGTGATTAATTGCTACCACTCTGGTAATAAACATCTATGACATCGATACATCTTCTAACAACCAATATTGACTCTTTGTCTAGCCTTCATATATCCTAATCACTAGTAAAAGCTTAACCTAATTATAGTCAACAAGTTTCTGTTTTTGGCATCACCCGTGTGACTCCCACGGGATCACATACCGGATGAAACTCCTATGTGTCAATCCAGAACATGGCCTATTTGAGTACTAAGTTTCATAGAAATCCGTTCAACAGTTTACGCGAAGCAGACCTTAATCGTGTTAGTAAGTATAAGGGTATTTATTCCTACCTATATGTTCTCCATAATCCGTAATTTTTAATGCTTCAATATGTCTCGGTGACGCAGCATTAATGAGTACGCTGGCTGTGTATAAAGTGTCGAGTTCTAGACCTGGCTCAAATCGTTCTGTCAATAAAACTCAGTACCAGCGTAGAGACTGGAACTGTACTCGCCAAACGACAATAGACTCATACCCTGATTTCAAAATGTCAATGGTCTAAACGGTTTAAACAGTATGAAATACATTTTCTTTCCGGCAAAATATGGTGATACTTTTATATCTTCAAAACAGCTTATAACACCTACCTAAGTTTATCAAATACTACTTGACCCACGCATCATCAAGATAATTTTCCCTGTTGTTGCAACATTTTTCATTGATGCTCCGCTCCTATTAGTCGTAGCGTGATATTATAGAGCTTATAGCCTTCCTCCATAAATGGGCTATCCAATATTAAAATAAATTTTCATTTCGAACTCGAATGTCAGGTGATTAGCGTGTTCTAACTCTCTAGCATTACAATATTAGTATAGAATGTGTTGAACCTAAAAGGAAAAAGAAATTGGGCCAATAATTAAAAAATTCACGCTGTACTCTAGCAAAACATATTTGTACTATTTATACTATTGTAGAGCAGCGATAGCTCAGTGTGAAGACCAAAAAATGCAAAATTAAATGTAAGCATTTAAACACCCAGACTCGCAACAGCTATTTTTAGAACACAAATATTAATTTTAGGTACTGACATCACTAGTATTGGCAGTACGAGCAGCGATAGCTCAGTGGGGAGATCAAGAGACTGCAATGCAAAGGGTCTCGGGTTCGAACCCACGTCGCGCACCTCTGACTTTCAGAAGTTATATGACTTTTCGAAATTATGTGCTTATTGATTGACAATTATCGCCTGCTCCGTGCCTCGGAGAGTACGCTAAGCCGTCGGTCCCGGCTGCCATGAACATCTATGGCAGTCGTTATTGAGGAAGTCGACACAAAAGATCCCATTGGGTCGAAGTGTCGCCGGTCTGTACTGACTGGCCCCCACACAAGATAAGACAAGATATACTATTGTAACACCATCAAATACCGTGTTTTATGCAAATAAATTATTATTATTATTAACGAAATGTAGATGTAACACTATAGTCTAACCCTTTGTGTATTTGGCATGAGACTATATTCAATCTCTAGATATTCCCGTCTACCAATATAATTATGAGCCAAAATTCTAAATAGAGAATAGTAACGCCCTAATGTTGGCAGTAAATAAATAAAGCACACATTTATAACAAATACTTAGTGCCAAGCGTGCCAACTGAAAAATAAACTTACTGATAATATATGAGCGGATTATGTAAAATATGTGTGGCCTTCGTTCTAGTCCTCGGCATTTTAGTGTTTGGCTAGTTTTACGGTTTGGTAGGACTATCACAGTATTTATTACAGAAGCAACAAGTATTGGAATGTATCTTAAAATCTCTAGTGAGTTATAACTTTATTTTAAAATGGTCAGCTAAGGCAAGACGAGTTAGAGATTTTTGTGAGTTATTTTTACAATGGATATATGGATGGCGTAGTGTGTAAGTGGTCGCATAGCTACTGCCGCCATCTTATCCTATTTTGTGTGGGCGCCAGTCAATACAGACTGGCGACACTTCGACCCAGTGGGATCTTTTGTTTCGACTTCCCCAATAACGACTGCCATAGATGTTCATGGCAGCCGAGACCGACGGCTTAACGCGCTCTCCGAAGCTCGTAGCAGGCGATAATTGTGAATCAATACTTACATAATTTCGAAAAGTCATATAACTCCCGAAAGTCAGTGTTGCGCGACGTGGGTTCGAACCCGAGACCCTTTGCATTGCAGTCTCTTGGTCTCCCCACTGAGCTATCGCTGCTCGTACTGCCGATACTAGTGATGTGAGTACCTAAAAATAATATTTGTGTTCTACAAATAGCTGTTGCGAGTCTGGGTGTTTTAATGTTTACAAAATCCCTCGCCAAATTCCCTGTCATAGGATTATTCCTAGTAGCGAAGGACGGGGTAGTGCGACGGGTAGGGCCTTTTAAGTAAAATTAATCTGTTTGTAGACGACATATTTTTTGTCACGTATAACACCAAACATAATAGTTCGAAGCGACCACATAAATCACTGTAATTAAAATACAATTATTATTATTAAAACAATTTTATTATATTATGTTAGGTTCGGTTAACATGACACTTTCGCTTAATAGATAGTAATACTTTCCTACGCATTTGTTTGATATACCAGTGTTCATAATTTCAATAAAAGGTTTATTCCTTATTATGCTTTACATATTCTGTGATAACATAGTTGCCGAAAACATTTATCCAAGGAAGCTGAAGAAAATACTTATGAACTATATTTACATGTAAACAACAAATTAATTTTCGAATCATGTCAAGTCGCAATTGCGCTGAATTTGTATTAAAATTAAACGAACCGATGTAAACAGGTCAGGTTTTGCCTAAGACCAGTAATTACTTGCACGAAAATTATTAGGTTATATTCGAATGCTTATGAAAAAGACTTATTTCGTGAATTTACTTGCATTATGCAATTTGTAATTTGTCGTTCTATTATCGTGGTTAATGAACAGAGGCGGCCTAATGGCAAGTAGTTACAGTTTTTCTATGAAAACTTGCAGTACCATGACAAAGGTATTTTAATTTAGTAATACTTCTACTACCGCATTACGGATAATCAGGGCTTAAAACAAAGAAAACAAGAAACACATAGACTGGGGGAAATAATAATTGGATCGCACAAACAATTGTTCAAGGCGAGATTTGAATACATCACTCAGTGCTGTGACAACCGCTTCGCCATCTGTTAAGTCTTTAAGCATTGTACTGTTGCGTTTCCGAGAGAGATTAACTAAACTTTATTACTGCAGCCTATGTCAAAAGTGAAGATGCTGTGCTTGTGCTACCAGTTTAAATGATAAAGATCACACTGATCACCAAGTGACGATACAGCACTTTCTTGAAGCGTCTGACAACCCTTCATAACTCAGGAATGCATTACAAGGTTATTGACATTTACACTAGTCGGGCTGCTCCTGTGTAAGAGCAAATTCACTTCTCTTATGGCAAAAAGAGCTTTCCCTTTAAAGTTTATACACACCTTGCTTAGTAAATGTGGCAACAGCAAGCTATTAAATTTTGTTAGTATCAGAGTGATAAATTGATCATGCTGATACCAAAAAAAATGTGCCAAGAGATGATGAAACTGTTGAAATAAAGACATATTATGTCTCATTAGACATAATGTCTTTATTTCAAAGGTTTACAGTTTAGTAACTTTACGGTGATTTTAAACGTATTAGAGTTATACTATGCTTTTACTTTCATAAAGAGCAGCGATAGCTCAGTGGGGAGACCAACAGACTGCAATGCAGAGGATCTCAGGATCGAACCCACATCGCGCACCTCTGACTTTCGAAAGTTATATGACTTTTCGAAATTATGTGCGTATTGATTGACAATTATCACCTGCTCTGTACCTCGAAGAGCACGTTAAGCCATCGGTCCCAGCTGCCATGAACATCTATGGCAGTCGTTATTGGAGAAGTCGACACAAAAGATCCCACTGGGTCGAAGTGTCACCGGTCTGTACTGACTGGCCCCCCACACAAGATAAGATAAGATAAGATACTATGTTTAATCACTTATCATTCAAAAAGGCATAACCAATTACGAACAAGTCACCATCTTCTCGAAAGAACTCCTTTACAATACTGCGAACAGACGTAATTAACGAGTGAAAATTTCAATCAACCTGTTCCTAATCCCTTACTGTACACCTACATACGGCTGGAATCCATTACTCTACATAAATCCCCACGCTAACACATATGTGTCTACCCCTATTTATCACCGCGACATGTTACTACAATCTCGCATCGATTACAGGATGATACTAATTAAGACCGCCACGCACCTGCTACAAATAATACCGGCAATTTTGCATGAGCAAAATAATAATGAAAGCGCCTCTGTTTATACAATGTCCTACTGATGAGCCTCTTGTCAGAATTAAAGGAAGTGAGCTATAATCGACGCTAGCAATATGGTATAACAGATAATTATGTCTCTTACCGTCTTGATAAAAATCTTACGCTGAGACTGATCCTATCAGGAGTTAGTAACCTTTTATCTGGTTTAAACTTAGAAGGTTTAACATATCCAAGAAATATTAGAACATTTTTACGAAGATAAAAATATTCAATATAACTTTTTAAATTGTTTATAATATTTCTAGCCAGCAGCGATAGCTCAGTAGGGAGACCAACAGACTGCAATGCAGAGGGTCTCGGGTTCGAACTCACGTCGCGCACCACTCACTTTTGGAGGTTATATGACTTTTCGAAATTACGTGCGTATTGATTGACAATTATCGCCTGCTCCGTGCGTCGGAGAGCACGTTAAGCCGTCGGTCCCGGCTGCCTTAAACATCTATGACAGTCGTTATTGGGATGTCAGTGCCTTATAATATCCTGACACTGGTCTAGCCTTAGGGTATCGTTAGCCTTCGGGTTGCGAAGGTCAGGTGGCAGCTGCACTGACTAAAAACTGATATCCAGTCAAATAAAAAAATTAGACCAGAAAAGACGACCCCAAGTTACTTGAGAATAATAAAGGCTATGGAGAAGATTTCTAGTTTTTTGTGTTGTCAAATTACTAGTTTTCTTGTTAAGCCCTCGAGCAAAGCTAAATGCTGAATGTTGAAAAGCTGCATGTGACGATACAGAGAAAATAAACAAATCACGTACGTAAAAATGCGCAACGTGCTAGTTAGGCAACTATGTGTGTTAAGAGTGGATTCACCTCGATAGCTTAATGTGTAGAGATCAATGCCACGATCTATTAATCGCAAGCGCAAGACTTATAAATAAAACTTTGAATATAAAGGTTTGACCGCTTTAAGTTGTGGTTTTGCTACAATCACTTACTAAAAATAGATATGCAGCCGAACCGGTCACGGTAGAAAGTCGACCTCATTGATAAAAAAAGATTTATGATAATACTATCCGATTCAAGTTGATAATCATGTATTCGATATAATCCATTGACTCAGTAATTTAAACGCAATTGTAAATGACTATTTATCAAATGCTCTTCAAACTGTCACCAAATAAGCTCAGTATCGTTTTCAAATTAATCTACCCTAAAGAAACTAGCTATCGTGAACCATAGGGGCGTTCAACAGGGGTTATAGGGGTTACTGGGGTTCTAACCACTTGACAGGAGATCGAAGGCGATAATTAATTAGGTCAGCATATCTCCCCCTTTGGAAGGGAAGCGATTGAAATTTTGTGACGACGTGGTTAAAACTACCTGAAACTTCTAAGCAAATGAAGCTGCGGGCTTGACTCTTATTTCTAGCGTATTGAGTCATTAACTATTTTTTGCTTAGGTCGCTAATATGTTTCTTCGTCGTTTGCTAGTAATTAATTAGCCCAATAGTAAAAGCCAATCCCAATATAGAGGTTGACACTACCAAAGTGAATAGAATTTAGTTTTCAACTTGACGGCATTTAGTCTTTTTGAGACTTACTCAAGGTAAAATTATATTTGAAATGTAAACTGAATGTAAGATGATTTTATAGATTTATGGCAAAGTTATGAATATTGTCTAACACAAACCAATGTCTTTGTATTGTAATAAGATTATTCGATCGTTATTCGAATAACAATTAATAATCTATATTCTAATTGAAATATAATTTTATTTCATTGGCCTCAATGCTTTAGTAATGCTAACCCCATGTGAATTACTTAAAACAAAATAACCACCAAAAAGGATTTGTAAATACCTAATATTTATACAGCCGTCCAGCTTAAGTATTACATGTTAGTGATGATACAAACAAAAGTTTATAAGATATAAACATTCACACTTCACTCGTGCAAAATCCCGCAAACACACCATGCATCTTAAAAATTCAACACCACACACAGCTGTAAGTTCCACAGTAAATTACACAGTTGTCTCGGAACACCGGAACAGGGCCAAAACAAGCGGGAACATGGAACAAGAAATGGCCGAACTTCTTAACTCTTTCGAAGGAATTTATTGGTACGGTATGTTAGATTTAAGGGCGATTCAGGACATATTTAACTGTAATGGAACAGATAACGCCTCGAAACTTTGACTGATGTAGTTTATTATGATGTTGGCCATTTCGGGTGGTTTAATTACTCTGGGAAACCTTTAACGTTATCTGACAACATCAGAAACATTATGGAGAAATCAGGTCAATTTTCATGCGCTCTTGAAGCATGCTATAGTAAAAATAAAAAGTCAGTAATTGTTATTTATAATTAAATATGATTGAAATTAAACTACTATATACGGATTTTATCGCGTTGTTTATTTATCACTGTATTACAAAATTTTGAAAATATTACACTACTACTACTATTGATTTTATTTTACTAATTTATAAGCTAATAAAATTATTTAAGGTATTAAATCTATTTATTTTTGGTTTACACTTTATCCGAAGTTTCGGTTGCTTTTCAGCAGCCATGGTCACGGGGAGACTACTAACTAACAGAAGACAATATTATGTAAATATGATTCTTAAAAAGATGAAGATATGATTCTTAAAAACAAGACTTCTGCATTAGATACAAGCACCGTGTCGCGGGAGACTTTAGAGCCATTGACACAATGGACTTAAAAAACACCCAGTCTCGAAACATTTACTCGTTGATCAGACAAATTTCGGAAATCAAGACTACATCACTGGCAGTGGCGCTGTCTCCCACTGCCATATGGACATTAAATGAAGCGTAAGTTTTGCACATCAATACTTACACACGAACACATGCAATCAACAAATAAAGCGTATAAATGACATAAAATTTGCTGAGGCAGTTATCAAAGTTAAATAGCAGCATATTAAAATTTGCCCTTACGTCTAATTGATAAGTTTTAAAGTGTCGTTTTACAAATGTTTCTGGTGTAACAAAAAAACATTATTATGATATCTAGAAATTATTTCGCTTACAAAAGATACTTGTGGATAGAGATTACCGTGGAAACTATTTTACTATCTTGTCCCATGGCCTATATTTGCGTTGTCTCATGAAGTTCGGGATCCGATTCACGAGTCAAGCAGAATTGTTGGGTTTACTATTAGACAGCTTTAAATTTTTGACTGCCCGGCGTCTTTGGTCGTCTCGCCGTTGCCACTGCGCCGAATGTTGTGGGTTCGAATCCCACACGGGACACAATCCACGAATATTCGTTCCGAGTCTGAATGTTCTTTGTGTTCTTCGTTTGAATGTTTGTAAAATCTCCCGCGATATAGGAATTATACCAAGTCCCGCACTAGGAATACTTCCTTATATAATTAAAAAAAACAATTCTACGAAGCAGCACGCAGTCTGAAAACGCACTCGATAGTAGGCAATTGCCTCGCCCTCTATTACGTATGTTACTTTAATACTATAGTTGGCGAAATGTGGGTGTAAAACTCTTTTGCCTAACCCTTCAGAATATAGGAATAAGTCTTAATATCAATGAGACTATAAGAACAAATTACGAGTTCCTTTTTGCACCAAAAAGGAAGAGCGCTGTAAATTAATTGCCTGAGTGAACTAAGAACACTTTCCGACTGAAGACCTAACATTGAACGAGCGGGGTACCAGAAGTATTTTATAACAATTAAATTTAATTCGAGAGCTTAAGTAGACCAGTAGCATTCATTGTTAAATAGTAGTAAATACTATTGGTAGTTTTGCTAAAGCTTCTTTTCGCTTGAACGTAGCTATTGTGTTCAAGTTTCGCAATGAAAGTATTGAAAACCTTTACCACGAAACATTAATTAAGTTCTATTCAAAGTCTTGCTTGTTATCTCTTGCATACTTTTTACCTGGTTTTCCAGTATTGTTAGCAAATAAATACTTGCGTTAATATACGACAAAACTGCAATAAATAGCGTAATAGGTAAAATATTAATTTCAGAGAAGCATTTCTCATATACTATTTACTATTTTCTTTATGCAAATTTAAAGTATTTACACTATGTTGCATATGAAAACGATTTTCTGTTTAAAAAAAAATAATGTAAGAATAACATGTTCATGTGAGAATAATATTATTTTTCTTCTACTAAAAGTAATTTAAACCGTACGTACATAGGTAATTTATGTTACTTCATATCCTTGCCGTCGCTCAACCGATTGAAATAGATCATATATTGTTAATAATTTTACTTCTGTTTACTTTTTCTTGTAGTAAATATTATGAAACAAATTATGCTTAATAGTAATTTACGATTAATCAACTTACACGCATATGCAAAATTTGTGACGAGAAGTGTATAAAATTTAACCTACATCATCATTATCATCTCAGCCGGAAAACGCCCACTACAAGACATAGGCATCCCCTAAAGATTTCCACATAGACTGGTCTTAGGCCGCCCACAAAAGCTTTTAAAAAGAAGATTATTTTATTTTTAATGTACGTAAAAGAAACTCAAACATTTCCAGTGCTCATTGTATTTACACCGAATAAATCACAGTTTTGTTTTCGTACCGTAGGCAACGTTCTGAATCTGAATGTAGGTGAGAATGTAACGATAATAAATCGTATCATATGACTGCACGGATGCCGTAGTTGGTTTAGGTGATCGTCTCGCCACTACCATTGCGCCGAGTGTTGTAGGTTTGAATCAGTATCATCGGAAATCCAGAGGTCCCGAGTTCACTGGAACCTCTACAACTCCGTAGGGACATTGCCTCATTGGCTCATTGTTTCTACAGAATATACCACGGGGAGTGCTCTGAAGAGTTATTTCACCTTATCCCGCCCTCCCCTTTCCTATCCAGAACAACGTGTGCTGGGCTCAGATGCCATCCTTACATGATAGAGTCGACTAGAGCACGTACCAATAAGTTTGGGTTCTCATACCTCTGCCGAATGATCAAGATATTAAAATTCTCTGCCAAGGCACGTGTTTCTTTCTTCCTTCAATCCTGGGTCCTTTAAGCGGGGCGTGAAAAAGCACCTTCTCAGGCCGTCAAAGTAGAGATCTCAACATCGCCTCGGCTGCTATGAGGACGGTGAGGAGGCCACTGCTTTTAGACCATATGACTGCTTACCATCAGGCGAAGTGTGGTCATTTTGACGAGCAAAATAGAAAATACAAAAAAAGAATTTTAAACGAGACAAAACTTTTTGTGATCCACAAATGGTTATTGTTTGAATGTTTGTACAATTCCCCGCGACACAGGATAAATTCTTAGTGCGGGAGTGGATTTATTAATTAAAAGAAAAAGATATACGTCAGAAAACCGAATAGTTACAATTAGATGAGAACGTAATGGTTGGAAATCATAGCAAAAAACCGATCTTTACAATTGTGTGTAAGTAAGTAATGTAAAGCCTCTGGACTTTGTTACATATATGGCTAAACTGTATGAGATAAAGTATTAAAACGCCGCTGGCGTAGTAAGAGGTACCTCACATTAATTAATAACATTAGTGGCTGTTAGATAGCAGGACGGCATCGATTTTATTTTGTATTAATAAGCTGTGTGCAGGTTTTCTTTCGTCTTGGATTTATTTACTTATTTTGTATTAAATAGAAATTGAGCCAATTACACTATTTAATCACAATATTATAGCATAAATTTCGTTCTCCTTACAAAACCTCATACATTCTAATAATAATACCTTCCATTCATCCGCAAAAATACCAACTACTGGGTTAAGGTCCAAGAAACTGTTCAGCTACTTTAGTGATTAGCCGTGTATTAACCGTCGCACGCTTTAACTCACCCATATCTAGGTATGAGTGAGTTTAAGCGTGCGACGGTACGACACGCTGGAAACATGAGCAATCGTTACTTTTCACCATGATAATTGCTGTTAGGCACAAACAATCTGCAGCATTTGTCTTGAAGACTCGGTGGAATCAGATAGAATTTGCTAATTTATTTCAGATCGTAAAAAAAACATATGCAAAAAGAGGCCTTTGTTCTGTAGTGAGATACCAAAACCAAAAGCGGTCACCGAAAATAATAGACGCTTCCAAGATTAGATATACATATCCTTCGCGCGTTGCCAAACCTTATAAAGGAGGAACTGTGCTGCCAACGGAAGAGCAGATGATGATCACACCGTCCCCTCAAGGAGCCTCAAATTCTGCTCACAATAGAGACATAGCACAAGGTATTTTGGTGAATTACATCTACAGAGTGGCGGTTCTTATATGGTAAATACCTCAATTTGGGCAAGATATCAGAATAAAGTTTAAATTCAGTTGAACCTCACCTACCTATATAAATATTTGTAAGCGATGGATAACGTCTTAAAATTATTATTTTCGGTGTGATCTTACCCATAGCACGACCAATATGACCCCTTTGCTAACACAAGCATCCTTCACGGGGTTATTAAAATATAGTCATCTGAAAGCTAAATAAGAAAAAGACAGTGGAAAATTTCCCAATCGCCTATATTCAGCACTGAACAACTGAATCAATGATAATGAAATATCTGGTAATTGGACCAAATCCAGCAATTCGAAGTTACAATGGAAAAAACAGTCTACCAAATGTGTCTACCACTCAAATAGAATTATCGACACCGCAATTTCATCGTTCGACGTTCACCAATTCAAATGTTCAAAACGGATTTCGCTGTAACACCTGAAGATTAAAATATAAAGGGTGGATACATGTCGCATTACTTACGCTGTCTGGTGTATTCCACACCTGCGTAGACGAATTATTTAATAACTCCGCTCCACATATGTCGGAAGATCCGCTGAATTACACGGAGATGTCATATTGATTAATGTGTGTTGTACTTGATAAATTGTGTGTAATTGTCATTTATTGTGAGGAGGACACGCTTCGAGTGAAATGGGTTAATGAGCATGGCAATAAAATGGGTATGATTAACAGTTTCTAGAAATAAATAAATAGTATTTGAGTCAGAATTATTAACTTATTAGGATGCTTGACAGTTTTTAACACACTTAGATTGACCTAAACTGTTCGAATGAATGTATAAATGTTATAGTATCTTTCAAGCAATCATAAATTATGTAAGCCATAGAATATGGCAGAAATATACCATACGTACAATGGTACATAACAAGAAGTTCTTGCATTCATGTAATTGAGAACAGACGCGTTGACCAATTATTTAGAAAAGTAATAATAAATAAGTTATAAATAATATAATATTCTACCACTTACACACAACACTATCTAGCCCAAAATAAGCAGAGCTTGTACTATAGGTACTAGACAATGGATAAACATACATATATATATATATAGTAAATAGATACCTACCTATTATACATAGAAACACCCAGACCAAGACACACATCCATATTCATGCACACAAATTTTTGACTTGTGCGGGAATCGAACCCGCGACCTCAGGTGTGGCAGTCGGTTACACTAACCACTACGCCATCGAGGCCGACGATTTTGTGACCTCGTTTTAGCGATAGCCGCACAACGCAATCTGTGTCATTATTACGCTTCCGTACAATAAATATGTGCAATTTATTAGTGAAGATGTTTACTGTATGAAAATACAGCAACTAATAATATGGAGGGCAGTCCCATAGAAGTAGCTGGACCGCTCGCATGTCACCGTTTTTACCTATGTTAATGTATATAATACAGCAGTATACTTGTATATATCTTAAATCTTTTCCTTGCGTTAGTTTACTGAATTTATTGTATTGGAAGGCCCATCATCTGTGATACAGTTCTTAACTAGTACAGGGATGGGTGACCTTTCTACTAGTTTAATCATTTTGTACTTGTAATTTAAATATACCTTCACACAATATTTGTAACTATTGATTTTGGAAATAAAAAATATTATTTTTATTATTATAGCTGTTACTTCTTATTGTCCAATATTTATATATAAAGCATTAACACGATCACGCTCATATCACATTTGTAGTCCCGGTGTTTGAAAAGGCAGTACATCCTTCAGAGTTCCCACTACGGTATTGACTTTAACTCCCGGTGTGTAAATAGTGTTAATACAGTAATTTCTTAGCACTCTCCCAATCTTGTCAGTTATACCCCAAACGTAGGCATGTAGGCGGGTTGTCTGTTTACTGCCGGATGTCTGTATTTCTTTGTGGACTGAGTCACTCGTTGACTTACATTGGTCCTTTGATCTATAGTCGGTTAGAAGTTTCAGAGTATGGAAACAGTCAGTGTAGTATGTGGAGTATATCGAGAAAACAAAATATGCAGGTGGATTTAGAATAGGTGAATTTTGGAAAGCTGACTTCATCGCGCCAGTTTGCGTGTGACCACAGCAAGTGCAATTGGGCTAAAACGTCGAGCCTTTCACAAAGGTATGTAAATATTGAGCATCATCTTTAAATACCTGTTTCCGTTATATAAATTATGCAACATGAAGTATAAAAGTGATTGTCCAATATTCTCCAATATCGTATTAAGTGATACTACTAAACAATTCCTAATATAATTACCCAAAAGACTATTGCCCGATTCGGGCTTGGTCTTATCTGGATTATTAGATCCTATTTTGCAAATCTACATATATATTGGCATTATGAGCCCTTTTCATCGTCTCATGGTTGGCGATTATACCGACCTATTGTGAAGTTCCAAGTTTAATACTCAAGTCAAGCAAAGTGTTTATACTTTATGTAAAGTAAGGACTTAACCTATAAAAGAAATACTTTGCTAAAAAGTAGAACACAGACAGACTCTATCTGGCTACGAAAGTAGCAACGTGGATCTGTCTTAAAGCGCATTTCTTTTTAAAACAAATCGCGCTCTAGGTTTAATTTTTGTATGGATTGAATTTACAAACATTCAAACAAAGAAGACAAAGAACATCCAGATTAAAAACAAGCATTAATGGCTCACACATTTTTTTGTCCTGTGGTGTGGGATATGAATCCACAATACTTGGCGCAATGGAAGTGACGAGGCGACCCCCGAACTTTTAGGTAGTTTCCAATAAATAGCTTAGAGAGCAATTCTAAAGTCCACAGTTTAATATGTGGAATCTAAACAACTACTAACTAAATCCACTTATAAAGGATATTGAGATTTGAATATGTAATTAATACACGTGCTTCTAACATCCAATATCTAGTTACAATCTAAATTTGCACCTGCCAATAACGTTAATACGTTGTACAAGACGCCAATCTTATGCACTGATGAGGCGACGAGCTCATTACCTACAGCGTTACTCGACGAATTTATTACACGTTAGTACATAACACACCTGTATAATGCAGCAGTTGTACAGTCAGCAATATAGGTGGCTGAATATGCAACAAAGTAAACTGGCGAACTCTCTAAGGTTGCCGGCCCACCTCGTACAGAAATGAAAATGTAATCAAGGTATTGCTAAATCACACCAATTATCATAAGTTAAAAGACAATTATATTAAGAGTAGGAATAAAGAGCTATATGAGATATTATTGTAGGTTATAATTTGACGACATTTTGAAAATACAAATTAAAAAAACATGCGGGACAGTCTTTGGGGACTGCCGATAGAAGTGAAAACTAAGTAACTAGCGTGCGGTGACGAAGACGCGAGTTGCACGCTTTTTATTCACCCAAAAAGTACACATATATACACAGTATACATATAGCTCATGGAAAGCGTTCGGTGACGATGACGCGAGTTCCATGATTTTTGTTCACCCAAAAAGTGCTCAACGCGCCAAAACAAAAAGTTTTCACTTCAAAAATTCACAAACATTTAAAATAAAATAAGCCGCTAGGAATAACGATGTGGAACTTAAAAATAATTCGTTACAATATATGTTTCTAGATTGTCTAAGCTATGGTATTTTCTGTTTGAAAAGATTCAAAACTAATAAAAATATGTGCTATTTTCAGTATGCGTTTAATTATTGTTTGTAGTGAGCTGAATTTGTCCAATGCTCATTGTAGGTGAATTTGATGCATGAAAAGCCTAATCATACATTTGTATTTTTGAACTATGATTATATCTATTACCTATTACTGTTATAAAAAACTAACATTAGTTATAAATTGAAATCTCGCAGGTGTGTTTGAGCTTAAGTTGCTGACTGTACCTTTACTTGCGCTATGTAGTCTAATGCACCTCACGTTATTCCGACTGACGGCATTTTAGTTTAAAATAACATTAGTTTATTACTGCTCTAATTTAAAATAACATAACTTTGTACCAAGGTGGCGCAGCGCCGTGGTGGAGAAAAGTGTTTTTGGGTTTTTCTGTCGAGGAACTAGCACAGAGTCTAGAGCTGTTCTCAGTAAAGGGCAATATGCTCGTTACCTATATACTTATCTAACTTACTACGATAGCCGAATAAATTTGGGTATAATATACCTATGCATACCCTTCGGCGATATAAGCATGAGGGTGTATCAATGTTATCAAAATTAGCACATTGCTGCTAGTCCAGAAACTGCAGCGATAGCTCAGTGGGGAGACCAACAAACTGCAATGCAGAGGGTCTCGGTTTCGAACTCACGTCGCGCACCTCTGACTTTTCGAAATTATGTGCGTATAGATTAACAATTATCGCCTGCTCCATGCCTCTGAGAGCACATTAAGCCGTCGGTCCCGGCTGCCATGAACATCTATGACAGTCGTTATTGGGAAGTCGGTGCTCTTTAATATCCTGACACTGATCTAGCCTTAGAGTATCGATAGCCTTCGGGTTGCGGAGGTCAGGTGGCAGCCGCTCCGTGTAAAAACTGATATCCAGTCAAATCCGACAAAAAAAAGACTACAAAGTGAGACCCCAAGTGATTTGGGAATAATAAAGGCTAGGGAGAAGAAGCTACCAGTCCAGAAACTTCCATAAATCAACATCCGAAACGGCATTCACCTTCAAAGCTTCGTTCCTACGCGCAACTCCGAATTACAACATATTTAACATGAGTGAAGCCGTATTATAGTATAGAGGACTAATTAATAGGCTTGTTGAGAACCGCCTCATGATATATCTTGATAATTATGATACATATGTATTTACTACGATGTACGGTAGATACATAGGTTTAGAGTTTGTGTAGCGAGGCGGTAAATTGCTGTCGAAATACGTCTTAACTATTCAGCTTGTAAGACCTTGATTAATCTTAAAATTATATGTATACATCATAGTAGGAATAAGTAAAGGTATCTTATGTACGCCAATAAGCTCACTGCCTTTTACGTGCTACAAGTTACGGGAATATAAATGTGACTTAATCCTTATTTATATATTATAAACGCGAAAGTTTGTATGGATGTATGGATGTTTGTTACTCTTTCACGTAAAAACTACTGGACCGATTGCGATGAAACTTGGTATGTAGATAGCTGGAGACCTGGATTCACACATAGGCTACTTTTTATTACCCGATATTCCCACGGGAACGGGACGTACGCGGGTGAAACCGCGGGGAAAAACTAGTGTATGTATATATTATTATGTTATTCATACTTATTATATGCATGGTCGTCGGTTTATTGTACTCGTATTATGTTTATTCTCGGGAATCTCTTTCTCTGTCCAGGTCTCTGACCTGGTCTCTAACCTGGTCAGACAACGTTCGCCTAGGTCTTCTACGGTTGGTTCTGGGTGGCAAGGCCTCAGGGGACCCTGCCACCCGTGAGTAAGAACACATAGAGGGCGCGCGCGGTGTACCCGCGCGCCTTCTAACGTCGAAAGGGGAGAGCAGTGAAATGCTCTGCCCCGGGGACGAGAGGAGGTTGGGTCCCATTGACCCGGCCGGCACCCACACGGGGGGGCCTGCTATGGATGAATCTTTTTAGACTCCCAACTGCCCCCCCCCCCCCTCCCCATTGGGTGAGAGAGGGAACACCCCAGGTTTTTTAGTGGATATACCAGCACTCGGCTGGTGAGTCCCACACGCCCCGCCGGTGCCGTCCCCTAGCCGGCGGGTAGTGCATCAAGCATTTTTCCTGGGTATCAAAAAAAAAAAAACGGTCTTCCACGATTGTCTCATTAACCATTCTACATTTATTGGACACTTTGCCAAGCTTTACGTTGCATCATATGTTTTTCTAAAAGAGAAATAACACTCGCCATCTTATGATCGGTTAGTACAAACCTATGCTACAGGACAGATGAGGCATTCATATATGACGAGAAATGGATGTTCTCAATATTACTATAATTTCAACTTATTTTCATTACAATATAATTTGATGTCGTTTTTCTTCTCCCATTGTTTACAGAAATATATTTTTCATAACTTCCATCCATGGTCTCATAATATAGGTTTACGTTTATAATTGCGACATCTCGTAGTTTTCTTGTAAAACATTTTAGTAACCTTCAGAATGCAAATCTTTACTGGTGACTTAGGTAATATGCCCGGTAGATCACAGAAAACCTAGGTCTAGATTAGACTAGCAGACCAGAAAATTATATAAGACATAACTGTAAAAATGTATTTGTTACACCTTAGCTTACACTTTGAAGAATATACAGGCGTGTTTATATCATCTGTGAAACATGTTTTTGTATTTTTAGGATTCCATAACTTACCGCAACCACTAACACATGCGGTGTAGGTTATGCCGTGCCGAATTTGGCTCGAAATCAACCTATATATTTTTTACAGGGTGGCTTTTTCACCCCTTACATTAACAATTTCGCTCAAACGAATCACCCTCGAGTTTGATTTTACTCCAGTAATATTAACAAAGGTAAAAAGATGCTGGTGAGGTAAAACATCCGAGAATTTTTTGCGATGTCTGAAATATCCGAATTTAAACAGCATTTCATATCAGGTAAGTTTATTCAACATGGATAATGTCCAATAAAGTTGTTACATTTTTACTTTGACACAATCAATTAAATAATTAACTTAACAATATATTATTAATCATGCCTACTTAGATAAGAAATAAATTTCGATAAGTATTGTACATAAAGCAGCAATAGCCTAGTGAGCCTGCCACGCAGAGGTCTCGAGTTCGATCACAAGGCGCTCATTTCTAACTTTTTGAAGCTACGTGCGTATTAAATAGTTAATTATCGTTCACTTTAATTGTAAAGGTAAACATCACATCGAAACTTGTACGTCTGGAAGTTCTTCGTAATTTTCTCGAAAATATATGAAGTCTGACAACCTACACTGGGCTAGCAACTACACACTAGATCCCCAGTAGCGTAAAACACAAGGCTCTGAAGAAAATTGCAAGATAATAATAACAGAAAGGGAAAAATTTAGGAATGGATGGGGTGAAGATGCTTTTGTTTTATGTGCATGTATGTATGTACATTTGTTTTGTATGCATGTGTTTCCAGTGGGATAATAAATACGGCACTAAAAGTACAGTTCACAAATATTACTGTAAAATTTACATAATTTTACAGTAATATTTGTTTAATTGCACTCGTATATCAAGTATCCGAGTTTAACTATGTCACTTCCCCAGTCTGCGAGAAGTAAATTTTCCTCTCCCGCTCTCGTTACGTCACTCCTGATACATGTTGCTTATGTTATTATTAAGTGTTATTCAAATACACGTTGAAATATGTGTTTTGTCGACAGTACGTGACCGTGTAAGTACATTTCACCCCTCAGCTTTTTTATTTTTCCCTTATTCCGATCACTTTAGCCTAATGTAGATTCATGTGTGCAAGAGGTTGAATAAAAAATATTTGTTTCATTTGTGGCACGTTTGGCGGCACGTTCAAGATTTTAGATGAAAGGCTTTATATTTTGAAAGTTGGAGTTATATTCCTGACAAATAATTTGGTGGTTTACATAATATTGTCTTCTGTTTACGCGAATGTTATTCATTGAAATTAAACTACTATATACGGATTTTATCGCGTTGTTTATTTAATACTGTATCTATTACATGATTTTGAAAACTGTTACACTACTACTACTATTGAATTTTACAAATTTTTATGCTAATAAAGTTATTAAATCTATTATAACTATTTATATTTAGGTTTACACTTTCCCCAATGTTTCGGTTGCTTTTCAGCAGCCATGGTCACGGAGAGACTAAGATGGTAGTTATTGAAATTAAACTACTATATACGGATTTTATCGCGTTGTTTATTTAGCACTGTATTACAAAATTTTGAAAATATTACACTACTACTGATTTTATTTTACTAATTTATAAGCTAATAAAATTATTTAAATTAGTAAAATAAAATCAGTAGTAGTATAATATTTTCAAAATTTTGTGTTACAGTGCTAAATAATAAACGCGATAAAATCCGTATATAGTAGTTTAATTTCAATGAATAACATTCGCGTAAACAGAAGACAATATTAAGATGGTAGTTGTCTCAATGTTCCAGTGTAGTTATTTCAATTTTTTATTTGGTGGTTATTCCACATGCGTATAATATATGTGCCAGCTCTGAACTGCATTATTTGACGCTATGTTTATCGAGCCCTGATAAGTAAAATTTTACCGATATTTATGGCGCTAATACCTTCAAAACGTCAAAGCGTCCACGGATGTTAAGATTCGACATTTTGTGAGATGGAGGAGGGCCTTTGCTATTCAAATTACAAATATGACCTGAGACGCCGAGATGTTTGGTCACTACCATATAATGATATCGTGGTTTAGAGATACTACCGAATATTATTACCGAGTTAAGTGTAATACTTTATTTAGAAACTAATTACAAAATTACTAGTTTAATTTTGATTTAAATTTATTTTATTTTATTTTATTTGGTAATAGCTGATGGCCTCTTATAACTGCTTCATACGTGTAATACACGTGATAAAACAATGAGCTTTAAGTCAGTCATAAACCAAATTCAGTGTCTAAAAGGAAGCAATAGCACGCTGCCACTTGGCTGTCTATAACACTCCAAATACTCATAAACGATGTTTACTGCCTACCACCGGGCGATCTACCGTCTGACGGAGCACCCCGAACGAAATGTACCTACTGACGAAATGCCTTTAGCGTACACGAGAGCAAATGCCTCCCAAAAACGCTTTCAAAAGATCAAAAGGAAGTAAATATAAAGGACGAGCCTCCCACACCCTCGTAACACGAGATCATTCAACCCTCTTTTATTAATTACTCTATAAATTATAGGTATTATACTAGAGAAAAGGTGTTGAACAAACAAAGAGACTGTGTTATTAGATTTACAAATTAGTAGTGCCGGACTTGGAAATTAGCGTTAGAAAATGGTTCGTTAGCCCGATGACGTAAATGTGAGCTCATGAGCAGATACTCGTCATGAAGTAGTAAAGTTTGATACTGGTAAAGCCTTATTGGATCTTTAGATCAATAAATACGTAGTAACACGGAGGTTAGAACTGTGGTTAATAAGCGGCAACATTTCACATTTTAAGCTAAAAAGAGAGTTAAGTAGTCATCATACATATTGGAATGGAAAATAGAAGGGAAAAGACATAGGGAAAGGTTTTCTTCAAGATTTTTTTGTGAAATATACAACGAAGCACGTGCTTTACTAGTCCAGACGAAGGCGGAATGGAAAGTAAGAAATCGAAAAGACCAGCACGGTTAAAAAATCAAAGAAAGAAAAAGAGTTTAATTTAAGGATTTTGGAGTAAATATTTTATACTATGCGACTTTAAAAACATTAAAACAATGGCGACAAAAATACCAAAAATCATTACAAATTATCTATCACTGATTATGTTCACGCCTTGATGTCTTAAATTTCACTCTCCAACGTCGGGATCTTGAAGTACCAACATAATGTTTCCCAAGTTGAGATTAAGCCCGCAGCGTTTGATGCAATGGTCATAGTAAGACAACACTTTTACCACTATTGTATCTATGCAGTTAAAACGCTAGTTGGCAAAATGTATTGCAACACACTTCTGCCTAGCACATAGTGAGAAAATAACCGTTAAGTACATATAAAATAGAGACTAAGAAACAACGAATTACGTAAGATAAATTTCCAGAGAAACTAAACATTTAGTCAATCCCTAAATCCTAAAAGGAACAACTAAGAACACCCCTATTCTAAATTCGGAACGGAATTCATTAATTTCCATTCAAACCCTTGTACGAATCGATTTTACCTAACCTTTACACACAAATCGGTCGCGGTATTTTGAAGACAGGGGACTGTTATATTTTAAACCATATCTCATTACCTTGGCGCGTCAGTACAGGAATCGACAAAAGATTAATGCGAACCCAAGGGATGATCGTAATTGATTTTTTTCGGTAACCCTTATAACGGTATTAACCTTTTAGTTGATAACACAACCCATATTTCGCCGAAATATATGTTTATTTTAAATATTTGATTCCACATTTTTATGTGGAACGAAATGTGTTTTTGAATTTATATTTTACAAGCAAAGAGCTGGTTGAATATGATGGCTTTAAAAGATTTAGAGAGGTGCTTTTTAAACGTTTTTTTATGTTGTAGTGATATACGGTAGGGTTAAAAGCCATTTTTTTGTAGGTTTGGTACATGGAGTAGAATGTTTTATGTATGCAGAGTGAATTATAGATTACGAGGTAATTCTTTGACCGTAATGAACTGTTAGTCACTATTGTTTTAGGATTTGGGGTTGTTGTTATTATTATATTTAAACTGCATGTGCAAGTAATAGTTATTATATTAGATATCGAAAGTATTTAAAAGCTATGGTTATTATTTAAAGCAAGTCGTATACTTGTTTTCTACTTCGAAAATCCAAGAAGTCGCTTTCTTTTGTTATATATTAAGTTTAATAATTTAAGTTTAGTTTAGATTAAATAAGAAACAGGTACCTATATTATACACAAGCAAGCTATGGTTTCCGCCTACCCTTTTGTGATGATGATATATGGTTTGCTTTTCCAAATTATACAAATTTATTAGTGAATATCAATGTTAAGATCGTTATTTCAATACATAGTTAAAAGCACATCAGCTCCAGCTTACAGTTGAACAGGACTAGACAACAATAACATTTTAATCAAAATCTAAGTTTGGAATGAATATAATATCCTACAAGAATATTTTATCCGGTCAACAACTTGCTTGTGAATATTTATTTACGTGTTGTAATCGCATAGGTTATTGCAAAGACCCTGACTAGGCAGTAGATATTGGATTATCTGTTATGAAATTCTTAGTAGAAGATGTCGCATTCGGAGGTTATGCCTACAGGACGGTATTAGACCCGACCACCATTAAGTGGAATTTCAGCAAAGCTGGAAAAATATAGGATAATAAGACTTACGCCGAACCCTTCAAAAATCCAGGCTTATTATCATTAAAATAATACACGAGCAAAAATATTCTTGAAAAGATAGTTAATTAAAAAATCTCTTTAACATACAGCAGTCTCGCTTAATTAAATTTTTGGACTCTTAAAGAGAAGTGCTTCAAGGTCCGCTGAAATATATACCCCCTCGGAGGGTAGGTAGCCCTTCGATATAACCAGAACGTGTTAACTACCGACATTATGTGTTATAACGACGATTCTGACTTTATTAGTGTTCTGTTTCTCTTTTTGCCTTTATAGAATAGAGACAGCAGTATTTTTGGTGGTTGTTATTACTGGTTTTGGCTTGACGAGTAGTGATATAAGTTGCTGATTACTTTTCTGCCAATCGGCTTTGAGTTTGATTTCTAGATCAAGCTAATTGTTTCAGAATTTTCACATAAAGCCTTTCAAGTTACGCAAACATGTAAATCTTACATATTTCATTACATTCATACTTAATGACGTTATTCTTAAAAGGAAGTGATTGTGTATTGCCGACTATCGCAGACAGAACCGTGATATCATGCTATTATTTAGGTATTTTTACAAAATGGAAGCAGATTTTGTGGTCATAACTTATGCAAATTTCGATAAGCATGAAAAAATTCGGTAACGTTATCTTTTTCGGACAAACCTTTGTCAAATTTATGGGTAACGGAAAATACTGTCTGGTCATTCATCAAAACAAACAGAACCTCACAATAAGTAGGAATAACATAAACTTTTGGTGGATAAACTCTAAATGAAATATTAAATTGATGAGGTAATGGGCTAGTGCTTTGACAGCTGTACTACAAGTCTTTTGGTACTTGAGGCCTAGAGTGCCTTTGCAACATATACACCTATATTTTATGAAATGACGGGAACTCTATCGATAGTCTGCGACAGCCTTATAGGAACAATATTATAGTGCCTTTGCTTTTCAGGATTAAATCTTTGATATAACACGGAATGTTCTCAAAGTCTAATATTAAGACATCTATTATATAGAATTTGTATTCTTAAGCAAAATATTTTAGAAAAGCTTATGCCTGCCATTTTGATGGTTATAGACGTGAATCTACACATTCTGTAGGTGTGTGATATGTGAAGAAATTATATTTTTTTTTGTATTCGTGTGGCTCCATCTCCTACTTTGAATCTTGTGTTTCGAGAGACTTTACATACTTCGAAAAATCGCACCCAAAAGAAACTCGGAACAACCATTTGTGGATCACACAAATTTTTATCACTGCGGGAGTCAAGCCTACCGTACTCGGCGCAGTAGCAGTAGCAAAGCGACCATTTAGACACACGAACAAACATACTTCGTTCCGTCTCATTGTAAGCAATTACCGTGCACTATCACTCACTTAAAGGTAAAACTCGCGTGAAGCCAGCCCCAAAGAATTTAAGATAGGGTGCAGGGAAAGGAATGGGATAAATAGGCATGTGAGCATTCGAAACAATTATCCACAGTAACGATAGAGCCATATCCAAAAACAAACTAAATCACATAAATAATTCAAATATTACCATACGAAGTATATAAATTGAATTGCTAATCCACCTAACAGCTAAAAGAACTATCGAAGCTAACCAGAACGCGTTCCTATTATCCCGTGACATAACGCATGAGCGAAATTAAATTAAATTTCAACAAGATACATCTCATTCCCCTGGCATGCTCACTCCCCTGGCATACTCACTCCCCTGCCAAACACCGGAGGTGAGCGTACGATTTATATTGTGCCACCCTTGAATTTGAACCTTTTAAATTTATGTTGTGTTGTTGAAACGGTGCCCCGTTTTCAGGGGTGTCGCCAATTTTATTGTTTTCATAAAGGTTTAATTTCTGATTGGGGAATTGAGTGTCGAATGTCCTTAAACATTGTATAGGTAATGTTACATCCTATGTACATATCTGAGATACCTTTGTTACAGACTCGATGGGACTATGTACCGTTGTCGAGGTCAAATCATAGATAGTCTCAACGAGCACGGAAAGCAGTCAATTATCTTGCTTTTATCCTCGAATAGGCTTATTCAGTGCAATAAATTTATTTCCTTTTATTTTATTGTAATAGTTTATTATCCTTAGTATTATGTCCGGGCATAGAAATTTATTGACAAAGTAAATATTATCGCGAGCGAAGCTATCAGAGCAAAGCGCACACTCTAGTTAATATATAAAGTAACTGACGTGTCAAAGAAGTGTTTACTCGTTTATACAAATAAAGATTTTTGTCTTTGATTTAATTGCTTGCTTCACGAATGGTAAGCGCCACCACCTCAATAGCTACGAATAGCTTGATAGCCGTTATCTTGACATATACTTTTTATACCCCACTTAAAGCACGAATAAAATTAACTAAGGCTATTTAATTGATCTATTAGGATAACGCTTGTAAATGTGCAATTGTCCATCATGATGGCCTGGTTTTTGGTGTAAAATCAGGCAAAGTAATTTGAAGTCAGGCAATTTTTGAAAAAGGTTTTTTATTTGGCATGCCTCCTATTTATCTTCGTTGTGGGTTTGGATCCCCATGCATTGGCAATGGCGAGATAACCTAAAGGTTTTATGACACTATACGTACTAAGTTTAAACCAAAAAGTGTCTACACTAAAATATTGTGCTCACACTTTACATTTACATGATAGAAAACAATAATGTACAAGTTTCAATAAAAGTGTGCGTGATTATATTATATTTATAATACAGATGTCATGTAAACTAACCAGAAAGGTGACCATATTTAAACTTAGTAGGGTGCATCTAACGTAATTCTTTAAAGGTGACCAAGCAAGCTTCATATCATACAGATTAGTTAAAAGACAGTTATGGTAAAGGACTTTTAATAATCTCGGTGACAAACATTCACAAACACACACAGTTCGAGCTTCACTTGCCATCATTATACATAAAATGTATTTAGCTCTATTTACATAATACATTGGCGCTCCAATTCCGTTCATTTATTATACATACATTAAAATGTCCCTAGAATTCAAATGCTATGATGCAAATTATACTATGCGTTGGAAAGCAATCTGTCGACGTATTTGGTAAAATTTACCGATATCCTGCAGATTTAATCTTTATAGCGATATTGATCTTATCATAATATTATTTTACTTTTATTTTATTTTTATTTTTATATGTGCAGTCATATGGCATAATTACAGCAACACCTTGTACATAAATGAGTTGTAAAATACTAAAATTATAATTTAATGGCGATTTAAAAGTGTGGCCTTGCAGTTCTTGCTGAATATCACCTCTAGGCTTAACTTTGCCTTAACCCCTTACTAACACTAATCCCTTTGACGATCATAAGCGTTACTTTGCAACCTAAATAAAACGATTTTGGATCTTTCATTTGATAAGGCTTGCGATCGAAAGATCGTGAGTTTGCACAACAGCCGTGAATGATATGAAATAAAACAAGCGTTACAACATAAACTTCTAGTGAACTATGTTACTCAAAATATTTTATTGTTACAATTATAATATTTGGCCTGTTTATAACCTGTGTCACTGCTAGACACGGGCGTTTTCTCAGTATGAAAAGGGTTAGGCCATAGTCTACCACGCTAGCCGAGTACGGGTTAACAGATACATATTTTATTATAATGAAATCTTAACCATCATTTGTGTCTTTGACTGTACATTTACTTATCTTTACTTATCTTGTGTGGGGGGCCAGTCAGTACGGACCGGCGACACTTCGATCCAGTTGGATCTTTTGTGTCGACTTCCTCAATAACGACTGCCATAGATTTTCATGGCAGCCGGGACCGACGGCTTAACGTGCTCTCCGAGGCACGGAGCAGGCGATAATTGTCAATCAATACGCACATAATTTCGAAAAGTCATATAACTTCCGAAAGTCAGAGAAGCGCGACGTGGGTTCGAACCTGAGACCCTCTGCATTGCAGTCTGTTGGTCTCCCCACTGAGCTATCGCTGCTCTCGACTGTACATTTATGAAAGCAGCTAAGTATTAAAATAGTTGCATTTAAATCGGTATAAAAATAAAATCTACGTCGCCAGTGGGTCTAGAACTATGCGCAGTAGATAATAAAAGGATCACTTTCTATTAAGTGGGTCCTACACTAATAGCTCACAATATGTGGGTGTATTACCCTGCCTACTTCCTCGAGGACATAGGCGATATAATATATGCAGATGCAGGATCGTATAACCTTAGAATAGGAAACACTGTTACAGAAAATCGCATCCAAGTAGTTCTAGAGTATAGAGTAGGGTAGAGTAGTTCCTTGTGTTGTGTTCCTGGTATTGGGTAAACTTTACTGACCTAGGAAGACAACATAACTCATGTTGTCAGCAGAAAATCAAGAGCTTCTCCTTTGCATTGGCCAATTAGTATTTATTTATATATTTTTTTATGGGATAGGAGGCAAACCAGCAGTTGGGTCACCTGATGGTAAGCGATTACCGCCACCCATGGACACCCGCAGCACCAGAGGTGTTACAAGTGTCGCCGGCCCTTTAAAAAGGACTTGACAAGGCTTTTTTGAAGGTGTAAAGGTCGTATTGGTCCGGGAATACCGCAGGCTACAGTTTATACCACAGTTTTGTTGTGCGAGGCAGAAATTTTCTAGAAAAACGCACAGTTGTGGACTGCCAATAATCTAAATGATGGGATAAAAATGCTGTCGCGGAGGACGATGGCGAAAAGAGGCGACAGAGATCATTCCGAACAGTTCCGCAAAGCACTCACATAGTAAAATCGATAGAAGATGCATAGCGAGGCCACAACTCTACGCAGCGCTAAAGGGTCAAGCCGATTTGAAACATCCTGGCAGTCGACGATTCAAGTCGCTCTCCGTTGAATGCCGTCCAGAGAGAAAAGCTGGTACTGGAATGCCCCTGCCCAAAGATGAGAACAGTATTCTATGTGAGGCGGAATCTGCGCCTTATAAAGTAGTAGGCGGTGGACCGGCGTGAAATACTGTATCGATCTGCTGAGCACGCCAAGCTTTTTCGAAGCTAATTTAGCCTTACCCTCTAAATGACCGGGGAACTGGACCTATTTAGTAATTATAAATGATGAAACCTCTCGAATCACCACGCAACAGAGATCCGCTTATGACAATCACCAAGAAATGTCTTCTTTTATTCCATTAAGATTATCATTACCTGAAAAAGACAGAGAAAAACATTGTTTAATGAATCCATTATAAAAAAGTTTGATCTTAGCATCGTTATGACTGATTTGCCTAACAATTGTAAAAACACTTTCAGGTATAATAAATAAAATAAATAAAGTCCTCCAGACCGATTTTCGGTTACGGCGGCTAATCTTACCGGAGACTGGCCATCTGCGCAGGAGATATTATAGTGCACAAGTATGTGCGCAAACACAAGTGCACTCTCTGTTCCTTTACCCTCATGATCCGATGGGACGGATAATCCGACACGACCGGAGAGAGATCAGGCGCAGGACCAACGGCTTTACGTGCTTTCCAAGGCACGGGGGTGTCTAACACCGCCAACTTCCTAACTCCGGGCTCGTATTGAGATTTCTTAACAGAAAAACCCGATACCTTTATGTTGGCCCGACCCGGGATTCGAACCCGAGACCTCATGCACAGCAGTCGCATTCACTACCGCTGCGCCACAGAGGCAGTTGTTTCAGGTATAATAAAACTACGTTAGGGTACTTCTGTTTTGTACAATATCTTTATTACACTTTTGGTTGGACAAATATATAACTTCTGTAGCCTATCTTACTTACAGTTTGGTTGTAATATAACACTTTTGCACTTATACTTGCAGCTATCGAAGCTATTTTCGCCCTGAGCTCAAAATCAGAATGACAAAAAATGCTGAGGTCCGTTGTTTTTATAACGTATCGATAGTGTTGCCGTGCTAAAATAAAAACTAAACAATAAATGAAAATATGAGAAGAATTGTTAAAATAACTTTAAAACTTACACAATGAATCAATTCTATGTCATGAAGCTACTTAATTTTCATGACGATCATAGACATTTATGTCTAATAAATAGACCTACGTGGAATTAAAATGGTTGATGTGGTTTATAATCGCACAATTTCAAACGACATCCACCGTTTCATTATTTATTTTTATTAATGAGCTCCTAGCAGGTTCACGTATTTCCAGTCTTTGATTTATAGCTGAAAACAATGTCAGAATTACAAAAGAATGGCGCTAGCTCAATCGATGTACAGAATATTGTAGACAATTATTATTTCTTGAAACAGTAATTGTGATCGACTATAGAGAGACGTCTGAACCAAAAATAAAAATTGTGAGATTTTTGCCTGTCTTGTCTGTTTTTTGCGAGTACCTCGCAGAAGACACTGAAAGCATCTTGACGCAGTTTTCATAGTTTATTACCTTGCAGTTCAATTCAAAATCTAAGATAAGTTTCATCTAATTTCGCTTAAAAGAATCAGCGATATAGTGTGATCGAATTAAGTAAAAGAGCACAGCAGTTCACGCGAGCAATGTAGTGGGCAAATGCGAGCCTTTCATAATTTGATTTTTAATTGTATACTCCAATGATACAAATAGGCAATCTATTGTTTAATACCAACTCACTCGTCTGTCACAAAATTCATCGAACTACTCGTTCTGTTTTTTATATATATACATATATTCACTGTATCACAAAATTCATTTTACGCATAAAAACACAGACTATTCGCAACATATTACTATAAAACTATTGAAGAATCGAGCCCCATCGGCGTTAATAAAAGTTTTTGTATTTTTCCAATCAAATTCGTCAACGAGAGCTTTGAATAAATCGTGCTAAAGTTAAATTCAATTTGTAGTCGGCAGTCGGACTTTGTTCGTTTCAAATGGCACATGGGACATGAGAATACATAAAATAAGTTTGGATACGTCGAATAGTTGTTTTGGGAACCATTATAAGCTGTTCCGAAGGCTCTTTCGTTTAAGCGATCGCTTGTAGGTACAATTTATTTGAATTACGATACAATAAGGGTAATAAGAACTTAACAACATTCTTGCCCGAGGCAAAAACTTCGACAACAAATAATAAAGAGCTGTTTGGCAAAATTTTAGAAGAAAATGCATTTAAGTTGTTTTAGCAATATACATTTTTACGTTTTATAAAATGGAACTCTTTTATCTTAGGAAAATCTCTGTTACTATTGCACGCCGTAACTCATGGCAGCATGGCATCAAGCGAGAGTTGAGACACTTGTACTGAATGCATGCATCGTTTAAACGATCAACGTAAGTCACCCGTATTTTAACTGGCTCATGCAGCGCGCGCCAAGCTATTCGCTTACGCATCTGCCTTGTATCATTATCTCACTCGCTGTCCCGTGATAGACACAACAGAAAATCTATTGTTATGTATCATATGTGATTCATCGGACAAGGAACCTGATAAGTCGCACAAAATACTTGTGGAGGTTACTCGGTTAATCACCTGGCGCATGTAAAAAAAAGTTTACGTATCCCATATGATTGACTCGCCAAAGTAATACCTTTCATATGTAGCACATATGTATATACACGAGCTAGTGTAACTTGCTTGAATAGCTAATGCATGAAACCTGAATAATTAATACATGCATATAATCCATGCAATTATCTTGTTAGTTTTTTTTTTCTTTTTTTTTTTTTTTAAAGTAGAAAATAATTTATTAGTATTTAATAGTAGTAGTTACGTCACTCGAGCATCTTATATTCACTTACGAATATAACATACATATACATTAAGTCTTTGTGATGTTTTGTGTATGTGTGTATAATATCCTAACTTTTGAATTATTGTAAAACTTTTGGCAAGTAGGGTACAACAGAACAGCTTTACTTTTCTGAAGGTCGCAGCCGAATAACTTTATGAATGCTATATATAAAGGTCCTGTGCTGTAAATAGAAAGATCAATGCGTCTTGGAAGCACAGCGGGTACTTTTTATTAAGGTCATCGATATGTGACGACTACTTCTAGTATTGGTTCATATACTGCCACGCCTGAGGTCGCGGGTTCGATTCCCACACAAGTCAAACATTTGTGTGCATGAACATGGATGTTTGTCTTGGTCTGGGTGTTTCTATGTATAATATGTATATATTTACAAAAAAATAGTATATATATATGTATGTTTATGCATTGTCTAGTGCCCATAGTACAAGCTCTGCTTAGTTTGGGCTAGATGGTGTTGTGTATATGTAATAGAATATTATTATTATTATATAAATATATAGATATCCTGTCCATCCTCGGCAAAGTAAGCAGAGACAGATTACTCCACCAACATTTAACTAACAAATGCTTTAAATTCTTCGAAACGGGCGACAATCCTATTACCTTTTTCTGTTACTACTCCCAACCTGTGAAAACTTAAACAAACTTCAATAACTCTTTTCCGTAACCGTGGAGTCGTGAGGTCCTTGACTGCCGGTAGACAGCAATAATCTCGCTTCCCATACAGGTATCTGGATGTAATACATATCTGCCTACCTTTTCGTGAATATAGGCGTGAGATTATTTATATATACTACTTTGTAAAGCAATAGTTTTTGCGTAAGACAGCATGTAGTCCTAAATTATAGCATCGATTACCAAGTTCAGCTAAGAGCAATTATCTAAGCGTGAAAACCAATATCTCAGCTAATAATTGAGCAAGAGGGATGCATCAATATCAATCTCACGTATTAATCGTTAATTATTCTTGGTTCTCACATTGAGTAATAATATAGGTGATATCAATAAAAATGTAGATCAATAACTTTTAGGAGGTTGAAAGGAAAAGGCAGTATTGTATTAACATCCAAATATTGCCAACTGTTTTTAGGTCCCATTTAAAAAAGCAGCGATGGCTCAGTGGGGAGGCCAACAGACTGCAATGCAGAGGGTCTCGAGTTCGAACCCACGTCGCGCACCTCTGACTTTCGGAAGTTATGTGACATTTCGAAATTATGTGCGTATTGATTGACAATTATCGCCTGCTCCGTACCTCGGAGAATACGTTAAGCTGTCGGTCCCGGCTGCCATGAACATCGATGGTAGTCGTTATTGGGGAAAGTCGACACAAAAGATCCCACTGGGTCGAAGTATCGCCGGTCTGTACTGACTGGCCCCCACACAAGATAAGATAAGATGGGTCCCATGTAATATGTGTCGAGCTTATTGCCGTCTACCAAGCTTAGGTCCAGACTTCGTGCTGCTACTAAGAATTTCGTGACAGGCAAACTCAATAACACTTTGCCCGGCCTTGTGCATTTATTGAAGATGAGCCACTGAAGTAGTCTTCGATCAATAACGTTTACCATTCAAAATATAAAAATATGTAAGAACGAATAGGTATAGAGTCGGTATGTATGGATCGAGTCCCTCTAGTGAATCGGCCCATACATACCGATACCGTACCATCCAGGCTCAAGTACAGGCAAAAGCGCAAATGCAGCAACCCACGAGGTCAACCAATTTTATGACCGTAATTTCAATTTTTCTCATTCGAAGATGGGTGACATCCATAATGTTCCACCTTGTGCAAGCCAGCGCAAGTCTCATGCTTCGGCAAGTACCTATTCAAAGACTTATGACATTCGATATCGGAGTCAGTGCTTTGAGATCGGTCTTGGAGCTTTAAAAATAGGCTCAGAACATTCAAATAATATAATATTCATTCTTAAAGGCATAATTAATAAAGAAACAATGCTAAACGTTAACTCGTGATCACAACCAATCAACGGCTTATTATTCAACAATAAATTTTATTGTTTCCAATTTGGCTATAGATTCTATGATCATTAGCACCAATAACCAGATTCACGACCACACCTAGTATATCCTAGTATACCTACTATATCCAATCAACCATGATCACTCAACGTAACCACTACCATTAGAAGTAATATTACCGAATACGCCGCTGCATAAAATCGATGCGGTACTACCGAGCTCGGAGTGCATTAGAAACTATTAGTGAGTGGTTGGTTAAACAGCGTATAACAGACAAATGTGGTCATATATTTTCGTATACTATTACGGTAGTAAACAAGTAAATGGTTTGCTTGATGGTAAGCGTTTACCCTAGTTTATGTTCGCTTGCAAAGCTAGCTAAAAATGGCTTATAATAAATAGAATTGGTTTTCAGTAAGAGGAACAATTTAAAAATCGTGACACATGTACCTATGTCGCAATTTTTAAATTGTTCTTCTTACTCTCTACCTAAAGAACATAAATTCCAGCATAGAATCGTAATACGTCATGTCAAGTTAATTGATGGAAGCCCTTTGGATAAATCATTAAAGTTGCTTTATTGTATTGAGGACTACTGAGTACAGTTCCAGATTACGCTCCCGTCTTCTTACAACCTATACCATCGTCCTTCGTATGATGCAACATACTAATTAACTAACTTTTTCCCGGCGCTTTACTCGCCTTGTAACTATTTTTGTTTTTGGATGAAAGGTATCTTATATTCTTTTCCGTTTCCCTGACACCGTGTATACGAAAGTTTATGATGATCTGTCGAGCAATTAAGGCGTGAAAGCGTAATAATCAACTGAAATTTGCATTTAGAATATTAAGTTAGGACATTGTCTGTATACATATCTATATTAATATTATAAAGCTGAAGAGTTTGTTTCTTTGTTTGTTTGGTTGAACGCGCTAATCTCAGGAACTACTAGTTCGAATTGAAAAATTCTTTTAGTGTTCCTGTTTATCGAGGAAGGCTATAGGCTAACATCACGCTACAACCCACGGAGGCGACGCAGTAACGATAAATGCGGGTAAAACCGCGGGCACATCTAGTATTTCGATATGATCACAAGGGTAAGTTATAAAAGGGGCAAATTGATTACACAACCACAAAAACAATATGGCCACCGGTCACTGTTACAATCACCCGGTATTCACACAGCTCGTAAAAGTTGACCGAAGGATTATAGCGTGTGGGTTGCGTTATAATATCCATCGGCAAACTAATCAGGTCAATTTGTTTACGTTATGGCTTCTTTAGGTAAATTTTGAATGGTCAAAGTAATTTGGTTTACAACATGCTTTTGCTCACGGTTTCTTTCGGCTCGCGTAATAATAGGTTAGATTATGTTAGTAATTGTTATTTTAATTGAAATATAGCCTATGTTATTCTTAGCTTATAGCTTACTAACAGTGAAAATATTAAAAAACCGGTTGATTAGTTTTTGCGTTATGCAAATGCGTTGCGATCCTTACAAACAAACAAAATATCAAATCTTTCTTCTTTATAATATTAGTATAGACAACCAAATTAGAGAGCGGGTCTCAATCGCATTGGTAACTATTTTAATAAATAAAAACGTATTTATTCTGCAACGCTTCGACTGACTTGCATCGATCAACTTTTGACCACAATTGATGCAAGTCGGTCGAAACGTCCGCAAAGAATAGGTATTTATACTTTATGTGACTACACTTTGATAGTCGTGTAGTCCACGACCAAAGTCCTCCACACCACGTCCTCATTACAATTGGTGCCCAACTCGCTACGTTGACGCCCTAAGATGGTACTACCGTCTCACAGTAAACCGGCGTGAGTAGTATATTTGTTACAGCATTTTGCTCGGTAAGTAAAGGTTCGGGTGGTTCATATATCTACCTCTTACATACCTTTTTTTCATCTACATATAAATCTATAATTAAAAAGATTAAAAATATATGTCCAGACAGAAGTATTCCAGTACAAATGACAAAAAAAATCTATACCATTCTCGAATCCACTTGAACACACACACAAAATTTCATCAAAATCAGTCCAGCCGTTTAGGAGGCGTTTAATTACAAATACACGCACAGAAGATTTATATACATATATATAAAGATATAAATAAATCATTTATGATAATAATACCTTAATACAAATTTATTTTTGAAAGCAGCCATTTTTGTGTTGTAATACTTATATTGCGATTCAAGAGAAACGTGTATTAAATGAACAGTGTAAAATAAATAAATTAGAATATCAGTAATATGTTTACTACCAAAATGTCAAACTAAAGTTAGGGCGCACAAATTAATACGATCATGCCATCGACTGTACCTACCACCCCAACGCAGCGGTAATTATAGCTAATTGATTTGGACCCCAGCAATATTGGTGCATAATTATATCAAGCGTCGATGGCGCATCACATTTTAATATCGTTCAGTGTAAAATCTGTATGATGATATCTACCCAATATTGTTTATTTATGCAAATATCGCATGTTCTATGTAATGAGATCATATTTTGATTTAGGTCATTAAATAAATTATGGTGGAGTAACTTTGTGATTTTTTTGCAGTCAGAAGGGGGTTTCAACGGTACTATCTAGAAACACTTGTAAAACTTATTGGACACGCATTTCGGTACTTTTAATTTAGACTTTTTTTTACTTTTAATAAAGAAAAATAATAATAAAGAAGAATATAACCGGCAACTAATACAATGCCTTTAGAAGAACTTGGAACCCTTTTTATCATCACGAACGTTACAAATAGAACTGTCTATGGAGCAGCTGATTTTAAGTAAGCTATTGTGGCACCATTTTTATTAATAATCCGAAAAAAAATTTTTGTTCTGTAATTATTAATATATTTATCCTAGGCAGATTGAACAATGATTTCAAGAATGAACTTATTTTGAAAAAATATATGCTAATAACAAATTGGGTTAATTGCGTAAGTACTAAAATCAGTTTGTTTGAGCTGCTAAACTACGGCATCGATGCAATTTTGTATAGAAATAGATGGAAAATCTTGAAACCTGATGGAAGGATACTTGACGTAGGACTTGACTACACACAGCAGCTCATATAAGGAAAATAATACAACATTGAATTGTACTGATGTAAACATTTGGCGATTGAAAAGAGTGGCCATGATTTTCTTGCCTGCTTCTTCTCATGAAAGCTCTAATCCCCGATCAGGCTTTTTTGAATGCCAAATTTATTTGCTATTTATTTTTATTATTATTTTTTATTAATATAATAGTGAATTGACGTGTCCAAGAACTGTATGCACATTTTTATGGAAAAAAAGATATTTGACTTTGACTTTGACTTAGCAATGAATGACATTTATAATATTGAAAGACAAAAACATATTTCAAAGTACAGAAGACTTGAGTGAAAATTTCTCGACTCTTGAGTTAATTTTATTAAAGTAAAAGAACAACAAACTTTAACAAAATATCTCAAGAACTTCATTTCAGCCATTTAATCATGACACAAAGAAACATAGAAGCCGGTAGTACTTCATGAGAAAACTTAATATTACCGCCATAAAATTAAATATAATAATTTTACCAAGTAATAACATTACAGTAGGAACATAAAGAAAGGCACTCCGGTTAATACAATCATACAGACAAACAGACGTCAAGTAACAGTGAAATAAACGTATTAAAACTTTTGCGCGGCTTCAAAGTAATTGCGGTCTTGTTTCTCGGTACGACGCCATTTTAATTACACATCTCAACAGTAATTCTGTTCACGGGCGACGCAACAAAAAGTCGCAAAAACTTTCGACGATCTTAATTATGTTTTATTGTGTTACAGCTGAATTTGAGATTTTAATTTTGATTAATTTTGTGCAGAATTTAATTAGATGTACCTATCTTATCTTATCTTGTGTGGGGGCCAGTCAGTACAGACCGGTGACACTTCGACCCAGTGGGATCTTTTGTGTCGACTTCTCCAATAACGACTGCCATTGATATTCATGGCAGCCGGGACCGACGGCTTAACGTGCTCTCCGAGGCACGGAGTAGGCGATAATTGTCAATCAATATGCACATAATTTCGAAAAGTCATATAACTTCCGAAAGTCAGAGGTGCGCGACGTGGTTCGAACCCGAGACCCTCTGCATTGCAGTCTATTGGTCTCCCCACTGAGCTATCGATGCTCTCAATTAGATGTAATATTTAAGGCTATTTGCCTTAAATATTATAAATACTGATCCTGTTTAGTATTTATAATAATATCTTACTAACAATATGCTTAGTATATGTTGACTGCAGCACGGATGACGTAGTGGTTTAGGATGTCGCCCCGTCACTGACACTGCGTCGAGTGTTGTGGGTGCGTATCCCACACGGAACAAAAATTTTTGTGGTCCTCATATAGTTGTTCCGAGTCTGCATGTTCTTTGTGTCCGTTGTTTGAATGTTTGTAAAGACCCCCGACACAGGAATTATTCCTAGGACAGGAGTTGAATTTAAAAAAAAAAGTGAGGTTTAGGGAAAATGTTTGAATGTTTTTTACTCTATTACGTATCAACTGTTGAACAGTTTTTGATGAAACTTGGCATACACATAGATTAGATTACCATATATACTTTACAATTCATTATGAGTGTCCATAAGATTGAGCTGCGGACAGAAACTATATTACAAATGTTAAAGTTTGTCATAATGATCGGATATTTATTACTCAATCACGCATAAGCAGTTGAATGGATTTGGATGAAATGTCGTACACAGATAGAAAATGTCATAAATTGACATATAGGACAGATAGGATGTTATTCCGCTATGCAATCCATAGGGATTAACGCTAGCGAAGACGTGGGCAAAATGTAGTAGGTAATATTTAACTGATTTGGAGATAGAAATTAAGACGAAATGAGGAGATACCAGATAAAAGTGTTAGTAGCTGGTATTTTCTTTTCTCAAAGTACTGTTTCATGTTAGGTACAATGTGCGTTTCAACAAATTATAAACCACACTAGTTTTGTTTTGTTTCGATATCGAATACAATCTTTGGCGCATTGGCGGAAGCGAAATGACTATTTAAGCTATGCATATATATAGACATTAAGTTTCCACACCTGTCATTAATGTGAGTAAAAAACGAAGTTCAAAAAATAAGTTTCAAGTATAAATGACAACAGGTTTACATACATACTCCTCAGACTATGTATGTAGTAGTAATTAGAGGAGTACTACTCATATTAAGCCAGATATGTTATTTTAGTTCCTACGTTACAGAGGGTAAGACTACTGTCTTTTACTAGGCACATGTCGAGAATCCGTGCTGCCACTGAGAACTTTCTAACAAAAAACCTAAAACAACAACAGAAAACAATATTATCAATCTGCCGGCCTCGGGAATCGAAGCCATGATCTCATGTACAGCAGTCGTAAATGTACACTGCCTCTGAGTTACCAAGACAGTCCATTTTTCGTAAAAATTACAATTAACATACATATACGAGTATCGTATTAGGTAAAGTTAACCTAAATCCAAATTTCGTATTGGATCTTTATTTAATTTAGGATATTGTTATTACTTCTTTTATCTAGACCTAGACTAAAATTAAATTTAATATGGGTTTTACGTTCAACGTTCACTTATTAGGGCTAAAGTATTTAATTGTTTAGAAATATAAGCATAATATGTAATATTTTAAGTTCATGAAAATCGTTTAAGAAGTTTTTCATTATATCATGAGAAACTCCTTAACAAATAAATATGACACAAAATAATAAGCTTGATGACTGAAACAGTAATGTTGTGCACCACTCACCGGCAAGGGCAAAACAACACATCAACTGGGTCAGCCAGCTGCCTTATAATATTTGCCTATTGCAAAATTATTTTAATTTCTTTTTTGGTGTAATAGCAATTTTGAGTCATCGCAAATAGAATAATAACAATAAGTAATACGTAGAAGAATAATGTATTACCGTTCATCGCTAACAAATAACGTAATATCAAATTGAAAATAAATAAGTTTGCTATTATTGGTTTACTCTTGAAGAACGAAGTACATAGAATACCTTCAGTCAATTCCCGTTCACATAAGTATGTAGGTATATATGTAAATTCGATTCAAAGGGAAAGTTAAAAGATACGACTTCCAAAGTTTACGAATCGGCAAAAACGCATTACCATAATAAATTATTCTATATCAAAGCGATCGGACCGTGAATAGGTCGCTTTAAGAACCCTTACGAAGTTATACAGAGTCGCGACCTCCTTGTAACGAGTTATTCGTATTACGCAAATCCTGTGTGTAGCGCGGGGGATTTTACAACTCTAAATGATACGGCGAACTTAAAAATGTGGGTGTCGTTCTGCGATTAAAAGGCGACCTACATGCCACAGTCCTAGAACT
This sequence comes from Catocala nupta, assembly GCA_963675205.1. NCBI lineage: Eukaryota > Metazoa > Arthropoda > Insecta > Lepidoptera > Erebidae > Catocala > Catocala nupta. The sequence goes on from OY776087.1 coordinate 27,550,917, forward strand.
TGCTACTTGACTAGGAGTGCATAAATAGGGAGCTATATATTGTGCGGACGAAGGAGAGTGAGATTTAGCATAGTTAAAATTTATATGTAAAAGGAGTGCAGAAACCTAAAACGTATATTATTTTGCAATGAATTTCTTTCGTATTCGATCACTACTTATATTAATATTCTACCACATATTCTACCACATACACACAACACCATCTAGCCCAAACTAAGCAGAGCTTGTACTATGGGTACTAGACAATGGATAAACATACATTTACACTTTTTTTTTGTAAATACGTTCATATTGTACATAGAAACACCCAGACCAAGACAAACATCCATGTTCATGCACACAAATGTTTGAGTTGTGCGGGAATCGAACCCGCGACCTTAGGCGTGGCAGTCGGTTACACTAACCACTACGCCACCGAGGCTGACACTACTCTTTATAAATTCTAGCTCAGGATCGCAAGCTAAAAGTCCCTTAAAGACTTATATTATTTTAGCATCATAGAGTTTTAAATTTAGACGACAATAAGGTCCCTTAGGTAGCTGTAGTAATGTGTGCGTGATAGGTACATCTTTTTCTACTCCCTAAAACATATAAGTAAGTCTCAGGTGAAATGTGACAAGCGCGATTTTTTGTTTTGTCATTATCAACCGTGGTGGTGACCGTCTTTTGTTTGGTTCTCATTTGAATTTTCTATCCATATTATATAAAACTTGCAGGAAGCGAGAATAATTTGGTTTTATGTTTTAACCGTTTGTTACTTTACTAATTTTTCTTACTATGTCCAGCTACCCTACAAAAGACTCAAGGGTGGAGCCATTTATTTAGTTGAGCGGTTATAGTTTAAGAGTAACCCAAGGAATAAACGAGGTAACCGATATGCTCTATCTCGTTAATATTTCTAATATTATTGATTTCGCCATACCCAGCTCCAACCCTAGCCAAACGTACTGTTGAACTAAGATGAATTATTCGTAATACTCAAAGTAAACAGTGATGTACTGAATCAATAATGAATTACACGGCTTGCCGTTCCTTTGACCTTAACGATGTGGACTTAAAAACAAAAATAGGCCTATAAGACCATTGCCCAATCAAAGGCTCGCCTCCAGCCAATAGGAACTTTATCCCTTATATTTTCGTTTGATTAAATTCGTCTGTTGAGTCCGAATGAAAAATATATTTAATTTCCATCTTAGTTTTTTATAAAATACTGGTATTAAGGTTGCGATATTAAGGATGGATTGGCAAATAAATTATATTTTGTTTTTCTTGTGTTTTAAATAGATAGCTTAGAATTATTACGCAATGTTTAGAAAAATATAGTGGATTTCAGAGAATTTTGTGCGGTGTTTTATGCGCGTTGGAAAATTATATTTTTCTTCATTTGGAGAATCAAGGGTTTTTTATTCGTAAGAGTTCAGAATGGGACATCCTTTGGATATCCTGATGTCCCAAGGATGTCCCACTCCAGAGATTGAGAATTAAAAGATACATCATAGAAATGTAATTTTAGAATAAAACTGCACACAAGGTTATTATGATCCATGGACATTAAAATGGACAGGGTATTCCATATGGACTCAGTGTTAGTTCGAAACGGTTAAAAATTCGATAAAGATAAAATTGAAAATCACTTTTTTCAAACAAATTAAATCAATTTAATACGCAAACACCATTTATTAACATTTACACTAACCTGCGGTCACCTGCATAACAAAACGGCAACGTCGCATTCTGTTGTCTTTCATTGTTTCATTGTTGTTTTCTTTCATTGTTTTATTGTTGTCACGAGTATCCCGGAATCAGAGCGGCAACGTCTTCTACATGTTTGTTGTTGCAGTTTAGTAAAAACTAAAATCTATCCTGTGGCTAAACTACTGCTCCTATTGAACTCAAATATGTAGATAGAAATAAAGGCTCACTGTTTAATCAAGGTTGTATAAGATGCTTCGTGTCTGCAGTACCAATGCAAGACACTATGACTTCTGCTCTCCAACTTTTAACAGCGCACCCCCCAACCCTACTCTCCAAGTCAAAACAATACTGGAATATTTGATTTGTCACATGGATGCTGATATGGTACTGTACTTTTAAACCAGGAAAATCTAACTTAAATTAGATTTTCCTGGTTGCAAAAGTACAGTAACAGAAATTTGGCAGTGCCTTACCTTTTCAAAATAAGTAAGTAGATAAGGTAGTAGAGAAGGTAGACAATAACTTAATATTTAAATTATATAAATATCTAGATCGCACGAAAAAATGTCCTCACTTAGAAAAGTGAACTTACAAATTACTTTTACATGGTAGGGAACCATAGTGTACAATTATCAATATGCGTGATCGTGACAATACTATATTTCTAACTCAGATGACATGTTGACTTTGTGTCAGACGAGAACGTAATGTCCAAAAAGCTAACTATATTTAAATATAGTAGGACGAATTTATAACATAAATCTTTGGATCAAACTAGAATTTTACTTCAAAATGCCCCATGTGTTATACATCTCAATTAGGTAACTCCCCATTATATTCCACTTGCCTGATAACTACAGTTATGTCAAACAAAGTTTAACCAAATACTTAGGCCCCTTACATTCCCGTCCACAGGACGGTCTGCTGCTAATGTTCAGACACAACTAGTTGGCCACGCCATCACTCAAAACACCGCAACTCAACTCCTTCATTTACAGTAAGCACCCACAGTAAATACAGAAGTTTGTTACCAAGAAACAATAAGTTAAGTTGTATTTAACAGGGGCAAACCACAGGCATCGGCCGACAATCCCCGAACATTTCCGACAAGATTTACTCGCCAACTCGCTGGCACTGACAAGAGGTGAGTTCACACTGAGACAGCTTAAATTTCTTTCTAAAACCAGTTCAGCAGTAGATACTACTTCTAAACTACTCCTAAAGACAGACAGACGAGAGGATCTGGCATCGTTGAATAAGACATCGGATGCCGTCAGATTAACTTAGTCTTTTGTGGAACTAATGCAGTGCGTTTTACTCTTCTTTTTCCTATCTGTAATATAAATAGATAAGCTTTTATAGCGACCAGTAGTGGAGTTTTTGGTGGTAAAATCACTTCTCTTATACCCTTTTTGAATATTACGTGTCACTATAAATATCGGTCTAATGCCTAATGCCTGTTGGCGTTTTAGACAGTTAGACATTAAAAAGTGAACGGAAAGACAAAATTGGCAGCAATACTTTTAATAAAAAGAAAATGTCCTGTATATTGTACATACAGCTTAATCAAATTTTTGTAGTTATAATGGCTAGATTTTTTAATACGAATCCCGCTCTTGTCAAGCAAACTACAAATGTTCAAATAATGCACACAAAAACAAATCCAGTCTCAGAACACCTAGTTTATGGATCACACACACATTACGCCATCCTTGTAGTCATGAATAACACACCAAAAATATTCTTATTTCGTATTTTCATGCTCTAGTGAGTACGTACCTTAGGAATGTTGCCCCTGACAGCTGTTCAAGTTTTTCAAATTAGGCCCGTTTGCGTGTGAGCTTGTAAATGGTATTAAAATTTTTGGTCGCAAACTTGTTTAGGTCAAAGGTTGTTTTGTATTTTTGTTTTCTAAAATGTGAAATGGTAATGAGGTTTATATTTATGTATTTCCTAGGTATGCTTTAATATACTATGTTAGTCCGTGGTTGAATAGCTTTATATATACATACATTATTGCTTAGCGTAAAAGCATGTATCAGATCCTCAATTACGCAAAATAATATACATAGATAGTTTTTCTCTCATAATAACTTTCAGAAGTATCTTAAACGTTATCATCATCATGCTTCGAGAGTAGTAGAGCCTCGCTGATTTCAGCATGAATGGGCCGGCTCGACCGGGGAAGGACTACCCTTTCACAGAATATCGACGTGAAATAGCAGTACTTCTACTGTTGTGTTTCGTTCGGTGAGTGAAAGTGCCGGAGGCCCAATCACCCTCTTTCCCCCTTCCCGCTCCTTCTCCTTCCCACTTCCTTTCCTAAAAGGTCGGTAACGCGCAAGTGATGCCTCTGGTGTTGCGGGCGTCTATAGGCTACGGTGACCACTTACCATCAGGTGGGCCGTATGCTTGTTTGCCACCTAAGTTGTATAAAAAAAAAAAAAAAAAAAAAAACGTTTGGCAGTGATTAAAAATAAATTTTAATCCCTGCCAAGGTATTAAGCTTGCAACGGCTCGTAGTTTGGTTGTGATCCTCCGTGAGGTAGTTATTCCTTAGCTGTGCTCTCTTTCTATCTAAAACATCTTACACACTATCTATGTATCTCTACTATCTCTGCTTTTAGGTTAATCCGTATTCAGGTGCCGTATTAAAGTCCTTTGGAACGATTCACCTCGTACTTCAGTATAAAATACATACTTCGTGACAAATGATGCATTTTCAATATTCTCTCTCTTTTTAGGCTAGTATAGCTTGCTGCTCTCTAACGAGCAATTATACCTACACTTCATGCTAGTAGTGATAATTTAGTAAATGAATAACTCAAAAGCACGCTCAATCCAGGAATCAAACCTCGATCTGACAATTGTAAATGTAAGAGATGCAAAGATAAATTGTAGTAGCTTCCAGTGCTATAACAACTTATCTAAGATCAAGCGGTCAAACCTAACTGAAGCCGAGTTTGCTGCTAATAACGCTTTAAAGAAATATTACAACCAGTTTAAAATTCATCGAGATGCTGAGTTTTGATGGCATCGTAAACATTCATTCATAAAATCGTGACAAATGAACGGGATTCTTGGAACAATGCATTGGTAATGTCTCTAGGGAATGGATTTAGGGCCACGTATAGAAGTGGTATAAACCATCATATGTACGGATTTTTTGCTGCGCTCTGAGTACGAGACACTCGCTGGTAGACATATATGGCTCGACCGTGGAAATACTATCTTCTCACGAGTCTCGACGTATAGTAACAGTATCCATATTGTTGCGTGCCGGTAAGTATAAGCGCTGGAGGACCTATCACCTCTTTAGTCCTGGTTTCTACTCGCCCTTCCCTTTACCCTTCATTGCATTCATCTAAGGTGGTAACACGCATGATATTCCTGATGTTACAACTCCACATAGTACATGCTTATCACTAAATAAGCTTTTGTTTAACTTGCCAGCTATGTAGTTTACGGTGAAGAGTGATTTAATTCTCATTTTGGAGTTGCTTCTGTGATATTCAGAAAAAACAGTCGTCGATGAGATGACAATGCAAGTACCACTTACAAGTAAAACGCTGAATGATGAATGTCTAAATTATAAATCAATATCCACAATTCACTTGATAAACTTCACTAACATTGACGCACTGCTTTAAGGAAAATTTTAAATCTCTTGATAAGTAGTACCTATCTAAGTAAGATAATGAAATCATAGCAAACCTTTTCATCCTAATCACATGATGTATTCACCTTAAACCGGCGAGCGTGTATGAGGAATGTTAAGAAAGTGAATGAAGCCAGAGAAGAGTGTCAGGATCGTAGCAAATGGATATCCGTAGTCTCTGCCTACCCCTCTGGGAAACAGGCGTGAATTTATATATGTATGTATGTATACAGTGTTTTTGGCTGCGTGCGTTTAGTGTGACTGTAGAGTTTGAGGAAGGAGTGGAAATGGCATCCACATATTGCATTTCAGCTAAGGATCTGATTGATGAGATTTGATGTTTGAGCTGTTGAAACGGTTCTTTTTTTTGCTCGGTCTCAGCTAGAGCTTGGTACCGGTTTCTGCCATGTGCTTTGAAACCTTCGACTAAAGACGTTCCAATTAGTGAGGTCGTCACCTAGATTTTACCATTTCTTGAAGCTGATCTTAAAAGCAAACATGACATATTTTATGCGGGTCATGAAACGCAACATTGGCTTTCCCCTTTGCAAAACATACTTCGCAAAGAAATGTATGTTCCTATGTATTATTTAAATCATAACAATCTGCCCTGAATGAGGACAAATGAAATTATTTTTATTAGATCTATAAGAAAACAATATAATTCACAAGATTCTTCCATTATATTAAAAAAATATATTCAAATATACGAACAAATATAAAAGAAATATGAAGAAGGCGAAATTACAGAAAACTTAGTAATAATAACATGTTGTTTTTAGATATACGACGCTCTATCAAAAAGTAATTTCAACTTTCTATGAATGTGGCGTATGTTGCTATGAGTATATTATCTTTGTTCGACAATCAAAAAGATCTTTGTAATAGTCGTAAGCATTCGTAGGGCTTAAGGCCTCTTTCCTTGACCCTGACCCTGAGACTTAAACATAGCTGATACAATAAGAATGAAGTACACCTTTGCCTAACTTGTTGGGATAAATATGCGCAATGCTATATCATCTGAGATACAAGAAGATTTACGTGCGTAGGATTAAATTTGTTATCTGTAGTATGCAGAGGGTCGTGGCTTCGAACCCACGTCGCGCATCTATGACTTTTGGAAGTTATATGACTTTTCGAAATTATGTGCGTATTGTTTGATAATTATCGCCTGCTCCGTGCCTCGGAGAGCACGTTAAGCCGTCCGTCGGCTGCCATGAACATCTATGGTAGTCGTTATTGGGAAGTCAGTGCCCTGTAACATCCTGACACTGGTCTAGGCTTAGGGTATCGTTAGCCTTGGGGTTTGCGGAGGTCAGGTGGCAGCCGCTCCGTATAAAAACTGATATCCAGTCTAATCCGGTTAGACTAGAAAAGCCGACCCCAAGTGACTTGGGAATACTAAAGGCTAGGAAGAAGAAGTAGTCATACGATCTTACCGCTAGACTATTGCTAGTAAAATCAATCGAATGTTAAATAAATAACTGTATACTCACGTCTTATGTAAAGCAATATTATTTTTACTGAATCTTATAGAAAATATAGCCCAGTTCGAGACCGTTGAACCGCTACGCAGAGGTCTCAAGTTGAATACTAAGCACGCACCTCCACCAGACTATTCGAAGTTATGTTCGTATTAAATAATTAATCATCGCTCGCTGACCTACATGTCTGAGAGTTCTACATAACATTTTCATAGATGTGTGAAGTCTGACAACATGCTCTGGACCAGCATGGTGGACTCTGATGCAAGCCTTCTCATTCTAAGAAGAGAGCTGTGCTCAACAACGGTACAGTTAATAAAGAGAGTAAATATTAAATACCTATTATATTATATATAGTACACAAGAATTTAACAGATAGTGTTCTTCTGAACATTTCGCTTAAAGTTTGAGCTCAGACAAAATATTGAACTGAATACCAATAGATGGCGTTATACTAAATATTTTCTTGGACTTTCATGCGAGCATAGCTGCTGGTAGCAAATTGCAGACGTCACATTTTTATAAGGTAGGTGCCATTTTACACAGTTTAGGCAACGTTCCAGGCGGCATAATTTCATTCTAATGCTTTTTCTTTTCTGTACCATAGAGAAATTTTATTTCAGAAAATTCAATCGCTATTGTTGTCCTACCCAGGCATAGGTAAATTTTGCAGTCCAAACGAAACTGGTATAATTCAATATGGCGTGAGAATAGAATATAGGTATTTAGTTATAGAGGAAAATTTTAAGTGTGATCTAACGTAAAATTCTTAGATAATAATTTAAACAACATAGAAGTGTTTTCTTGAAAACACTTCGTGTTAGGCTTTTATACGAAATTAGGTCCAACTAGCTTTAAGTGGTTACATTTAAGCGAAGCTACAAAATGGCGATGCATCACAAAAACAATACCAATTACTCAAAATAGAAAAATTATTCATTATATAATAACTTTTAGTGCAGATTTCTTTTGTTTATTTATTTTATATATTCAATATAAATTAAAAATTTAAGTAATATGATGGAATTAAGAAGTGGTGCATTATTTGTACGTTTTGTATTCAAATAACAACCTCGAATAATTAATAATAATAATATTCTATCACATACACACAACACCATCCAGCCCAAACTAAGCAGAGCTTGTACTATAGGTACTAGACAATGGATACATAGAAACACCCACACTAAGACAAATATCCATGTTCATGCACACAAATGTTTGACTTGTGTGGGAATCGTACCCGCGACCTCAGGCGTGGCAATTGGTGATACTGACCACACCATCGAGGCCGACTTTTAACGAGATGGGTGTAAAAACCCAGGATTCAATCTCTTCGTCTTTATGTGACCTTTTTTTTTATCATCTTCTTGTAATGTCCCACTGCTGGGCAAAAGCCTCTCCCTTGGACTTCCAAATCACTCTGTTGGTGGATATCCCCTGACCTTATGACCTTGTGACCCCTATATCTCGAGGATCTTTTGACCCCCAGGGCCCATATTCAAACTCGACCGAGGGATGACGCTAAGGTGTCTGCACACCAATTACAAGTCAATCGGTCCAGTGGTTCCGGAGCTATACCTGTCACTAACAAACTGTCACTAACAGACAAACACACAGACCCACATAGTGTTTTCATTAACCTCTTCGAAGAAGACTCAGAGGTTAATAATTGACCTATAGGAAAATAAGAACAATGCTTTGATCTAGTCACGTATCAAAACACAATTCATAATCAATAAATGTGCCAATGTTCGCATTTCTTCACTAGTTCGCAATCGAAACCACAACACTCGGTGCAATATGTGATGATCACTAAACCAGTACGCCATCCGTGCAATCATTTTTATAAAATACATAACATACAACCCGAGTTCAACGCATTTCAGCGCCATACATCACGAATACGCTTACTTGGGTACACCTTATAAAAAGGTACTCTGTGATTGATCGATGCTTAACCAACATTAAAGAGCCTTGGAATTTCGCATTCGTTCCCTTTGAACCAAAAAGGATTGCACCGAAGGTCCAACTTCAAAAGATATTAAAGATAATCCGAAAGATTTCAATAAAATTGATCTTCGGAAAGATCATGCATCGTGTAACAAAACGATTTTAAGACAATATGTTTTTATTCAGCCTTACTTATTAAATTACCGCTAACCGATACATAACAACCTCTCAACTATATAGCTCTCAAGTCCTCGATCAATGATTAACCTTTGATCAACGGCACGCCGCACGCTGTAGCTTAACTATTATTTAACTAACACTCAACGTTGAGTAAAGTCAAATGTGATTTAGAAGTAATTAAGTATAAGGCTTCATTCATATGTACCACAACCACACCATATTGACGCGACAAAATGTGATTAAGTAGTGGTTACGTTTGAATAGTGTCGCTGCAGCTTTTTGCAGTTGCGTTGTGGTTCCTACAAAATGTGGATGTGGTTGAGTTGTCGTTAGTAGTTGCCATGTGGTTGCCACGACGCAATGACACTCACGAGTGCAGACAGACAGTTCGACACCGGTGCGCACTGTTTCGGTGCGTCAACGCAGCGTTGTGTCTGCGATGTAGTCGGACGCTAGTTTGCGGTGTCGCTGGTGGTTGCGATGTGGTCGGTATCAACCACGTAGTCGATAATGACGGCAAAATGTGGTCCTTGTGTCTTTTCATTTAATCATTTATTTTCAATACAAAATTGCGCCCGCCCACGTGGTGTGGTTGTAGTGTGATCGTGGTTATAGTGTGGTTGTGGTAAGTGTGAAACAAGCCTTGGTTTATATATACATAAGTACGGTGATTAAGAATCGTAATGACATAACGATAACCAAAGCCACGATGCTAGCTTAGCCTGATTAAACGTGTGTGACAATACTTCATGCCCGAGGCAGCGTATATTAAGGTTTTTGACCCAACCCAGGCGTGGGACAAAGTTCCATTGAAATGTCCATCAGAAAATTTTCTACTGATAGAGAGTTTGGTGTTACATGGCAATAGGTATTACATGAAACTAAAACTTATAAGTGGTAGAAATTTGGGTCTGACTGTGTATGATTCTAGATTTCCCTTTGGACATATTATACCTACGATAATATGTTCTATGTAACCAAAACTGAAATAAAACTTGTCATATTTCCACACCTCAGCTTTGGAACATATTATTGTGACTTTGTTTCAAAAACACGATTGGATACGTTCACACCCGGTTGCTAAAAGGCTAATAAGTGACGCGGCGACGTCTCGAAATCAAACGCATGTCAAGTAATGTGCTTGGCCGTTGCTAATTCCGTCTGTTAACTATTATTTTTCAGCCGATCTGCTTATGACAAACAGCCTTAAAAATGACATTCAAAACAAATTTACTGCTCAGATGGCTTAGTGGTGTACGTGGTCGCCTCGCCGCTGCCACTGCACCAACTGTTGTGGGTTCGAATCCCACACGAGACAAAAAATTGTATAAACCACAATTTATTGTGCCGAGTCTGTGTGTTCTTTGTGTCCGTTGTTTGAATGTTTGCAAAGTCTCCCGCGATACTGGAAATATCCCTAGAGCGGTAGTCGCCTTTTTAAAACAAAAAATCCACTAAGAGATTTTATTTTATGTGTAAGTTTAAATTCCATTGATCAACAACTGCAAAAAGAAACATATTTTACTAACATCATCTAATTGCCAAAAAAACGACTATAAAATAATGGCAAATAATGATTAGATATTCGAACCTTAAAATAAAATCAACAGTGTTAAGCTTACCGTACACATTCGTACCTAATGGCATTTAAATTCAAAAAGTAATTTTGTATTTATTAATACTGAACTCGCAACGTGACACGTTCCTAACACAGGACATGATCCATTTTATATCCAACTTGGATGTTAAGGTTGTCACTTGTCGTTATGGATGTCATGTGTGAACCATTCGATCAATTTGCGCTTGTCATTTTGATACATCCCGAATAACATGATAACATGTATTATAATGTCTTTTTCTAAGCCAAATTTTTACCACAATTATCGCACTTGTATTCAGGCCACATGTCGCGAGGTCTTTACAAACATGCAACTGACCGAACCCAAAGTATACTCATCATTAATGGATCACACAAATAATTTGCTATAAACCCGATCATGTCGTCCAAGCAGTTAAACATGGCGTATTGGTGTAACCAGAGGCAATAGACAGAGATGGCAGATAATTGAACGAACGAGTGAACGAATTACCCGATAATAATTACTTGGTTATAAATAATTCGACAACAGTATGGCAGATCGAGGAGGCATTTTATTTACTTACTTTAAAACGTTAAAACTTATATATGTAATAAGAATATGAAGATATGGAGCTTATTCTACTGTTAACGCCTAAACAAAGAAGCTGACAAGTAGAGGTGTGTTTTCATAATTAAATCAAGTCAAGTAAGGTATCATTGCACACGCGTTACAAAGAGCGGTTTCGATTGCATCAACCAAATGTTTGGTGGGTTTCAGATCTGTGATTTATGTACTTAAAGCTACTGAAACATCGATATATATCAGTAATTTATAATACATATATACTTAATCTTATGCATTCAGGACAAGGAAGAAGGCAGAGGTGTATAACACTCGATTCGTCTGCTATGCTGTTAGGTTCCACTTAAGCAGGAACAAGCTGTCTGCCATCTACCGAGCACAGTACAAGACTCCTTGCTGCTACAGAAAGTTTCTGGACTGTAATACTCCATAACACTTTGCCTAAATCAGATTTATAGCTCGAGATCTCACAGTATATCATGACGCAGTGGCACCATAATCATTACTGAAATTACGACATAGCTTGTCAAAATTTGATCGAATAAATTATTAATATATTCAAAATAGCTAATTATATTTCCGAAATAGATAAACAAAAACAAAATCCTCATCACAAAACCTTCATCAATTTCCATTAAAAACTACGTAATTGCTACAGCCCTAGTGAATGAGAGCCAGAAACTATATAACACAAGTCCTTAACACAATAATGGGCGGGGCTCGGCCTGCGTCACGCTCGGTGACGTGTCATGGCGTGACGCATACAAGTTGTGAGTGTGACGGGAGATCTCGAAACACGGCCTAATGTTGACACGCGGCGCAAGAGATAAGCGGATTACAATAACTGTTGCGATTATACAGGAACTTCTCGGAACTAGTTTAAACGCTTAGTTTAAACTTTACAATACCATGTTTTGTGTAAATGTCTCAGTGGTGCAGCAAGTGATTGCAACAACTTTTATAGTCAATAGTATATGGCTTAATGGCTGCAACACCTTGTTCTTGTTAATCTGAGTTGTAAAATACTGAAATTATATTTAATTGGCGATTTAAAAGAGTGGCCGTGAGTTTCTCGCAGGCTTCTTCTCATAGGCTCAATCCTCTGCCTGAACCTAGCAACTAACCTAAATGTACCTTCAGTAACATAGTAAACTCACTAACCCATATATTCTGACTTTCATAAGTGTTACTTTGTGACCTAAATGAATAAATGATTTTTGACTTTGACTTTACTGCGCATAATCACTCGGATTTGAAGCCCAGGTTTGGCAAAGTATTATTGAGATTTTGGCAAGAAATTCTCAGCAGCCGCACAGACTCTGAGACTGTTCTCAGTAGATGCCAATAGGCTCACTCCTTATTGCGTAGGACCAAAAATCATAACTGACCAATTGTGGGTATAAAACACCTCTACCCATCCCTTGAGGATATATGCAATAGCCTATGTAAGTATGTAAATACAGCACAAACTAAATAAATAGAAATAGATAACCGTCACAATACTATGCACCAATACGATGTGTTTATTCCTTACACGTTGACGTGTGGTGATTTTGAATCTTGAACTTGTTATGAGGCTGCTGTACGTATGATGTAAGTGTGTTTATTTTAGAGAGCTGCATTAAATCAATGAACCGTATGTATTTCGTTCTTGACATTAACGTAATTATGCATAGTTTATATTTAGCTGCTTGACGTTTGGACCATATTAGATTATGCGTGATCGGGTTAAAGCCCATTAAATCTATTACGTGTAATAAAATTATAACTAGTCGATGTCTATACATAGGAGATACATGAAAATTTTGTAAGGGGTCTTTATTACTGCTATCGAGCCAAACTGATATTTAGAATTTTTGCCGGTCTATCAGTATATTAGTACGTTTATCATGCTAGAACTTGAATGTGGGTTGTCCAGTTGTATAGCCGAAGGTTTAATGTAAAATTTAGTGTATGTTTCATCTAGATAAGTGACCTAGAAGCTAAGGATTATGTGTTCATCAGCTTCTTCGTACATGGAAGTAAAATAAAATATAATAGACAGGTATCTCATTCCGAATTTCACGTGTACGAAGTCGCAGGCAATAGAAATTATTATATTAAAATATCAAGCAACGCCAACGTTTCAAAAATATGATTTCCAACCACCTTTTTGTCCATTACATTCGGGTAGACTATCTCTGAGACTTTCAATAGGGAAGATGGTTTCAAATTATCCGCGACGTGGAATCCCGTGATTAATAATACGCAAATTCGCTGTTTTGCACAGTCAGGTAATTCACAGAATACGGACACGACGGTTATCATATGTAATAGAGATACCGTGAGTGTAGTTTGTGATGGTACATGGACAAACAAAAATATGCCAAAAGTGAGGGTGAATCAAGATTTACCTAATCTTGATCGCCTCTCTGCCTCACAAACGGAGACATGACATCGCAGCACCAGTCAGCTTGTGACCACGGCCGGTGTAACCTGGTCGAAACGTTAAGCATAAAAAAGGTAAACATTATGCATGATCTCGTTAATACCCGTTACGTATTATATGAATATCTGAGACTATTTTACGTAAATATTGATGCTACGATCCTGCCAAACCTATTTTCTTTATTAACTGTTATTAAATACTTCATGGAGGCTCGTCTAATAAAATTTCAAGTCAAACAAATAACTCATAAGCTTGGTTAATTGGATAATATTTAATTATTTAGGCTTACAGCCAGCGGAAATTAGAAACTCTTGCTATAGTTTTCATATCTCATATATTTGAAAGATATAAATAGTGTCCGTGTATCCGTGTAATAATGATTTTCTCTTGAGCAACACGCTACAGATTTTTAAGAATAACCCTTTGAAAATCTGGATCATATTTAAGTGTCAAGTGATATCTTTATAGTAAAAGTATTAAGTATAGGTAAATCTGGGAGGATAATTAATTTTATGGGAGTTGTTTTGAATTAATAATAAATATCCCTGTAATGCATGTACAGAAACATTGATACTGTGCTACAATCGAATTTGCTGCATAGAAGTCAAAGTCAAAAATCATTTTTGATTCAGGTCACAAATTAACATTTATGAACGTCAAAGTATATTGTAAATATGGCCATTGTAACTATTGCCTTAACGGTGTATATAACATCGTTTAATTTTATTTTAAATTGAAATAATGGACAGCCGTGGTAACTACTACCTATTATAACTTGGGGCACGCAACAACAAGACAACGCGATACAAGGAATAACTGTAAGAAACAGATAGCACTCAGTAAACACACAGTTTGAACATGTTGTTTTCGCTCGCGCCCCGCTTACAAATTAGACAGGTGACGTAAGCTATTTTATTGGTGACGACTGTACTTGTATCTTACAGGGTTGTCACCGATCTTATTATTGTATTAATTATATTATAAACATTCAACTGTAAAGTAAATAATTGTCTAAATTTGACGCTGTCACTTTTAAACAATAATGTTAAGTAAATAGGCAGCGATAGCTCAGTGAGGAGACCAACAGACTGCAATGCAGAGGGTCTCGGGTTCGAACCCACGTCACGCACCTCTCTCCTCTGACTTTCGACAGTTATATGACTTTTCGAAATTATGTGCGTATTGATCGACAATAATCGCCTGCTCCATGCCTCGGAGAGCACGTTAAGCCGTCGGTCCCGGCTGCCATGAACATCTATGGTAGTCGTTATTGGGTAGTCAGTGCCATATAATATCCTGACACTGGTTTAGCCTTAGGATATCGTTAACCTACGGGTTGCGGAGGTCAAGTGGCAGCCGCTCCGTGTAAAAACTGATATCCAATCAAATCCAGTTAGACTAGAAAAAGCCGACCCCAAGTGATTTGGGAATAATAAAGGATAGGGAGAAGAATTTAAAAATCGTTATATTAATATTTACTTATGCTTATGGTTATGATCAGCTCAAGTTTGAGGTAAGATTAAGGTCCATGTCTTTCTGTACCATCAGCAAAATTTAAACTTTAAAATAAGTACTTCGTAAATCTAAATTATTTTATTTATCGGGATCTCCTACACTTGGGATCAATCCCTCTATCGCGGGACTTCACAAATATATAATTAATGGATCCTAAGCACACTAAATTTAGAACAATTATTTGTGGATTATACAAATCCGAACACACAACACTCAGCGTGGTGAAAACCAACGCCTCCCGCTGCCGCCTATATCTTACACCCTTGTAATACAATACCTCAACATACTGTAAGAAAGATAGACGCTCAATGAACACATAATTTTGACGCTGACTGTACTCGCTTACAAATTGGACATGTGACATGTAATTGGTGACGACTGTACCGCCCTAGTTTTCGATTGCTCAAGATCTGTTTATTGCTCGGCAGTGTTTATTACTGTTACTCCCCGTTGCTGTTTGCTATTCGTAAAGGTATTTAATAAATATGTTGACGATTGGTTTTGATACTTTATAGGTATGGGGTAGTACTTAAATACAGTTGATGAAGAAGTTATTAACATTGAATTGGCTAAAGGAAAACAAGAAGTAGGCGTTTGGATGTACGTCAGGAAATGAGCGTGCTTTATACAGCTCCGGTACTGGACATATGGGAGGCGGCTTCTCCGTCGGCTTCAGCGAGGTTTTCTTTAGCAACTCCCAGAGTTGCGAGTGGTGAACGGCTTTATTGCTCCGGTACCAAACTGGAGAATAGGTAGTGTAGTGTAGTGTCACTTGGGCACGAGATAGCTCACTTACGAGAACCGGATCTCTGAGGTTAGGATGGAGAGTCGAGATTTGCGATCAAGACCTGTCTATAACTGGTCCCGGAAGATGCTCTCGGGCACTGGAAGTTACAGCGGCTCCACCTAATATAACCTTGATGGTTGGTGTAAGGGAACGCTATATACTAGTAAGAACCCATAGAGGGCGCGCGCGGTGTTCCCGCGCGCCTTCTAACGTCGAAAGGGGAGAGCAATGAATTGCTCTCCCCCGGGGACGAGAAGAGGTCGGGTCGATGAACCCGGCCGGCACCCACACGGGGGGGCCTGCTATGGATGAATCTTTTCAGACTCCCAACTGGGCCCCCCCCCCATTGGGTGAGAGAGGGAACACCCCAAGTTTTTTTAGTGGGTATACCAGCACTCGGCTGGTGAGTCCCCTAATCAAATCAAATCAAATCATTTATTTATTTCGGGCTGCATAGGCCCATAGATAAATACCATAACCTAGATTTACATATTATAAAATTTTATAATACATACACACAATACCGTCTAGCCCAAACTAAGCAGAGCTTGTATTATGGGTACTAGACAATGGATAAACATACATAGATTTTTTTTTTTATTATAAATACATACATATTATACATAGAAATACCCAGACCAAGACAAACATTCATGTTCATGCACACAAATGTTTGACTTGTGCGGGAATCGAACCCGCGACCTCAGGCGTGGCAGTCGGTTACATTAACCACTACTCCATCGAGGCCGATTTGATGTTAGTAAATACACCTTAATACTATGTTAGTGTAACTTCACTTCGCACACTTAATACTAGTGCGCTCGGCTGGTACTTGTCCGCGGAAGCGACGGAATACCACGTCTTGCGGCCAAAAGCTTTCGTCCAACACTTTGTGCAGGTAACAGTCAGGTACACGCACGACGAACGCTTTAAAGTTGACGTTGCAGCGCGACTCCAGCAACTGCACTCTCGGCACGTACTTCAGCTTTTGGCACACGTACTTCGCGATGTCTTCCGCCTCAGCTGTGGTGTAGTGCAGGCGCGAGATGTACACCGGCGTGTTCGGGGACGCGGCACGCACCTTCATGTTGGGATCCACAGGTGCTTTGCCACAACCGTTCTTAATGTTTCGCGAACGGCGCTTCCTCCGTTGCACCGTCAGGAAACCATCCTCGGTAGCCCGGTTCGTTGCTTTTGTAGGCAAGGGCTTAGCAGGGGCGCTCGCAGAGACCGTGGGTCAGCTATTCTTACAATTCGCGCAGAACAGCGGGGAAGAGCTGCGGTTACGGGAGCGGGGCTGCGTGACCCCTAGCCGGCGGGTAGTGCATCAAGCATTTTTACCTGGGTATCAAAAAAAAAAGAAAAAAAAAAAGGGAACGCTATATACTATCGGCTGACGCAGCCTGCGCTTTGGCCGGAACTCCCCCGTGGGACTTGGAAGCGGAAGTGCTTGCCGAAACGTTTAAAGTGATGTTGTCGGTATGGGAGGAGATGGGTGTTCGTCCCCTCCCGGAGTTAATAACTGGTACAAGGAACCGAGCCCGCCAGGGCGTATTCCTAAAATGGAAGGCGCGGCTGGAGGTGCTTTTAGCGCGATTCAGAACTGTTGAGGCCCCCCAGCCGGTGTTAGAGCGGTGGACAGGGCGGCAGCATGGAACTCTTTCCTTCCGACTGGTGCAGGTGTTGTCAGGACACGGTTGTTTTGGCAAATACCTGCACACGGTTGCTAGGAGAGAACCGAGTCCCGTCTGCCACCACTGCGGGTGTATTGAGGACACGGCGCAGCACACGCTCGAGACATGTCCTGCCTGGGCGGTGCAGCGCCGTGAATTCATAGGCGTTGTGGGTGTCGTCCTCTCGCTGCCGGCCGTGATCAAAGCCATGGTTGACAGCGAGAGGAACTGAATAGCGGTCGCATCCTTTTGCGAGGACGTTATCTCGCGGAAGGAGGTGGCGGAGCGGATCCGTGAGGAAAGTATCCTTGCGGAACCGAGCCGCCGCCAGCGAACCGGGCGACGCAGGCGCGCCTACGCGCGTCTGATGCCGCCATAGCGTTGGCCGCGGACGGGAGAACGGGATCTCTCGTCCGCCAGCCATTGAGTCGGAGTGACGCCCTCTGTCGTGCCGGGGTGTCACCCAGGAGTCGTCATCCAAAGGCATTTCTTGCCTGTGTTGGACACTGCTGGGTGGATCGCTGATGTAGTTTCAGTTCCAGCGACTCACCCACCATTCAAGGCAGCGAGTTGGCACACCGTGGTAGGTTTAGTCGGTAGTACCCGGGACGTTCCATCTTTACCCGGGTGAGCCCGACATAACCTCTCCGTTCCCCTTTTTCAGCGGAGAGGTATGCGTCAATGCATTCCACCACGTTAAAAAATAAAGGGGAACGCTATATCATAAACTGGACTAGTAGTAGAGAGAGGGGATGTACCGATATATCGATACAAAATATCCAATATCGAAAATTGTATTCAAAACGTTATATTAGGTATATCTTTTTAATTTATGTGACTAAATTCGCTGGTATCCAAAACCGTAAAAGGTAGCAATGAACGGAAAAAAATAACTGTATTGTCTATGACAGATAACTGTTGAGTAGTCTGCTTATTGAGATTTTTGTAAATTAAAATAATGTACATTTTGTATAAAAATTATTATTGATATTATTGAGCTAGGCTGAAATTATAATTATTTTAATATAAAAAATAAATAATTATTTTAAACTAAACTTAAAATTTGTCTGATATGTCGGTATATCGATATTTTTCCTTGAGATATCGATGCTGATATTGATATTTTAATAAATATTACATCAATGTTT
Source organism: Catocala nupta (assembly GCA_963675205.1). NCBI lineage: Eukaryota > Metazoa > Arthropoda > Insecta > Lepidoptera > Erebidae > Catocala > Catocala nupta. The sequence continues at coordinate 27,569,600 of OY776087.1, forward strand.
TTTTCACCTCCGACATACTTTTTTTTTTTTTGTTTCCCAGTAAAAATGCTTTATGCACTATCCGACGGCTAGGGGACAGCACCGACGGGGTGTGTGGGACTTCTAGCATGAAATGCTGGTATACCCACTAAAACACCTGGGGTGTTTCCTCTCTCACCCAATGGGGGGACCAGTTGGGAGCTCTTAAAAGATTCATCCATAGCAGGCCCCTCCGTGTGGGTGCGGGCCGGGTCAAATAGATCCGACCACCTCTCGTCCCCAGGGGAGAGACTCACCACTCTCCCCTTTCGGCGTTAGAAGGCGCACGGGAACACCGCGCGCGCCCTCTCAGGGCTCTTAATTTACGGGTGGTAGGGTCCCCTGAGGCCGTGCCACCCCTCCTCCGGTGGCGGACATCCGGGGCGTAAGGATCTTCCTCACGGCTCCGTTCCGCTCCAGCACCTGTCGTATCCGACCATCTTGGATACGACGGTCACCAACGAGAGGTCGGGGCCAGTCACAGCGACCAGTGCACAGCGCTCCGCGGCCCACGCTGGGCTCTCCTGCAGCGTGTGCTGCACCGTGTCCCGGTCACACTCCTCACAATGGTGACACCTGGTTGTCGGCTCCCTACCGGCTATCTTGCAGAGGTACTCTCCGAAACAGCCGTGTCCGGAGAGCACCTGAGTAAGCCGGTAGGTGAGCGGTCTGCGCCGTCTCTCCGTCCACTGCATTAGCACCGGACGGATAGCCTCGACGGTCCTCATCCCGTAGCGGGGCTGAGCCAGCCTTTCTTCCCACTTCGCCTCAAGAACCAGTCGAGCCTAGGACCTTCGCGTCTCCACCACCCCGTGCGAGGGTTCCTCGCCATTGAGCCGGAGGTCCGCGCGCCAGTAATACACCGACGCTTGGACCTCCGCCTCCAAATCACAGGGCGGCGATGCCGTCAAGACGCACGCCACCTTAAAAGAGACGGTACTTCTTCCGACATCCCTAACACGTTAAAAATATTGTAAGTCTATTTGACTTAACAAAAAAAACAGACGTTTTTTATTAAAGCCATGCATGACTCTAGGAAATCGTAATATTTTCTAGTTATGACAACAATGTTATGTTACAGAGTGGGTATATTTACATTATTTAAATGTATATTACACAAGCAGCGAGATGAGGCGCAGCGGGATTCTCTCTTGAACCCGAAATATCGCTTAAACTGAAACGGCTGCCATACGTGTTATATACAAAGGCCGTGTTATATATGACCTTATGTTGTGTCCTTGAAGAGGCGTAGAATTTTTAAGCTTCATAAGAAAATGCTATACTTTTAAGAGTGTGCTAATGTTTTCTTTTGCTGGCAACACAACTGTCTCTTAATTACTGGGAAACAATTTTTATGTCACTTAATGCACTTACAAATGATATAAGATTGTATTTAATGAGTAATTATGGGATTGCGTGTAAATTAAAAAGATTATAACCGGACTCTAAGTATTGCTACGCTGGAATCTGAAGTTCGATTCTACGCTGTCTTCTGAATTTTGAAGTTATTTGCATATTAAAGAGTCCATACCACTTTAACGGTGAAGGAAAAAATAGTGAGGAAGCCTACTCTGAGATTGCTCTCCTGCTTTTCTTAAAGATGTGTGGTGCCTGCAAATCTGTGTGGGCCAGCATAATGGATTATGGCCTAACCCATCTGACAATGAGAAGAGACCCATGCCAAGCAGTGGGACGGTTTATAAACACGGTTGATCCGGATTTTTTGATAGGGAGTGAAAGTGTCGCTCACTCGATCTACGAAACTTCGTTAATGATAATTGCTTTACGGTACTCTTCTCCCTAGCTTTCATTATTCCCAAGTCCAAGTCACTTGGGTTCCGCTTTTCTAATCTAACCGGATTTGACTGGATATCAGTTTTTACACGGAGCGGCTGCCACCTGACTTTCGCAACCTGAAGGCTAACGATACCCTAAGGCTAGACCAGTTTCAGGATATTATAGGGCACTGACTTCCCAATAACGACTGCCATAGATGTTCATGGCAGCCGGGACCGACGGCTTAATGTGCTCTCCGAGGCACAGAGCAGGCGATAATCGTCAATCAATGCGCACATAATTTCGAAAAGTCATATAACTTCCGAAAGTTAGAGGTGCGTGACGTGGGTTCGAACCTGAGACCCTCTGCATTGCAATCTGTTGTTCTCCCCACTGAGCTATCGCTGCTCTTAATTTTTGCTTTACGGTACTACCTCAGTGTTTCATTTACCGATCAGAACACCCGTTGAGAAACATTAGCTAAGTACAATATAAGTAATTGGACAACTAGCGACGCGCGAGTAATCACCAAACGCACTTGCATACTCGCTCGCAGCCCACACAACTAACATCTGATACCAACTTCTATAATAATAGAATAGGGGTTGTCGAAGATACTATAGCACAACTACAATATAACTACTTGTGTTAAAGTTGGTAACTTGTGCACGTACTCCATTTATGCTGAGGCGGTTAAAAAGTTTACCGACCAATAGTGGTGCATTCACTTTAGAATGTTCTTTTTGTTCGGTACTGTGATCGTATAAGAAGCTTGTTCATGTAGTTATTGTGACTAGATATTTTATTTAAGAGTTTTAGTGGTCACTCATTATTAACGTGACAATTCTTGATATGTCAGACTTATTGTATATAATGCCTTGGTGGTTCAGTGGTAGTGTATATGTCTGCGGATCGTGAGGTCCCGGGTTCGATTCCCGGGTCGGGCAAAGTGTTATTGGATTTTTATGTTAGGAAATTGTAAGTAGCAGCGTGGAGTCTGGAAATGTGCCCGGTGGAGGGCAATAGGCTCGCCCTCTATTACGTGGGACCAAAAACATAGTTGGCGAAATGTGGATGTCTCATACACCTCTGACTACGCTTTCGGGGATACAGGCGTGAGACTATGTATGTATCTGGTCGCTAGTGTACCGCTGCGGCTCCGTAGGTTAATATTCTAGCGTGTCTAGGCACATTGGAATCATAATCGGTTGCAATATAGATGATTCAGGTATGCGAGAGAGGTCTGTTTTGAAACTCGAGTATTGGACTGCACACTCTAACGAAGTCCTAATCCTTTGAGTAAATGCGACTTGCATGAGCTTTCAACTTCGATTTCCAAAGCGGGCCAACAACATTTTAATTGGTGTTCCTGTGAAAAAGCTCTTAATAGCAGCGCGTTATTAGGAGGTTGAGAGTATTGCAAATAGTAATGCCTAGTAAAGCACGAAACGCCATTGACCTTGTGCCTCAGTTCTCTCTGGTCTTATCGGCTTGCCGTCGCATCGGACTATGAGGGTAAGGAAAACGAGAGTGCATTGGTATTTGCGTGTACACTTGTCTCCGTTAAGATTAGCCACCGTGATCGAAATTCAGTCAGGTGTCTACATTCATCAGGATTTCTACATAAGGCTGAGTGGAAATGGTTTACGTCCACCATTCTGCTTTATTCTACCGTGAAGCTTTGCGCTTATATAAAAGAATACGTTCTTCCTATTCCACCTTCCTTTAACACGGCAATTTGGCTGTGCATCAGTATTACCAAGGGAGGAGCTATCTCTATTTACAAAGACTTAGCTGTCATCGTTAGGGGCAATAGTGGCATTGTTGTCCTTCTGACAGCAAAGCACATCCTGTAGAAGCTTGAAGACCCCACTTACCTCAATATTAGAACATATTTAAGATTGTTAGGCTGCAATGTTCTGCATGCTCCCTATTCAAGTTGTTGCAGTTTGAGCAAAGTTTAAACTGGAGATTCCAATGTGCCTTATATTAGGTAGTAACCCATGAAATTGCAACTTTTCCTACATCTAACTTCGTGATACCTGTCCAAAGTACAGCGACGCTTTTAAAAATAAAGGTTCTGTGTTATATTATTTAAAATATGTATTTTTAATCCATATCCATAATTTTAATTAAATTTGTACGAACATTGAACGCAAATTTTAATAAAAGTGCCTTCTCTCATTTTTTTGCTATAGTTTGCAATAATTAATTATGTATATTATTAAAACATAAACATATTGGTCTTAATTCAAGGAACGATTCACATATCATAGAATTCGGATTTGCTTTTCAAAGAATATTGATGACATAATTTGGAAAACCCAACAACGCTACCAATTTTCTTCATACAAAATTGCAACCTCATAGCTAAAAACCTAATTATAATATCGTTTCTTTGTGTAACTAAGCTGCCTATTTTACAACCAATAAAACACTAGAAAGCACAGCCATTAATAACGAGCTAACCGGCGCTGTAACAAATTGGTCTTTATTTACTTTACACCTGATAGTAATTTATCATCCATGACAGCTTCAAGTGTTCTTACACAAATTGTACAAGAAGATTTAGGTTTACAACAACTCGAATCAATATTTTGTTTGAAAGCAAAATATAATATCTGCCTTATTTAGAAAGTGAACCAATACAATGTCCTTTTAGTATGAAAAGAGTAAAAGCCATTCTCATAATGAGAAGTCCGGATTAGGTCAGTGTAAAGAACTATATTTTTGTGACTGTGTTTAATTTTTTACTACTACCTTTTGTTTGGCCAATTTTGGTGGCCAATTTTTGCGCTTATTTACAGTCGTATATGTGGTGCTAACTTCGATGATCAGAGCGGCAAATGTCATATTTGATTTTTTGTCAGGTTCTCTATAACAGCACGAAGTTTGCTAACGCCTAACAGATAGCTATATGCTCAATCCGGAGTACATGGTTTTTAAAACATAACCTGAGTATATGGACGATATGAATATAGATTGTAGACTTTATACATATCTACAAACCCTGTCAGAGATATAGAAGTCTATGTAAATTAATGCAAATCCGACAATCTTGCCTACCTCCATCATGTTTTAAAAGCTTGTATGACAGAATATCCTAAATACTTAACAATAAATACATATGTATGCATAGATGGGTGTATTATACGAACATTTCGCATACTATGTTTTTTGGTCACACGTTATATGGGGAAACCAATAACACTTTCCAAGACCTACAAATCAAACGCAAGCCATCATGCATAGCAGTCGCGGTACACTACTGTTCGCAACCGAGACGGTCACAATAAATAACATTCAAATGTGAACACATTTCTTGTATTGATCCTACAATTATTTCGTGATTACCCCCACAGTTTGACCTTAAGAAGTATACGTCACCCGTAATTACAGGATCACCTCGAAAATACGACGAAAGTACAAGTTTTGTGTAATTACTGTATGTTTGTGTTACATGTTCTTTTATGAAACAGGAAAAAGGGTTTCAAGGACGGTAACGAAAAAAGTGTTTTTATTATTGCCTGTCTTTTCCGAGATCGATATATTATATTACTGCTAAATAAGCGTAGTCTATAAATACCATTGCTGTAGTAACTGTATGTATATTGTACGGTGTACAATATAAGCATGTGAGCATTTTCGCCGCTACGCATTCGTAATTCATTAGATTTATATAGAAATTAGTTCACTACCGATCATTGAAATTAAACACTTTATACGGATTTTGTCGCGTTGTTAATAAACAACGTGACAAAATCCATAGTACTTAAAACACTTTTATTACATAATTTTGAAAACTCTAACACTACTATTATTGAACTTTACTATGCTATTTAATTTAATTAAAACTATTTATATTTAAGTTTACACTTTGCCCCGACGTTTCGGTTGCTTTACAGCAGCCATGGTCACGGGGATATTAAGATTGCAGTTGTCGCAATGTTCCAGTGTAGTTATTTCAAAGTACCCGAACATAATTTAGTTATTGGTGTTTCTATGTACGCAGAATGAGCTCAAAGTATCATGAAGTCTAGCTTTGGTTTGTTTTTTCTTGGGTTTGACTATTTGAAGTACTGGATCCCAAGCTGGTGGTACATTCCAACCATCTTCTCTATTGAAATTGGGATGTTTTTTCACAATAAGTGTAAAGTAAAATAAACAACGCGACAAAATCCGTATAAAGTGTTTAATTTCAATGTATAACATTCGCGTAAACTTAAGACAATATTATGTGAACCATATCTTTGTGTGGCAACACAATTATTACCACTAGACATAATAATATCACTGTTATAGATGCGTAAAAAACCTACCAACTATGTCGTAACATGAGGGCTAGATACTTGTAAGCGTCTGTAGGCTACGGTAAGTGTTTATCATTTAACGAGCCCTATCCTTTTTTATTAACAAGAGTATCAAAACTACGAGCATCGCTTTTATCGACCTATTAAAGAACCCAGTAAGCTAGTTTGGTTTGCAGAGTTCCCAAGCTGATAGCTATTCGCTTCCACTATAGAACAATTTTCATACATTTAAACAATATTTATTTATGTCAAGATGAAATACATCACAAAGCACATTCTCAGGCCGTCAAAGTAGGTACCTCAACATCGCCTCAGCTGCTATGAAGATGGTGAGTAGGCCACTGCTCTTGGACCACATGATCGCTTACCATCAGGTGGAGAGTGGTTATTTGCCGTGCAAAATAAAAAAAACAACATCGCAATTAACGTAATTTTCTCTTTTAAAAGGTTGTTCCTTTTCTCTCGTTCATTATAGTTAGTAATGGTTTCACTATGATACTATTGTATATTTCTGCTTTGTCAAAGAAACATAGCCAAATCTATGTTTTGTCGGCCTCGATGGCGTAGTGGTTAATCTAACCGACTGCCACGCCTGAGGTCGCGGGTTCGATTACCGCACAAGACAAATATTTGTGTGCATGAACATGGATGTTTGTCTTGGTCTGGGTGTTTCTATGTATAATATGCATGTATTTACAAAAAAAATAAGTATATATATATGTATGTTTATCCATTGTCTAGTACCCATAGTACAAGCTCTGCTTAGTTTGGGCTAGATAGTGTTGTGTGTATGTGGTAGAATATTATATTATTATTATGATTATTATTATTATGTGGCGTCGATAGTGCTTATTAGCAAGAGAGCTCTCTACCAAAGGTGACAAAAAAATACTATTTCAGTTGAACGAAACTGTATACATCTTCAAAGTAAAACCTATAATAAAATACCTGATAAGCCCAATACTATAGTAATGATTCTATTGTCGTTGTATAATACACCTGTCAGACGCAACGATGTCCTTTGAGAGCTCTTATTTAACGTAGAAATAGACCGAAGACTTGCTTGTACTACAATAAGCTGTTATTTAACTTGCTTATGTGATTGTAACTCCGCTGAGAGAACAACCTAGGTACCTGGAGTTTGTGCGAGTAAATAATGTGGGTAGAAGATATTTGTAATATATTTGAGGTTATATAAAGTTGGTGGACGTTGTTATAATAGCCGCTGATATTACAAATGAAGTCGTTTGGGAATACAATTGTTATACGCGGTATTTTGTGTAGGTATATGTCGATACTAGAATATTCCGTAACGAAATTGTGTTTGAATTGTGGTTTAAGTGTACCACTTGATTGTTAGACGATATTTATTTTTACGTAGTATTACTACTAGCGTACTTAAGATGGAAACAAAATTTGAACTATGCTCGCTCGGTCAATGGGCTCGCTCACACAAAAATACAGTAACAGTACTAACAACATTATACGTAAATGATATTTGAATCCAGTTTGGCAGACATCTTATACTTTGCAATATTACAGCGATCAATACATTAAGTAATAATTAAAATTATTAACATTGCTTACTTTAAATAAAGGTAGCGAAATTGCTACCTACCTTTGGTGGTAGGTATATCCTATCCTATCCCCGAAGGTAGGCAGCAATTTTGATGATAATGTAGTCTCAAGCTTATATAAGCGTGAGACTGTGTATGTAACTAGGCATTTTTTGGAAACCAACCATTCAAATGTACGAACTGTAAATATGTAGAGCGATAGTACTGATAGTACTCTAAAGACTGGATAGGACTCTAAGGCCCAGTTCCTATATCAAGAAACGAGTCGTTTTAGCTACAGATATAACTATCTGTAGCTAAATATATAAATATAAGCATATTTTTCATAGAACATGTGTCAAGTGTGTAGAAATTAACTGCCCGTATGTAAAACGACTCGTATCTTGATATAGGAACTGGGCCTTAGAAAACCGGATATAACTATCTTCGTATGTAGATATTTTTTAATTCAATATACGCCAGAGACCATAGCTTGAGTGAGCATTCCCAAGGGAGATTACAAAGCCACAGTACTGTGGTAATTTGAACAACTAATATCGGTGATACTTATTTGTTAAGGGTTTTAGGAATCCCCGGTAAATCCTGGCGCTTTGCCCAAACTGGAGTTTACCTACAAAAACCGTAGCTTATCACCCTTGTTCTGTGTTGAGTAGAGTTCCAGGCTTCTCTGGAAGAGCCATACTATTAATAGAGGAACTAGAACCTCATCTACGTTGAGCTGGCAACGCAGTGACCCCTTTTTTATAGGACTGACATCACACGCTAATATTAATGTCGGAAGTTAAGTACACATCCATACACCAGGACAACTGCTAAAAATCAAACAATACTTCTCATTACAGTGATTAAATAAAAATGGCAAAGAAGTTTTAAAGCACAGATCAGATAGGATATATGTAGATAGTTATTTTAATGAATCAATCCCTGTACAATCTTACGTTTTAGTTATTAAACAAAAACCAAACGTACTCTTTGAAGTTCCTGTTTCATGGCGGCATGAATTGCAAGCTCTTGTAGAGCTTACGACAGGGCAACACAGTAGCAATCTGTTAATGGACGACTTGGATTTTTGCTGTCAAGCCAAAGACGCCCAGGGGACTGCGCGAGAAATTTTAAATTATTGCCCTAGTAAAAAATGGTGGAAGTGTTCGTAATATGAAGATTTGGAGAAAATTTTGTATTCTTCATTATGCCGCTTCGCACGAAACATGTTTATGGAAATTTTTTAATATTTAGTGATTGATCTGTTCTTTTCTTTCATTTTAACATGCAATTTTATAATTTGATTTTTTAATATTATAAAACATTTAAAGCTCGTCTATTATCTGAGTCGTCAAGTCATTGTTACAGTAACTTTTATGAAAACTGTTTATTTAGATATTTTCCAGTCTTAGGCAATCTAGTAATATTTACTCTATACATATCCTATGAATCTCATGTACCTGTATTTGCAATTGGAATAGTAAATATTTCTTGAAGCTCATGTACCATCCAAGTACCACAATATAGTCAACAGAGACAGAGAAAGACCAAGTCTAAGTGAAGGGGACAGAAGCACTGTTACCGAGGTAGCAAGCAAGCCTCGTAGTCTACTCGATGGAAGTCGGCATATATGCTTGCAACCTATTACTAGCCACAATTTCTGTTCTGAACCCTTTTTAAATATCCTCATGCCTAAAACTCTTATTTAATAAAACCTAACAAATGTTGAAGTATAAATAAAAAGCCAATCTATCTCCACCACTCAAAATACATCGATTTGGTCCGTATTACGTAACGGGTGGCACCATATTGCCAATAAATTCTCGTTTACCTTTAATAATTAAAACAAAAAAAACGTTGATACCCTCATCAAATCTTTAAAATTGGGTCAGAATACTCGGAGCGATATCGCAGAAAGTAAATTATAAACATAGCCGTCAAAGACCGATCCCTCGACGATGCAAAGATCCTCATAAAATTCTGCATTCATTTTCACATCCCTTAGGGAGTATACAAACTTGTTTACGAGTCAGGAAGAAAAAAGTGACGCACTTAGGCTGTCTGAATTATGAATGAGTTAGCCCTTGATTTTGTATTCCATTGCCTCCCTAAGGGATTGTTATTGAATAATGTTCTGTCCGATGTTTTAAGACATTCGCTAGTGGCACAAAGTGTGTTTACAAGAATTGTGTTCTATGCTATATCTGTCTAAGTTTCGGTCAATATTTTTCTGATTGTCATCGATCCCAACAAAATATTAATGACAATCGGGTAGCCTTATCATGTGTACATAGGTATCTAAGGCCTATTTTCACGGAGAAATAAGCAAAGAATATTTTTTTTTTATTTTCCTTGTATTTAGTGTTAGACTTCGTGCTGCTTGCTACTATGAATTTCTACCGACGTTATGCACAGCCATTTCGTTTACTACTACGCTATCGAGGCGGCAGCCAATAGGTAGTCAGTTTACTCAAACATTCTGAAATCTGGTCTAACCTTAGAATATCGTTACTCGTTTGGGTTATTAAGGTCAAATGGCAATCGATCCATAGAAAAACTGATATTCAGCCGTATCTGGTCAGGTTATAAAATGGACACCTATATAATAAGGCTTGAAAGAAACTTCGCATTTTAGAAGAAGCTGTACACAACGAAAATTTTACGATATATAGAAAGAAAGAAAGAAAAGAAAGAAAAATGATTTATTTTGGTACCCAAAAAGGACACATTAAACAAAAAATAAAAATAAAAATGAAGAAATACAAAATAAAAGCAGAACAATAAACAAGGAAAAACAAAAATAAATAAAACTAGAAAAATAAAACTAATACTAAATACTATAATTTCATTTCTGCTCACTGGCAACACCACACCTTACCCAATGGCTCCCACCAAGTCAAGGCTAGTTATTGTGTTGTCAGTAATGTCAGTAAGCAGAAATAAACTATTGTTTAAATATAAGTTTGACTTAAATTTTAAAAGTAATATGAAGGTGTGTGTCCTATTAGTTCCAAAATTTGGATATCGCTCAGCATACGTTGCGATTTGTCAAATCGCAACACTGATATTCTGCGAAATCCAATTTAGTGACGCCGGCGCCTAGTGTCTAAACATATAAAAAAGAAATAAAAATAAAAATATACTTAAATATGTAAATATACGAGTAAATAACATATAAATATAATTACTAAATGGTGTAAAAATGTGTGGAGTAAAATAAGAAACATTTGATTGTGTTTTTAAAGCAAGCGTCAGTGTGATATAGGTACCTATAGTGTATACTTATGTCGCTTCGGAATTATTGTAAACAAGTCTATTATCTAATGTGCATTGCGCAGTGACATAGACTGAGAGATGCGGATCTCAAGAAAATCTTTTGCCTTGCCTGTTCTAAGAAGTTATAGCAAGATGAATGCAATATATATATAATAATAATAAATTGTAGGGGTCTCGCTCAAAAAAAAAAAAAAAAAAAAAATATACAAAAAAATATACAAGACAGGTCAGACACATCAGACATATGCTTATGTATATATACCAGATCACAGAGCATTTCAACAAAGAAATGCAAGAATTAAAGTTAAATTTAACATAAATTAGAATATATTTAAGATAAGTTTAAAGTATTCAAAAACAAATCTATTATAGGATATTATAAAGACAGGGTTGCCAATTATTTGATAACTGCACGTATGGCGTACTGTTTTAAGTAGTTGCCGAGCTAGTGCCATTAATGCCGGGGCCTTTTCTGACGCTATAGTAATGTATAATTATATTAATGGTTTTGAGTCCTTGACAGCAAGTAAATGAACTATAAAACAGACCAGCTAATAGCTATCTTTTTCCTTTAACAGTAACGTCCATTTTGAGTTGTAAAGTGAGTAGCTGTAGTACCCTTACTAATATTATAAATACGAATAGGAGTTTGTTTATTTGTTTGTTTGTTACGCTTTAACGCCTTAACTACTTTACCTATCATCATGAAATTGTGCATACACGTCGTCAAGTGTACAGAAAATGAGGTAGGTACATTTTATCAAGAAAAGAGTACTGTTGCCGAGGCACAGAAATTTATTAACAAAATCGATGAACGCGAGCGAAGCCACGGTCAAATCTAGTCAAAAATTAGTTGTGGCTAGTATGATAATAATGCTTTATTAACCGCTGAGTCTTCTTCGAAGAGGTTAATGAAAACACTAAGTGGGTCTGTATGTCTGTCTGTTAGTGACAGTTTGTTAGTGACAGACATAGCTGCGGAATCACTGGACCGATTGGCTTGTAACTTGGTGTGCAGAGACCTTGGTGTATATGGGCCCTGTGGGTCAAAAGACCCCCGAGAATTAGAGGTCACAAGGTCATAAGTTCAGGGGATATCCACGAACAGAGTGATTTGGAAGTCCAAGAGAGAGGCTTTTGACCAGCAGTGGGACATTACAAAATGCTGACGAAAATAAAAAGAAACGTCACATGAAGACGAATGAATCTCGGATTTGTACACCCATTTCGTTCTTTTTGCGTTTTCAGGCACTTTAGCAATATAAATCATTTATAAAAAAAGAAATACGATCTTCCGCACAGATGAGGCATACATCCACCCTAAAGTGATCGGTCTGCCAAGCTTAGAAGCACCATCTTCTACAATCCATTTAACAAGTAAACATCGCTCATTTTATTTACCGTTCGTTAGCAACACATTGCTATTTAAATAGCCTAACGAGTACAACTGGTTTCTGAGACGAACGTAATCTGTAAACATTTTCAAACCTATGTTGTAGTAATATAGGTACGCCCGCGACGTCACTCGCACGGTATGTCATTAAAACGTATCCTAAATTACTCAGAAAAAGTGTAGCTTTCTATGAATGCAAGAATTCAAAATCGCTTTCTTAGTTTCAGAGATTAAAGCTGAAATACAAAAGGCATGGTACCTGTTTCTACTATATGTACAGGTGTCCCAGAATATGTGAATCAAATTGTAACGGGAGATTCCTTAGGACGTTTCAAATGTGCTAAATAAAAAAATATTTAAAAAAAGTTGTGTAGAAAATAAAAACGTCAAAGTTTTTAAAAGTACGAGTTTTCCAGACTTTCAACTACAGGTGCTTCGTTTAGAACAAATTTTTTTTTAACTATTTTTATTTGTGAAGTATCGATTCTTCAAACTACAAACGATTCTTTTTTTAAACTGACGTATTTTAAAATCGATGCATTATTTTGGTGTATTTATTTTTGCACCGAAGAAAATCTTGTAAGTTTGACCAACAACTCAACATACTCTTTTATTTTTTCCTCACTACCACTCCACGTATATTGTGGGCTCGAATCCTATTCAGGACAAAAATGTATGATTCGCAAATGGTTGTGCCGAGTCTGGGTGTTCTTAGCGTGTGTTGATACAAAATAATTTATTGTACTTGATTCTAATATTAGTATAAATAAGAGTACAATAGAATAGGCATCTATTTAATTTGATCTGTCAAGGTCAATGTCTCGAGAGATTCGGTGAGTCTGACTTTTCGAAGTTATGCGTTCAATAAATAGTTAAATTATCATTCGCTTCAACAGCGGAATATCGACATAAAATTTGCATGTTTGAACGTTTTCCGCAATATTTACAAGATGTATGAAGCCTATCAACTCATGTACCAACTTATAAATGATCGTCTCTATAAATAAACACAAACACTCACAGGACAATTGACTGATTCGATTTTCAGTTGTGAAACAACACATCCTGAAAGTATAAAAAATAGGGCAGACGTTTCCAATTTTCAAGCTCTGCACAGATGGCATCTTTTTAAACACTTAGTATATTTTTCTATTGAAATTAAACTACTATATACGGATTTTATCGCGTTGTTTATTTAGCATTGTATTACAAAATTTTGAAAATATTACATTACTACTACTATTGATTTTATTTTACTAATTTATAAGCTAATAAAATGATTTAAACTATTAAATCTATTTATTTTTGGTTTTTTTCTAGCCACAAAATCAAATTATTTGCATTTAAATCTGTGAGATAAGGTTCAAAATCCTTTTACGACTTTGACTTTATTACGGCTTTGACGAAAGCAAAATCGAATAATGTGTAGGTACTATTTTTGATGCACAGTTAAAAACTGCTCACGTTTAGTGAAATATTTGGTAAATGATGTGTCCGATAGGCTAGTATACCTGGAAATCGATACGTAACACGACAAAGATTGTAACGTCCGACCTTGGGTCTTCCTGTTGGCAAATTCGATTTCAATCCCACAGCACTCATTTTACACATATGCCAAGCAAACAGCTACAGGCTTGTCCTTTATTAGGTGGCACCTAAAACGTAGATAGCAAAATTTGCTAGCAGTGTTTCTCTGCCTCTCTTTCGCCAATAAACCTAGAGCATAAATTTGTAAAAATTAAAGAAAAGTATATATGTATGTTTATCAATTGTCTAGTACCCATAGTACAAGCTCTGCTTAGTTTGGGCTAAATGGTGTTGTGTGTATGTGGTAGAATATTTATTTATTTATTTAATGTATAAAACTTTGAAATAAGTCTCTAGTAATAATTCATGGTGGAAAAGGAGCATCTAATTATGTTTACACAAAATACGCGCGACCATATCATGTCAGTGCGCGGTGAAGTCTAGGCTAAAAAGATTTATAGCAAATGAATTGTCCGAATTCAAGTAAGCAATGGTCACTTTACTTTTCAAAAAGTAGGTCATTTTACCTTTTAAACAGTATTACCCACGTCGTATCTTTTTCCCTAAATAATAGCACACAAAAACGTCTTCTAATGTAACAATATGTCCGATAATGACCAATAAGAGATGTGACGTCACACACACTTGTTTCAAACGCCTCCAGACTAAACGCCAACTATTAAAGTAAGTGCTTTCCTATGTCTCGGCTAAATCCTGCGACGTTGATTTTATTTTTAGATGTATCAAATTCTTTGTTCATTACTTGTGATGAAGAGTGGATATGAGTTTGGTAAGAGACCACGGGCCATGGTAGCTTAGAGAGAGTGCAAGTCTGATCGTATTTAATGGGTTTTATACACAAAATCGGCAAACAAGCTTATGTCCGGATGGTGATCAGCGGTTATTGTAGCATATGACCGCTTGCAATACACTAACCATGACGAAATGGAATGAAAGATGGAATGGAAGGTAACTAAGACTTAGGGACTTATAATCACTGGGCAAAACGCAGTAATCAGCCAGTATCGCTATCTCTACGCCGCCGGCGCCGGTTTACTATAAAAATGTTAGATCTTTACGGTAAATCGGCTGAACTGAATTTGACGGGACTTTCACTAGCAGATAGCTGATGTTATAAGGAGTAACTTAGGCTACATTTATTTTAGAAAAAATAGGTGACCTCAAAAGAAAATATTCTTTTGTTAAATTCTACGTGGAGGTAGTCGCGGGTAACAGCTACTATATCTTTATATATATAATTCTTCTGTACGTGTGTTGACAGTGAACTCCTCCTAAACGGCTGGGCCGATTTGGATGAATTTTTTTTTCGCCTGTACTGGACAATGGCTATCAGGACAGCTAGTTAATATATAAAGTAATAATAAAAATCACTAGTCTATATCCAAGAAATTTATTAACTTCTGATTCTTCTTCGAAGATGTTAAAGAAAACACTATGCGTATCTGTTAGTGACAGTTTGTTAGTCACAGGCAAAGCTCTGGAACCACTGGACCGATTGACTTGTAACTTGGTGTACAGACACCTTTGGGTCATCCCTCGGTCAAGTTTAAATATGGGCCCTGTGAGTCAAAAGACCCCCGAGATATAGGAGTCATAAGGTCAGGGGATATCCACCAACAGAGTGGTTTGGAAGTCCAAAGGAGAGGCATTTGCCCAGCAATGGGACATTTCAAAAAGCTAAAGAAAAAAAAAAGGTCACATGAAGACGAAGAAGTTGAATCCTGGGTTTTTACACCCATCTCGTTTAGAAAGAGACTAATATGTTTCGAAAAAATCATTAGGAATAATCCTTCAGAGTGTTCTTGAAATGTTCAAATTCGTAAGCAAATGACTTTGAATAAATCGGTGATTAAATAATAAATTATTCAGGGACTATGTGTTAGGATTTGCCTAGACCAATTTAAAAAAGGAAATTACCTACTTATTGAAATATATTGACAGGACATTTAGCGTGTACTCGTAAACATCCAAATACGGCCAAACTTTTGTTTTACTTGTTATCTGTTACATAACATTTGTACTAGTTGTGGCCCGCGACTCCATCGACTTCACGACAACAATTGGGTTATTGAGCCTATGAACAAATGAATTGAGTAAATTCAATACATTTGGTATAGGTACGTCATCAAAACCATATCCTTTAACCGCAACCTCGTTCGGCGTTTAGTTTTTTTAAAGGATATTCTCTGTAACAGTATGGGTATTGCCCGTCTGATAGAATACAATAGATTGGCTATGTATTCAAACTCAAACACTGTGAAGGAACGTGAGTCTAATATACTAATACTGAATACTGAGGTACTAAAATATATGCTATCCTACGTTTGTATAATGGTCTTACATTCCCGTTAATGTAGTAAAGCTTCAGTATATGTAACAATCTTGTTTGACGATTCAATTACTTCTGATTAATTATTACAAGAACTCAGGTACATTACCATATCAATTTGTAAAGTTTGTTTCAGATATATGTTTGGCAATAGTCACAGACAAGGGTTATCAATTTGTTGCAGAAATAATAAAATACTGTTTCTACAGATGGTTTGAAGTGACTATGATAACTACTTAGGGTGAGATTCAAACATACGTAGGTACATAGTCTCACGCATATATTTCCGAAGGGGTAGGCACAGATGTATTGCATCCATTTGCCTCCATTTATAGTTTTTAAGTTCTACGTAATAGGGGACGAGTATATTGTCGTTTATCGGGCACAATTCTAGACTCGGTGCTGCTAATAAAAAAATATTGGCAGAAAATTCAATGGCACTTTAGCCGACCCGGGATTTGTAGAGACATCAGCCATAGTAGTTCTCGATATTACCGGTGCGCCCCTGAGGTAGTCAAGGTGTGATTTATAAAACGCACTGTGACTTTGCTTTGTAATGTAGTTCGACTTTGAAAACTGTTTCATACGTGTTTTCATAGTCCTGTCAAATGCTATCTTAAAGAATGAATTTTAAAGACCAAGTTGTTAACTAGTTTTGTGATAATGAGAATGAGAATTTTAATTGATTATGCCAACAAGGTGAATAGTACGGCATTTATTATCACTACATATTATAAAACAAAGCTCACGCCGCGTCTGTTCGCGATAAACTCAAAAACGACTGATCGGATTTTCATGCGGATTTCACCAATAGATTGCGTGATTTGTGAAGAAGGTTTAAGTGTATAATCTGTTAAGGTTTTGTAGTAGCCGTGCGAAGCCAGGTCGGCTCGCTATTATAATAATAACACGAAAAGTAATTTTAATTTATATATGCTCGGTAATGTCATTTCATACACTTAATTGTCAACTTATTTTTCTTTTACTATTAAGGTGTCAAATAAACAAGCAACTGGCCAAATGAATACAGTTACAAGCTACGGTACCTTAACGAATAGAGCTTGACTTGTGATAGTCGTGGTTTCGAATCTCACTCATTGTACTACCGACGTGAAACCATTTCTAACATTATCTTTCTAGCTCACTTTTTTATTTTTATTACCTGGAGGGGTTAACAAAAATACTAGTAATTTGCAACAGATAGATAAAGATGGCAATGTTTTTAAAAAAAAAACTGTAGCTGCCGATCGCTTGAAATATCACGGGGATCGCCGAAAACAGGGAAAAATGGGAATGAGAAAAGAATGGGCGAGATAGACATGTGAACAACCGGCACTCTTACTCAATGATTTACGATAAGCAGTTGTATTTTTTTTACTCTCTCTGCTGTAGGAAGCTAGAGGATAGTAAAGTTCTGCTCACAAACACATGTATAAAACGTAAGTCTACGTATGTAAGTTCGCTTGGATATACATGGATTTCAAAACGTTTCTATGACGTAATTATTATTTTTGATTTATAACGTGGTAGACCAAAGCGTCGATGGCGGGACAAATTAATTAGCTACAGGAGAGATTGGTGCAATCTAGCGCATAACAGGGATATGTGGCAAATCGAGAGGGATGCTTTTGCCCTGCAGTGGGACAATACAGGCTAAAATAAATAATAAATATACATTACTAGTATTCTTATTAGCCCTTTGAGCTTAGATAAAATACTTATAAGTGAGCTCACATGACCATTTTTTAGACGCAGCAACAACCTGTATGTCATGTTTACAATTACAATTTGTTCCTAAAACGAAAATACAAAAATTAAAATGTATGATAGTATTAATTATGTCATAGGATAACAGACTGCAATGCAGAGGGTCTTAGGTTCGAACTCTGACTTTCGGAAGTTAGAAATTATATGCGTATTGATTGACAATTATCGCCTGCTCCGTGCCTCGGAGAGCACGTTAAGCCGTCGGTCCCGGCTGCCATGAACATCTATGGCAGTCATTATTGGGAAGTCAGTGCACTATAATATCCTGACACTGGTCTAGCCTTAGGGTATCGTTAGCCTTCGGGTTGTGGAGGTTAGGTGGCAGCCACTCCGTGTAGAAACTGATATCCAGTCAAATCCGGGTATACTATAAAAGCCAACCTCGAGTGACTTGGAAATAATAAAGGCTAGGGAGAAAAGGTTGAATCACGTTTATAACATACTTAAGTGATTGAACCTATTGGCTGCTTCACCAATAGGACTGTTATTATAATATTCGATTAACGATCATCCAACATTGCCACGTATAGGGTTAATGACTCCATCCTTTATACAATAAAACCCTCAGTTTATCTTCCATGGAATTCATAACTATTGGAACTTAGTTGCCGGGCCATAGTTCCGCACAATCCGCTCATAATATATTTGATTTATTGGACTCGGGGACGTTTTTATGACCCCCCTGTGAACTAAGCACAGGTAACTTTCAGCGACTGCATGAACCATTTTAGTTCGGTTAGTTTTTAGTTGAAATTTGTAGGTTTTTAGTTGTTGAGGGGTTGAAAATTGGAGTCATTGTGATATTATTAAGTTAGGGGGTACATTTGTCAATGTTATTATGAAGTTATATGTTACAAAAACCAAAATGTTTATTAATTTATACAACTTCTTTACAGAAGCAATTGAAGAAGTTTCCTTTTAAATTTAAGCATTGAACATGCTTATGCTATTTAACTATAGAATACCAGGCCTTCTAGGTATTCTATAGTTATCACAATTAAGTGTAGTGTAATTTTAAATATATAATTATTTTGTAGTTGTGTATGGCAATGAACTGCTCCTAAACAGCTAGACCGATATTGATGAAATTTTTGTGAGTGTTTGAGTGGGCCCCTGGATGGCTTAGATTCACGATTGGGCCGGGTGGTGCTGCGATCGAGTTCTAGGATTTTCTTTTATTTTCCTGATCTTTCGCATAATCTATTTGGAGTCCTGTCAAAACGTCTATGAGTTTTGCTGGTATTATATAGTATAGAGGACTATTAGTGCCTACACTTATGCATGGAAGTGAAAGTTGGGTATGGCAAAAGAAGCATGAGAGCAGAATAAATGCTGTAGAAATGCTGAGAAATATATGTGGTGTGACTCTGAAAGATAGAATAAGGAATAGTGTGATTAGAGAGAGATGCGGCATAAAAGTGGATATAGTGACGAGAATAGAAAAGGGTATGTTAAGTTGGTTTGGGCATGTAGAAAGAATGGACGAGAACAGACTGACTAAGAAAGTTTATAAGGCTAGTGTGAATGGAACAGTCGCAAGGGGAAGACCTAGGCGAACGTTTCCTGATCAGATCGGAGACGTTCTGGATAAAGGCCAGGTTAAGAGCACCTTAAACCGGCGAGCGTGTATGAGGAATGTTATGAAAGTGAATGAAGCCAGAGAAGTGTGTCAGGATCGTAGCAAATAGAAATCCGTAGTCTCTGCCTACCCCTCTGGGAAACAGGCGTGAATTTATGTATGTATGTATATAGTATAGTATCTAGTTGACTGCATAGCGTAGTAATTTAAGTAGTCACTTCGCCACTGCCAATGCGCTGAATGTTTTGGGTTCGATTTCCACATGGTACAATAATCTATGTGGTTCACAAATAGTTGTTTCGAGTCTGGGTGTTTTGTCGTGTTCGTTGTGTGGATGTTTGTAACGTCCCCCGCGACATAGGCACGAGCCTACTACGGGCCTTGTCCTTTCAAAAAATAAAAACGTATTGATATAGTGTATCGTACCATACTTTTAATGTTAAATATTTAACTCTATGATAATGGTAAAATATATAAATTATTTAAATTACGTTAAGTACCTACACAATATTTATTTATGTAAATCTATCTGTTATTCTCATTAAGTAGTTTAAATTCAATGTGTAGCAATCGCGTAATATCATTATTATTATATTAACGTAAAAAATATAGTTACTTCTTACTCAAATTTAATTCAAACACATTACCTAAACAAACTAACATAGTGTTATGAACGCCCAAGTTTATATTATGATTTCACACTTGTTTTAGACCGAAAGTAATTCGTGGAAAAATGAATGACAAAGGATTTACTAAGAAAGTTTCTATATGAGACGATTGTGAATAGGATTGTCGGATGGATGGAAAATGTTGATCTGATGATACTGTTTAGATTAGAGACATTCTGGATGTGCAAAGTTAATAATTTCCGTGACCGTCATGCAAGATTAACGTAAAGCGAGAAGAATATGCTACGATCTTAGCAAATGAAAATCCTTAGTCTCTGCCAGCCTTTTTAGGTACACAGGCATCTTTCCCTACATGAATAGGTTAACTTTTGAGCTCGATAAGCATTTTATATAAATAGAGACAGGCAGAAATTGTGAAAAAAATATCCTAAATTAATTTATCAGATCCCTATAATAAATGTATGCTCTATGCTAGTTATTGCAAAAGCGCCCACTATTTTTGTAGCTAATTTGACCGTGCTAAAATAGTCAATTTAATTTAATTGATAATTATTATCAATCAATTTAAGAGACTTGCCGGTAGAGCCTCTTTCATGTCTTTCTATTCTCTGACATTACTTTGACTTCTTGGTACGACATGACTTTCCCTTTTCCTTCACCTTGTATTTGCAACTTTTTCTTAATATATTTAACCCCTTCTCGCACTGAGAAGAGGCCTGTGTCCAGCAGTGGGGCAGTTTAATACAGGACTGATATTATTATTTATTTATCTAACCCTAAATTGCCCTTCTTTCTTCTATTTCACTTCGAAGATGGCCTTTATAAATTTGTCACATCGTATCAAGAGTCCCAACATATTTCCTTAGACTCTCCATGAATTTTAAAATACATCTTTGCCTTTTACTATGTTAATTGATATCATAAATATATACGCCTCGATGGCGTAGTGGTTAAAGTAACCGACTGCCATGCCTGAGGTCGCGGGTTCGATTCCCGCACAAGTCAAACATTTGTGTGCATAAACATATGTATGTATTTACAAAAAAAAAGTATATATGTATGTTTATCCATTGTCTAGTATCCATAGTACAAGCTCTGCTTAGTTTGAGTTAGACGGTGTTGTGTGTATGTGGTAGAATATTATTATTATTATTATATAAGCATCTGCACTGTGTATGTACTAAAGTATACAGACACAATTTATATTAGTAGATATATATTGGTACTTTCTCTAAAACAAAACAATCTAGATCCCATATTAATTGACATCCTCCGGGAGCGAGATAAACGTGAACTCTAATAATTATACCTAACATCGCTCTGATAAAACTTATTCTCTTGTTACCGAGATATCGCGAATATACCTATTTATACCAGGAACCAAACAAAGGCCTATATTATCAGCCCTGCTATCGCTCTCAGGGGATGCGTAGTTTGCTAACTTAATCATAAAAGGTATCATAAGGGTGTAACGGAATGTACTAAGGATGTTACTGATCTTTTCACCTGACTGCGTTAAAAGGATGATAATGATTTTTAGGTGTATTTACGCTATATCAGATTGTTAGATATTAATTAAATATAAGGTATCGTTAGATTTATTTTATTTGTGGAATTAATAAAAATATATTGAAATTAAACACATTAGCTCAGTGGGGAGACCAACAGACTGCAATGCAGAGGGTCTCGGGTTCGAACCCACGTCGCACACCTCTGACTTTCGGAAGTTATAAGACTTTTCGAAATTATGTGCGTATTGATTGACAATTATCGCCTGCTCCGTGCCTCGGAGAGCACGTTAAGCCGTCTGTCCCGGCTGCCATGAACATCTATGGCAGTCGTTATTGGGAAGTCAGTGCCCTATAACATCCTGACACTGGTCTAGCCTTAGGGTATCATTAGCCTTCGGATTGCGGAGGTGAGGTGGCAGCCGCTCCGTGTAAAAACTGATATCCAGTCAAATCCGGTTAGATTAGAAAAGCTGACCCCAAGTGACTTGGAAATAATAAAGGCTAGGGAGAAGATATTGAAACTAAACACTTTATACGGATTTTGTATTTTTTTGATTTTGAATCCGTATAAAGTGTTTAATTTCAATGTATAACATTCGCGTAAACATTAGACAATATTATGTAATAAAAATATATTGTTTATAACATAAACTAAGTACCTGTAAGCGTTACTTTTGCTGATACAGCGGCCATTTTAAGTATGTTTGCAAGTGCAGCAGCAAAATCTATTTACCTACATATATTATGAGTCTAGAACCTTACCCAGTAGACAGAAATAAGATTGAAGATTTGTTTTGATTGATTTTGATTGCTTGCTTTTTTGTTTGAACTCGCTAATCACTCAAAATTCGACTGTTATCAGTCAGATGTGTTTTTTTACGTTTATTAGCCCACTTCCTGTGGACAACGTTCAACAAAAAGTGGGCTATCAAATGCAATAACTAAAAAACGCTTGTAATGACAAGCTATATGTTTTCGAGCCTTGGACGCGAAGAAGTATTATAAAGGAAGCCACCGGAGACAGCTAGTGGGTAATACATCTATGTCTATCTCTTCGAGGATATGGTCGTAAAACTATGTATGTAAAATAAAGATAAATGTAATCTAATCCAAAACATGACTACGTAACATCACAAGTAGAGTAAACAATGGGCAGTATGATCAGTCGTATAACTACGCCTCCCTTGGGAGGCAAGTTAGGGAACTTAATCATAAGAGGTATCATCAGGTTGACTCTCAGGGGACGGACTAAAGACGTCCAAAGGTTGTGTGCGTTCTTATAACGAGGTTATTTATGGATGTGTTGGGTGGGTCTAAAATTATGTTCATAACTAGTTGTAGCAAGCTGTTTCATTTGCTAATAATACAAAACTTCTTGAAGAATAAACATTGCTATTAATAAACCTTTCGCTATCGCGCGAAAGTTACATAAAAAAATTTTGTCATGTATCAAATGCGATTTATCGAGCAGGCAACCTGTTATATCGGTAACACTGCCAATCTTCTTAGCACTCTGCCAGTCACCACGGACATAGGCATTCTATGACGACTATTAGAGGTTTGATTTCTAACACGTTTTTATTAAATTTATACCCCATTTGAATGATACAAAAATAATTCTACATATTTGCACTTACGCTTCTATATACCCGGAGAGATAGCCAAGCATTTATTATAGTTTTATTTTGCCATCTGCGTTTTTGATCCCACGTAAACGAGTCTGTTGTCACCTATCAGGCACGTGTTGACACTCCCTAATGCTACTGAAAATAGCTTCAGAGAAGTCCTTTGCTATTTTATTTCTAGCACAAAATGATGTCGCGCGGCTATTGAATAAGTTCCGGTGGGTTACATTTATTTCCTGTTTCGCTAGGTTGACAATGCGCGACTGACACCTGTGTATTGCATGGTATCGTAGACTACAGTAGTCGCTAACCATGAGACGGGATAAATGCTACCTTTATTGTATAAAAACAGTAGACATAATAACAATAGTGTTTATATAAAATCAACGCCAGTGTCGAAAATAGAGCAAAGTATTGAACAAACTGATGTACAAAATAAACAATTTCATTTAACTTGCTTCAAAAACAACAATAACTGAGCCTGAATAAACTAATTATATTCTAGAATATCAACATTTACTTTTATAGATCAAGAAATTTCCGCAATTTGCCTTCCCTAAAAAAGAGCTTCTTGGGCTCAAGAATTGAATATCTAAATGTGTTAGTTAGTAATAGTTGATGAAATGAATGGTAACATACATTAGACAGTCAATCGGCCGATCCCAAAAGGGAACAATATACAGATTTATTCTTCTTTTTAAATTATAGATTTGATTTTTCATAAAGATATATTTCCCAAAATATATTTTTAAGATCTGAATTTTGGCTGTGCTTTAAATTATGTGAGTATAAACACTGCTCATTTATAAGTAACACCCTGTTAGAAGACACTAGCATAAGAGTGATGACTTTGTAGCACTCAATCACACAATATGGTATTGTCTTCTGTTTACGCGAATGTTATTCATTGAAATTAAACTACTATATACGGATTTTATCGCGTTGTTTATTTAACACTGTATTACAAAATTTTGAAAATATTACTCTACTACTACTATTGATTTTATTTGACTAATTTATAAGCTAATAAAATTATTTAAACTATTAAATCTATTTATTTTTGGGTTTAAGTGTAAACCCAAAAATAAATAGATTTAATAACGTATATAGTAGTTTAATTTCAACACACAATATGGATTATTAAATTCACGTCAAGAAATCTAGAAAGGATTGGATACGGAGGTAATACACCTACATGTCACCACCATGTTTCATTCCGCGTGTAGCGTAGAGCGCGAATATAATAGTCGTACATGGGGCACAATTTCAGACTCAATTCGCCTAAAGAATTTTTCCTAACAGATAAGTTAAATAACACTTTTTCCGACTCGGGCATCCTAGATCCCAAAATTGAGCTCTATCTTAAGCGGTTAGTGTAACCGACTGATTTGTGGGCATGGACATGGATGTCTGTCTTAGTCTGGGTGTTTCTATGTATAATATGTATGTATTTATAAAAAAATGTATATAATATATGTATGTTTATTCATTGTCTAGTACCTATAGTTCAAGCTCTGCTTAGTTTGGGCTAGATGATAGATGGGAATATTATTATTATTATAATGCATCATAATCAATTCAGGTTCGGATGTTCATATTTTTAACATCATGCTACATGTCTATTACAATAAAGTATTTTATACCCTTATAAGTGAAGACAGTTATTATTAGATTCCTTTAGGTTACAAGTACAATGTAGAAGGGAATATCTAAATAAATTACCTATGTTGAGTGATGGATTACTCCTCAATCGCCTACGACCTATAGAACACTCACTAAAATTGAAATCTTGTGATGAAATGATGGAATATATAATATATATGTTGTCGCTTTATTACAAGCGGCTCTACGTTCTTTTAGCATGGATTTAGTCGACTCACAAATGTATATAATTTATATAAATATAAACGTGAGTACCTATGTATGTATTACAACACACAAAGACAACGTACCTACACTTCTGAAATATAAGGACTCTAATCCCATTTCATACAATAATGGTACCCTTTATATCGTCTAAGTATACAATCACAACGGTTTACTACGAGATTCAAACTAATTACATCGTATTTAGTACGACTCCATCTTGCTTCAAGAATTCGAATTTCAAACAATGACATGTTAACTCAACAAAAGGAAAAATAAAACTATATATTTCATTTTCTAATTGAAAAATATGTTACTGGCACAAAAGAATACAAGGCCAAATTACAGCTGCATGACATAAAAAGAGAGAACACTGACTTGTCAAGTTGTCGCACAAGCCTGTTCTAAAATAATGTTGTTAACGCCATCTATCGGCGTATAAATAAAATAATATTTTCAGTACTTATAGCCTAACACTTTTTATAGGTTACCTGTAGCTCCTGACATCTGAAATTCTTACTTTTGATATAATCAATGATATTAAGAAATCTCCAAGTTTAAAGTCACTTCCATAGAAAATCTTATCTAAATCGATTTAGAGGTTTAGTTACAGACAGAAATATTTGTATCAAAGCTTTTATTTTACTATTTTTTGTAAATTGTTTTCGCAATCCGATTGTAGGATCCCAAGTTCAATGTCAAGGTTGAACAAATTCTCATTATCACGGAGTCTGCGAATGTGTCTGGTAGACCAACGTACTTACCACGTAGGTTTGTCTCTTAGGTTGGACTTATATTGTCAACGGTTAAAGTATTATTAATATAATTAGATTTTTTTATTATTGCACCTAATGGCAGTCGAGTTATCACCTGATCGTATGTGCCAACCAGTGCTTATGGAATTCGCCAATGTCAAGGGTACTCACAGCCAAACCACTACCTACTGTGATATCCGTACTCTCATTAAACTTTGCTTAAAGAAGGACAAGTCACAGCGCTTAGGAACCATCGCCGCAGTTAGTTCTTTTCAGAGTCTACACGTATGTGGGAGAAAGAAAGGCTGAAAACAAACAGAACTAGACGGGACCGTTTCTAGGTAAAATGGATGAATTTTGCTACGGCGCCATCTAGGTTTATTTTTACACTATAAGGGTTACATATTTATTTTAATTTATATATTTATTTATATATGTATATATTACTCGTCGATTATAATTTACATGTATATCTTAGGTATATTTATGTGTATGTGTAGCTGATGTACGTCCGAGCGTCACTTGCGGTTACCAAATAATATCAGGGTTGGTTTGAAGCATAAGCCACAAACCAACAATAGTCCTGAGTGGTAACCTCATTTTCATTATATATGTACTTTTCTGGTTTTTCTGTGTATTAAAATATTCGTGTAATAATGTGTACTTATGTTTTGAAAATAAATACTTTACTTTACTTCACATACAAATATACGGCTAGCATCTTTAGAGTTTTAATCAGATACAAGGTTACAAGAGCGAGCGAGCAATCCCAGTGTTTCTGCGGGTGTTAGAACCACTGGGTTTGTCACCCGACCTTTTAAATCTGGTTTATATCACTCTAGATTTTTCCCGCGGCTTCATTCGCGTTACCGTAGATTTTATCAATAAATGTCTATACCGATAACAAAATATTTTTTATTGATGAATTTATGCAAATTTCCGTGATGATCGGTTGAGTAGTTAAGGTGTGAAATTGTAACAAACAAACTCGCATTTCTAATTTTAGTTTTTTATGACTGGCTTAGTGTATTAGCAATAGAAAATACGATGCTATACATAAATTTTTAGTTCTGATTCCCAAAGAGTCATAGGATTTTTCTGTCTAGAGTAATAATGCTCGATAGACGAACTAAAACCCGCCCGCTATTGAATTTAAAACCATTTATAACAAATTTTGCATGTAACATTTCTGACTATCCCTTTGGGAATATAGGTGTTAGGCAGTCAATAAAATCACAATAATAATTTTTATAGGCTCATGTGGGATCATGCGGGCTTTCAAATATAGTTGCAGCAAAATATGGGTGTAATTAATATACCTCTACTTACTCCGTCGGGAATATGTGGATGTGAATTAAGTTCAGTCTAAATATTAACCATATAATCTGTGCCACAGTTGGGCACGGGTTTTTTTATTTAGATCGGGCTACAGACCGAGTGAAAGACCAATGCACTACCACGCAGCGATCTCTTATTTGAATCCAAGACATACACCTCTGACTTTACTAACAGTGAAGTAAATCATCATGAGTAAACCTGGATATTTGAGTGGAAAAGATTTAATATTACTTATTAGAGCAAGTAGACTAGATGACACGGAAAATCGTTAGTTTTGTATAATTTATATTCTCAAGAAATTATAAAATATTAATCTCCATTATATTTTTTGAATTTTTTGAGTATATTTTAAAATCTTCTCAAAGATGCATCGTCAAGATTCCATGTTTTCCATTATCGACATAAGAACGCGGTGTCGTAGTATAAATTAGGACTTATGTTTGAGTGCGATCGTATGTAGATTTGATGCCCAATTCAATGATGGGCTTTTTCAGATATTATTTCACATTTACACCAATGCTATACAATGAAACTAAAAAGATTTTTATATTATATATTTTTATATAAACCGCAATAAATTTTTTGACTATTTTTAAGTAGTAGGTAGCATTGTGTCTGAAAATAAGTACCTATGCCGCCACAATAGACTCAACTCCAACTACTTTTTACTAAAGAAATAGCTGGCGATAAATAGAAGTAAAAGCCTTTGGATCCATTTCTTCTACAGGCGTCTATATTTTAGAGGTTTGCAGCCAAAAAAGATATCGTCAACGATTAACTGATTACAATTCGAATCGTAATCGGATATTCGAAACTCGATTTGATGATAACACGATTCATACGTCGTCGGTCGTGCTAACGATGTTCTCGAAAATGGCGGACAACGGTTCGAATTTTAAATCGATTAAACGCTCATTAATAAAGCCTTTTCAAGATTGAAGCTGGTTCCACTCACGCAGCATATAGTTTCTCTAGAGATATCTACTACATTTACATATTACCAGCGCCATGTTTTACTAAGAAGGAATAGAATACGAGCCTATAGCTTTTCATTTATGGAAAACGGGTAAAAAGCCATCGTGCACACTTAGAACCAGCGAACCAGACAATCATTTGTCACTGTATATGGCAAAAGGAGTAAGCAGATCAAATTCAAAAATAAATTTATTCATTTAAGTCTCACGAATAAATTTATTTTTGACTTTGACACGAATATAGGAAGGTCGTAAATCGATTTAAAAGTAACACTTATGAACTTCAATGTAGTGGTTAGTGAGTTTTCTAAAGTTACTAAAGTTATTTTTATATCATATTATTATTTATACATACATATATGTTCTTGGTTCTATGTAAGATGATGAAGCTTATTAACATCCTACTAGGTACATTTTAAACACTGTTCTACTACCAAAACAGCAGTACCAAAGTTTTCTTAGCAGGAAAATCTAATAAACCTTTTCTCTGAGTATCGAACTCTAGAATGTTTGTAAGCCATGGTGAGAGGCTTACAAACATTGGCTCAAACTTGTGCCTCGGATAGACGATGCGGATATTAATTATTAGTAGTATTAGAGACTTGTTTATAAAACCGAGAACATCATTTTTCAAACACTACTCGCGCTGCAAGTATTCCCTATGTCAAGGAACTATACAAATATTAAAAGATTGAATACAAAGAACACCCAGTCTTGGTACTAATATTACCGACTCAAATTTGTATCCTGTGTTGGTCAAACCCAAACTGGGCGCATTGACAGTTGCGAGCCGACCACACGCCATTCGACCAGTCTGATTATATTTATTATACTAATGGTTGCCCAATGATTGCCTTGCATTATCAATGGTGCTTACTTATAAAAGTAAACACTTCCCTCAATAACAATAATAATAATAGATTTATTAGCCATCAAATAAGTAACAAATTAAAGTGAGCTCTGCCTCCTGGACTAGGTTGTAGCCTGTATCCCAAGAAACAGTGTCTTTCCCACTACCTAAGTGTTATACATATATTTGTTCATTACATAAAACAAATTGTGACACAAAATTTAATATTTAGTATGAAAAATATAATCAATATATTAGGCTGGAAGAAATATGCGGGCGTTATGTTTTGCATTATAAATCTTATAATTTCAATGTATAACATTTGCGTAAACATAAGACAATATTATATACTAAAATAAAGTTTATGTTTTTCACTTTTAGTTTTCTACCCTCCTTCTTCTATATAAACTTTAACTACGTCAAATTTCACACTCATTGGTGCGCGCATTATTCTTAAAACGTAAAACATTTTCTCATGCTTTAATACATCATGTAGATGTTTGTTAGATGGTATTACTTTGAATTGATACACAGTTACGTAGCATTATTCTCATATACATCGTTACAAGGAAAACGAGTTTGACTTCATAAATCAGCAGGAGCATCTTTTTATATCGCCTTATACAAGTTTCCTTCACTTACATACATAAATACATAAACTCACGCCTGTTTCCCAAAGAGGTAGGCAGAGACTACGGATTTCCATTTGCTACGATCCTGACACACTTCTCTGGCTTCATTCACTTTCATAACATTCCTCATACACGCTCGCCGGTTTAAGGTGCTCTTAACCTGGCCTTTATCCAGAACGTCTCCGATCTGATCAAGAAACGTTCGCCTAGGTCTTCCCCTTGCGACTGTTCCATTCACACTAGCCTTATAAACTTTCTTAGTCAGTCTGTTCTCGTCCATTCTTTCTACATGCCCAAACCAACTTAACATACCCTTTTCTATTCTCGTCACTATATCCACTTTTATGCCGCATCTCTCTCTAATCACACTATTCCTTATTCTATCTTTCAGAGTCACACCACATATGTTTCTCAGCGCTCTCATTTCTACAGCATTTATTCTGCTCTCATGCTTCTTTTGCCATACCCAACTTTCACTACCATGCATAAGTGTAGGTACTAATAGTCCTCTATGAACAGCCAAACGTGCCTTTTCGGATACATTTCGACTGTTCATATTATTTATCATTCACTTACATGAGGTATATAATTATGTATTATAATAAGTCTATGTACTCGTTGAACTTCGTAATAACGTGTGTCAAATCGTGATGCCAACTAGTACTTAGCTGCCTCAACTAAATAGCTCTCAATTCCTTGATTAATAATTAACTTATGATTTATTAAACTATTATTCAACTGACACTTAAAGCTGATTTATGATTAAGATTTTTCTGAATAGTCGCTAGTTGATATTTAGCTACATCTTAAATATATGAGAGCGGTTTATAAGGCTGGTGGGCGCAAAACTTAATTGTATTAAGTTTATAATTAATCATTCCATTTATCTGACTGCCTCGCTTGCAGCCAGTTCTTACATCCTAGGTTTGATTTCCGAATCCGGCAAAATATTATTTTGTTTATTTATAAGGTAATTCACAACCTGCACAGAATACGTTCTGTGCAGGTTGTGAATTACCTTATAAATTAAGTTATAAACAGATGTACGCATCTGTGTCCAATAGATGGCAATATTTTTACCCCTTTAAATTGGGAGCTAATGCTTAGCTGATAGATTGCGGGCGCCGTATAGGGCAGGCATAAACCTGGTTGGTAAGTATGCTATAAGTAGATAAGTTTGAATTTTAAAGTGGGTGTATTATACTTTCGTTTACTCCCTTGAGATGATCAAGTAAGCGGTTTTGGTTTCTTTAAAACTTAGAGTATGCATATTAAGACTATACAACATTATTAATATTCTTCTTCTTCTGTCTTTTCGTGTGGTTAGTGGCCAACCTGTTGTCAGGAGTTGTTCAAGCCGTTCGTAGGCCTCTGACATGGTTTAACGACTGCTGTTAATTTGGCAACAACCGGGACCAACTTTTTACGTGGCCTCCAAAGCACGGAGACGCTCAGATGAAATACTACTAAGCGGTCACCCATCTAAATACTGACCGCACCCAACGTTGCTTAACTTTGCTTATCATTTACCGATTATAACAGCGAATAGCGTAGCAGTAGTAAATACGACTGCTGTGCATGAAATCTCGGGTTCGATTCCCGGGCAGGGCAAAGTGTTATTTAATAAAAAAACTGGTAATATCAACAAGGTGTCTGCGTTTGTGCTCAGTAAACGATAATAACATGGGACTTTTAGGCATACTCGGTTAAATATTGGTGCAAAACACCTATGGCGATCCCCGTGGGGATCGTATGTTTAATGATCCTATTTAAAACAATATCAAATGCACGGCAATGCAGAAATTAACGTATTCACGACGCCATTGCCGACATTGCAGCTTCAATACCCGCACGCAACAAAATCCTTGCCTAAACAACTTCCTACCGTGTTTATTTATATCTAGCTCCAAAGACGTTTACCTAACTTATGTAAAGAGTAATACATAGTGAATTTATATAGATAGACTTGTTTAAAACAGCTCGGCGCTCTTACTACGAGTGTGAACGTTCATATGAAAGCATACTTGCTTCATTTGGACTCGCTGCATTCGCCCGCCTTTAATGCAAAATTCTTACCAAACCTCTGACAGTCTTGCGTAGAATTACATTTAACATTCAAACGTGAAATACTCTGTTTTGATATGTATACCCATAAAAGAACTTATTGAAAAACTCGGCTTCGCTTGTTTAAATATCACCGGAACCCATTACAGAACTAAATGTCCTTATACCCGGGCATTGGACTGTCTGTGTGTTAAATTTCATCCGAACCCGTGTAGCAGTTTAAGAAGGACTGTGTGATAAACAACTAAACGTCGATACAAACTTTCGCAGTTTTAATATTCGTAGGGAACTATTATTATATGAATAGATACGAAAGTAACTCAGTCTGTTTGTTGTGTTTATACTGATTTTAATGCAATCTGGTATGAAGATAAACCCTGAAAAAGGACTTAGGCACTTTAAAATACTAGCTGTCACCTGCAACGTAGTCCGTATTTTAAAATAAATGCGGACGAAGTCGTGAACAAAAGCTAGACTGAGCATAATATAAGATGATTTCAAGTAAAAATAAATCATTTTTAGGTTTTTTATTATTTACATGTAATACGGGTGGAATGTGTGAGTACACGCTAATCTCCATAATGTCTAAACAAATTTGAATGTGATTTTCAGTAATGTATAATAAGCTTGCTTTAACATATTTTCGTGTCTGTTTAATTTTTATAGGTGGACAATGGAAAAAGACAAAACATTTTGAAGTTCACTGAAATACGTAGGTTGTAATTGAATTAATTTATTATTACTAATTCACTTATCTAATCCGAGTAGCTGAGATACGTTTCATCGTCTTTAACTAATATTTCTATAGATCTGCTTTACAGATACCGTGTATATAAGTACTTACTATGAATGTGGGTGATGTAGAATCTAAAAAATCCTACTCTAGGCAAGAAACCTACTACTCTCCTACAGAACTGTAGCTGCTGACAGTAAAGCGGTAAAGTGATTCTGGCTTGGAATAATAACTATGATATGTTAGAAATTTAATAAGAGCACAGCTTATTATATCATTGTAGCACAGTTTACAATATAATAATGTGTTAGGGTCAACATAATAAAATCAGCCTACGTTCTGGGACATAGGTCAAGTCAATGCGATATGACTTCTAAACATTGCATTATCGAAGAATAACATGAACTGTGATGTATAAATATTTATGTATTAATTACTCATAATACTTAACATAATATATTATTTTTAAATAGCTTAAGAAAATGTCTCAAAATTCACGCAAATAATCACTTTGAGATAAGAAACAAATCCGCATAAAGCCTTGAAGGAATCCAAATATACGTCAGATAAATACATAAGAATTTTTACATCATGCGAAAGAGGGGTAAAAAATTTCTCTGTCACATGTTTAATACAGTATATCCGTATTTGATCACGGTATGACCTAAAAATGGGCGAAAGAGAAAAAGCGCCAATCCTCTCAAAACACATATCGCATTTTTAATAACAATTTTATATATAACGTCATAAAACCCGGTCTCTCTTACACATAAATAGTATATAAGAAGATTTTTCCTTATATTGTCATAGTAATAATACTCTTATTTACCTCAAAAGAAGATTTTTATCCGCACTAACACAGCACTAGTTCACAAAACACATCACTAAGTGCGTTTCAATGTATAACAAGCACTTTAATTAAACACAATAGTATTAATATAACACTTGTATTATTACATCCGTAAATTATATTACAAGGGTAATACGAGTGCTTCGTAGCGTGTGGCATCGGCTACGCGCGGGCTAAGACTGGCGTAGACCCCACCCCGCGCCGCCTCTACACCCCGTAGGCGCTACACGATCCGTTCTGGGCTTATTTTGATATTTTTTGTTTCCAATTGTTATGTTCATAGTAGTATATTTATTTTATAGATATCTATGTAATATTTTATTGACTGTATATAGATATATTACTAATTATGTATTAGTTTTAGAGACAGTATAATATAAAAATAAAATAATTATTTTTGAATAGTATCGTTAATTTAAGGTTTAACTAGACGAATAGAAATCGAACAAAGTGAATTAAAGGATAGATCAGAATGAAAACAGATTTAAAACCTTAGTCATTCTCTCCGCTACAGAATAACAGGCAGCTATAAACCTAAAATATTTTAAGGTAGAATTAAACATGTTACAGCCTTGAACGTATGAACATATCAATAAATAACGTTGAAAACAACCCTACAAAGCCGTTCAGTAATTCTAGAATGGAAGTATATTCTCTGAAGTAGGTAGTAATAGGTTGTTGACCCCGCTGTCATCTCTAGCTATATTTCAGAAAGCCCGGGCGTTACTGAGCCCGCATTCTAAGCTCGGAGTCGCGAATTCATTTACTCAATCAGGTGAACAGCTATTCAAATATACATATCAAGAAATGAAACGGGAACACGGATGATAATTCTCTGTTTACTTTTTTGGAATTGAGTGACGAATACATAAATAGATTGACTTGTGAAGTTCAGCAACGTCAATCGGGTATTTTTAAATAGTTTTTGGGTAAGGGTATTATTTTTTCAGAAAGATTATTGTTTAGGACAATGGGTTTATAATGGCCATTATTTAAGTCCACGACACACAGAATAAATCCCAGGGAGGGTGTTGTATTTTTAAAATCTAAAAGTAATAATTTATATAATAACCAGAAAATAAAAAAATAATAAAAGTCTTGATATAGGTTATGGTCGGGCACGCCACGATCGTGGCGGTAAGTCCCGTGTTTGAGGAGTGGCTGGAGAGGCGGCATGGCGCCCTCACCTTCCGACTGACACAGGTTCTGACTGGCCACGGTTGTTTTGGCCGGTTCCTGTGTCGTATACGCCGGCAAGAGACGCCCGGCTGTCACCACTGCGGCGACTGCCGCGACGTTGTTGAGGACACGGCGCTGCACACTTTGGCGGTTTGCCCCGCCTGGGCATCGCAGCGCCGTGAGTTGATCGCGGCAGTCGGATCGGTTGCCCTCTCGCTCCCAGCCGTAGTTCAGTCTATGGTCCGGAGTGAGAGGTCGTGGAACGCCGTCGCCTCCTTCTGCGAGGAAGTAATTTCCATCAAGGAGGCGGCGGAGCGGGAGAGGGAGCGTTTAAACCCTCTCCCCAACCGCAGAGCCGGGCGCCGGAGGGCGCGAGATGACCTCCAGCCACCCTGAGGTTTGACCTGGGGGTGGTGGGCTTTGTGGGCCTGCCCACCATCCGTTCAGCACCAGGTCCAAGAGGCGGCGTGCGTGTTCCCACGCGCGCCTCTGTTTCGAGTCCGTCTCCCCTCTAGGGGGGGGACAGTAGGGTATATTATAGAAGTGAGTCCTTTGGGTAGGTCTCTTCGCGTAGTGGCCTGCCGTTTTACACGGCGGGCCGTAACCTCGGCGGGGTCGCGACCGCATGCGAAAGCGATTCGCGCGGCCCCGTCGATAGTGGTTTTGTCGAGGAACACCGTGGTAGGTTTAGTCGGTATTCCGGGAGGTACATTATCTTTTCAACATCTTTCTTTTACCCCGGCGAGTCCGACATAATCCCTCCGCCCGCCCCCGCGGAGGGATATGCGTCACTGCATTCCCCCACGTAAAAAAAAAAAAAAAAAAAAAAAAAAAGGTTATGTATGGTATGGTCACACTTTTATTTATTTTTAGAAGTATCACAAAAGAAACCAGAACTTAACTAAACCATTCTAAAATTGGCGTCTCGTGTATCGAACTCATAACACTGCTCGAAACGGCTGTGGCGTGGTGACCATTGAAACAACTACGGTATTCGTGCAGTCAAACTTACGGCACTGCCAATGTGAATGCATTCCTAACACAAACATTAAACTTAGCTGCAGGCACTCACCAAAATTGGCTCCAAATTGCTATTAATCTACATACATAGGATTACGGCTATGTCTTTGAGAGGAAGGCAGAGAAGTACGAGACCTCCATTTTGCCAGTTATAAGTTTTGTCTTACATAATTAGGTGTTAGTCCACTGCCTTTGGTCAGACAAAGATTTACAAACCGTACTACTCTTAAAAATTACTTGTGAGCATAATCCACCATCACTCCGCGAGCCGGAAATTGAATCTAAGACTTCATGCACAGCTGACACATTAATTATTGCTGCACCACCGAGGTAACTAGTAATCTTCTTATACAAAATAATTAGATGTTTAAAATAATTATCAAAAAAAGAATAAACCTCGCTGCCAGTAGATTATGTGTGCTGAGTAAGTGCTAGTTGGCGGACTTCACATATCTTCGAGAAAATTAAGTAAAATTCTTAGACGTGTCGGTTTCCTCGCGATTCTTTCCTCCACGAGCGATAATTAACTATTTAATATGAGTAGGGCAGGAAGGCGAATAATGACATTCCTAACAATTAAGCGACATTGATCTGGTCTTAATCTCTCAAAATTTTAATAGGTACATATTGTTTATTATAATAGAATAGTTACATGTTATTGATAGAAAATATATAAACTTTATGATTATAGACGCAAATACGCAGTTCTGGTTTCATCCTAAATATTATAAGTATAATAAATAACACGTCAAAAACACTTTTATTATCAGTTAATTATTTATTCTACTGTCATTATAATAATGTGACAGTTTGTGTGTTTTAAATGTGAAAGACTGCACAGAGGTACCTAAAACTAAGCAAATACATCCGATACCTAACCCGGTATATGTTCTCATAGTATTCACGTAAACAAACCCACAAGCAGAAACTAGTCAGTAGTATAAAAACCCTTCTTACTAAAGTCATCCTGGCATGCAAGAAAAATCCTAAAACTTCTTTCTCTTAAAATTTAAAAATAGAGTACGCACAGATAACGCTCACTGGCAGTCAAAAGGTCACCCAATATTTAATACTTGAGTGTTACAACTGAAACATCGATCGCCATAACCTCCCAGCAAATATCACACGGCTATTACCCGCCATAATACGGAAGCTGTCAATTTACGAGCCAAACATAACTTCGCTGGGGGTAAACATAAACTTGAAAACACTTCTATTATCCTAGTCTATAAAGTATTATATTAGAAACAAACACGCTTCATGCAACATACATAAAGTCTGTGTTTTCGTGTTTTCCGATCGAGCGTTTCTTTATTCCACAACCTTCACTCAAATAACAACTTTATGCAGAAAAAACTAAAGTGTATTTTCAAATAAGTGTGGTATCTACCTTACGTTTATATGCAATTATATTTAAGTTTAAGCATTAAAACTATAGGAGTAGATAGTTTATGCTCATAGCACGGTGTATCTTGTTAATAATTCTGATTGAGTACAATTTCGTTTGGAAATGGGTGAATACATTAAGTTATTAGTAAAGTGTGCACGTTTTGGTGTACTTAATATATTATGCGATATTATATGCAGGGGGTTGGATAGTAATGTAGCTATGTGTTAGTAAGTGTACTTGGTTATATTATAGGTGTTTTGATGGCGGCTTAAAAAAGTAGGAAAACGTTACCGTAATATGGTAACGTTTTCCTACTTTTTTTTGCCAATAACAATATATAAAAAATATTACATAGTTTTCGGATACATATGAACTGCCTCGATGGTCGCGTGGTATACCTAAGTTTATCGAAAATATACCTGACTACCTCCGTTGGTACTCCAGCGCTAGTGAATGCGACTGCTGTGCATGAGGTCTCGGGTTCGAAACCCGGATCGGGCCAACAAAAAGTTATTGGGTTTTATGGTAAGAAATCTCGAAAGCAGCTCGGACTTAAGAGAAGTTGGCAGTGTTAGACACTCCCGCCACTGCCTCGAAAAGCACATAAAGCCGTTAGTCCTGCGCCTGACCTTTCTCCGGACGTGTAAGATTACCGTCCCATCGGATCACGAGAGTTAGGAAACAGAGAGTGCACTTGTGTTTGCGCACACACTTGTGCACTATAATATTACCTGCGCAGATGGCCAATCTCCGTTAAGGTTCACCGTGACCTAAATTCGGTCTGGAGGACATTATTATTATTTATATAAATTTACGCTTGTATTTACGTGTGTTCGTGATATCTCGGGTTTGATACTCAGGCTGGACAATGTTATTGAATTGAAATTAAACGGGGAGACCATGGCTGCTGAAAAGCACCCGAAAACGTCGGGGAAAGTGTAAACCAAAAATAAATAGATTTAATAGTTTAAATAATTTTATTAGCTTATAAATTAGTCAAATAAAATCAATAGTAGTAGTAGAGTAATATTTTCAAAATTTTGTAATACAGTGATAAATAAACAACGCGATAAAATCCGTATATAGTAGTTTAATTTCAATGAATAACATTCGCGTAAACAGAAGACAATATAATGTTATTGAATGTTTGTTTAGAAATTAGTACTACCAACACAGCGATTGGAATATGTCTTCTAGATGGCAATAGGGTCCTTTTATGTGTAGGTAATCTAAAAACATAGCTAGTATAATATAACTGTTAAACAGCTCTACCCTTTAAGCTATGTACCGCCGTGAGTCTATATAGTACTGAACAAATCGCACGCTTAATAATAAACCGGAATAAGACAAAACTTCAATTTTTTGGGAAATCGCGGTCAAAGTTTTGGGTATCTACCTTGTTGAAAACATTTTGATGGATTTCACGTGTTTATGGGGTTATTTTTATTTTCTTAGTCTTAAATTGTAGAGAGATGTATAGCGAATATAACTTACATAATAGTTTAATTATAATAATTATATCAAATGAATAAATGAAGTTTATTTTCTAAAGATTCGACTTATGTCAGTTTAGTATAAAAATTAAGGATACATTTTCAAAATGTTTGCAAACTAATATTTAATAATTCAGTTTAGTATTAATAAATAATATAATCCATTTAGATGTATAATACTTATTACACTTTAAAAGTAAAACGGAAATAAAAATACAGAAATATTTCACAAAACACCTTTATATTTGTTAATGTAAAATAACAGTTTATATTTTAAGTTTTATCGTAACTGCTTTCTTAACCTAATAACCACAGTAGTTATAATAATCAGTCGTAATAGGAACTTATAATCATTTTTACTTAGTAATTAACGTAATTTTTAACAATCACTAAATAGTTTTTAATAATTAATTAATTTTCATAGCATCACAAAATGCTTAAGAGATCTAGCTTTACGTAATTATGCTAAAGAACAATAAATATTGTAATACAAAAGAATAAAAACTTCTTATATACCTACTTGTACTTGGTACATCTACCAAAATTAATTATAATCAACAGAACTAAGTAGGTTTTACCTATTAGTCTTAATCAGTCTCGTAAGTTGTGACTAATCAAAATATGTGTATATAAAAAAATACTACAAAAAAGATGCGTATTAAAAAAATTAAAGAATTGAGTTGTAAAAACTGGCATAATAAGATGTAATCAGTTCCTTTGCGATTAATTCTTTCAAGTCCTTCTTTTTATAAGCACTTATCTCCTGTTCTTGCGTATAGTTATTTCTGTGACTGATTTTATCTTCCTTCGCTTATTTCGCACATTAACTTCTCTGTAGTTTTCGTCCTTGTAAGATGTCTTAAAGTAAAATAGAAATAGATTTTCTTTTGTGACCTTTAACACCTTTATATCATTCCAGTTGACATTTTGGCCGCTTTCATCTGTACCAAAATTAAATCCTCTTGCAACAGTTTAAGGTCCAGAATACTGTCGAATGTTAGCGCATGTATGTTGATCGGGCGGTTACATTTTATTGCGATTTTAATTATTAGTGTTATACATTGAACTGGGGTATAGATTGGGCCGAACTTAAACAAAGATCGCACTTATCTTTTTTAGGTCGAAAGAAAGATATATTGAAGTCCTTTGTAAATATGTTATAATAAGTCATGTAACTCATTCTTGTTTCGTGTTTGTATTTCTTTAAAATCATCATAAAGGTCTTTGATTGTCTTTACCCATCTATGTATTCTTTTGAGGTAGTAGTTCTTACATAATGTGATTCGCGGGATAGAGTTTATGTGCTCTTTAATATATTGTTTTAAATCGGAGTTTATTTTTTTATGATTACCATGCCTTCCACGTAAGTCATCTTCTATAAAGTTATTGCTGTTTGTCGATCTGAAATATTCAAGGTAGCTTTGAAATATGTTTTATAGACTCTAATTTGTTGATTGTCAATAGTGAAATAATAGGTTTGGTTTTCGGGGATTCTCTGCGTTCGTATATTGATATCTTGGTTTGATATCTACCATAGATGATTTAACATAAGCTCTTTATTGGTTCAAGTCCCGTAATCCCCAATAAAGTTTGAACAGCTCGTATCTAGAGTCATTACCAATTTGATTTGCGCATTTAAGTTTCGGCTTCTTTTTACCTCAGCATTTGAACAATCAGAGTCACAGGAACTTGATGACGATCCAGATGGCGGAATAAAGAAGTTTCTTTGTTTATTTTTGTTTCTGTTGTCAGTCGTGTACACATAATAACTAGGATCAGCGTCACTCAGATCTACATACATCGCTCTCATCAGAATATAACGGAGAAATCGCATAATTTGGTATGGAATTTAGATTTTCTCCTGAGCTAGTTGGGTCCTAAAAACAATAAAACATAATAATATAATACTGCTTTAATGCTGAATTTACATTACTTTTATTTATATTTATTTACTAGATTATTTTAAAATACATGTAATTATTTTATTTAACATTATATATAGTACTTATTTATTGATACATTATGTATATATGTATATTTAAAAATAAGAAAATATTATATAAGTATATTAATTTTATTTGTCCCTCCTCCTCTTATTTTATTATTTATTATTTATTATATGTTGTAGAATACATATTTACTGTAATTTCCAGGTGTACAATTCTCTCAATGTCATTTGCCTCTTTATTAGGAACATCTACAGGTTTTTGGTTAGCTAGCTGTTGGTCGAACTCGTCAGAATCTTGAAAAGAATAATCAGAATATGAAACTAGCAAGTTCTTGGTAATGGCATTTGCAGGCGTGTGTGATAAT
Source organism: Catocala nupta (assembly GCA_963675205.1). Taxonomy (NCBI): domain Eukaryota; kingdom Metazoa; phylum Arthropoda; class Insecta; order Lepidoptera; family Erebidae; genus Catocala; species Catocala nupta. The sequence goes on from OY776087.1 coordinate 27,610,377, forward strand.
TTTTCTTCATTCTGAAATTAAAGGTAAACAAGTGAATTATAATAAATGATTATACTTATAAAATAATAATAATAAAACAGTTTATTGTAACAATAACACGTTGCTACTTACGTTGGTATAAAGCGTGGAAGAGATTCGTCGAGAGCGTCTTCAATGATTTCATTACTGTCACGTTCGTCATCATCACACAGTATCGGAGCCTATTTTTCGGGTATACGTGAGTTATCATCAGAGCTTGGGTAAGATGAGCCTGGGGAAGACGAGTCCGAGGAAGACGAGTTTGAAGAAGAACTTGAAGAACTACTTGAAGGTGGTGGTGATCTTGATGTACTGCGTGGTGATCTTGATTTCCTGCATGGTGAGCTGGAGACCTTGTTTTCCTGTATGCTGTGCTGGACTTAATCGTTTGTTTTATTGAACAAACTCTAAAATAAATAATACACAACATTAAATAAAAAGGTAAAACCCTCAATTCATTCAGAGAATATTACGTGAAAATGTATTTTGGATACTGGACTCCGAGTGTAAGTTTGCAAGAGAGTAAACGTAACTATTTCATTTGCGTTAAAATTTGACTGATAGAATATCATAATGCTTAAATTTTAACGCAAACGCTGTAGTTACGTTTACTCACTTGCAAATTTACAGTCAGGGTACTACACTAGTAACTACGTAAACACGACGTTATTTACTTAGTTTTATTTTGACTGGCCAGCAATTATCCGTATCAGTACATCCAGCATTATTACTCATCATAAGAAGTTGTAGGCACCGCTGCTTCCTATTTGCAGACGTCAACTTCAGGATTAAAACTATGGAACTAGAAATTTAATACTTTTTATTAATGGGTATTTAAAATAAATTGAAAGAACATTTTGTAATAAACTGCAACAATGGCTAGAGTACTTTTAAACCTTAGGATAATTTAAAACCTAAACCGAAATAAACACAAGTATTATTTAAATCTACCGATAGTTTTGGTAATAAAGTGATATAAAATGAATTGTTTCTCGAATAAAAGTAATAATTATATACTAAAACGCACTAATACGCGATCTTTCTCATCTATACAACTATAATTTAATGATAAACTGCAACAAGTCTAAATAGTACATGCTGTATTATAGCACCGTTTTCAACTAAAGTGAAGTAAAACGAAAACATGCTAGTTTAGAAAAAAAATGAAGTAGTATAGTCTCACCTGCGTTTGAAAATAAACCGAATTATTTCACCTTACTCCACCGTAGTCACAAAACAACGACACCTATCTCACATCACGGTCGCCGCATCACTGAATGATTCTCTATCGCATGAAATACATTGTCACGCGCTTTTGTAGAAAAGAGAGGGGTGATCTAACAATCGACCATTTTGGTTTGTTTTGCATGGCGGAATTGTACCTATAGATTCTTCAATCGGAGTTAGTTCGTTTTATTAACAAAAGGAGGAATCCTTAATTTTTGACATATTCCGGTTTATTATTAAGCGTGCGAAATATGCTTGTTTTTTATTGATTTATAGTGGACTTTCTTTTTTATTGATAATGGTACTTTACATACAACCCCATTATCCCCCTAATGTTAGAGATATCTTGCTTCATCATTTCGCTTACTACGTTTAAAATAGTTTGCTTGTGGTAAACGATTAATATAACGTTACATATGAGCGTGTGTTACTACTCCCACACTGAAGGTATTGCAGAAAAATTCATAATAGACAAGTAATCATACTAATATCAGCTCTGTTTAAAACACCCCACAACTAGACACGGCCCTCTTTTCAGGATGAGAAGAGTGAAGCCATAATCTACCAATCTGGTTCAGTGCGGTTGGCTGACTTTATCTTTGAAAACATTATAGAGAACTCTTAGACATGCAGGTTTATTCACGATAATTTCCTTCAGTCTTAAAGCAACCGATAAATAACTATAAATACATAGATGACTTAAAAAAGTCAGAGGCGCACCTCAGACTTTTTTAAGTCATCTATGTATTACCTTGAGATCAAACTCGAGACCTCTGCGTTGCAGTTTCAACGTTCCACCTCTAGGCTATGTTGATAGACAAATCCAATACCAAATTACCCAGCTCGAAAATTGAACCCGGAGCTTTACGACAGGCAATTAAACAAGCATACACATTACAATAATGGATAGACGCGGCAGTATTTTATTAAAATTTGATCGACCCTGTAGGCTACAATTAAATATATGTATGTGTCATCATTTCAGTTCTGAATGGAAACGGACAATTATACAATAATTTGTCGACCTTGGACATTTGTTAACCGTTTTATAATGATACCAAAAATAGGTGAGTGCTAGGGTTCCGTACCGCAATTAGCGTGATCTCACACTTGGCTAGTTGTTGATATTTGTTGTTTTATTTTAAAGTTCCGTGCCACCAATGGCGTCAACCCGTCTCACGCTTGGTTAGCTTTTAATATTTGTTGTTCTACTTTAAGAGTTTATATAATAATCAGAACTCCTCAATCTCGCGTTGCACAATATACTTGTATACAGGACATTAGTAACGAGAATTATCGCGATCATGCATATTGTTTAACAACGTTACTTACCTAAAGGGTAAACAATATGCATGATTTCGATAATTCCCGTTACGATTTATATAAATATAATCAGCCCTGCATTCAACCGTCCCACTGCTGGGCATAGACCTCTTCTTAACGTGAGAAAGGTTAGGCAATAGCCCACCCCGCTGGTATAGTGCGGGTTGGCAGACTTATCTTCAAGAATATGATGGAAAAATCTCAAACATGCAGGTTTCCCCACGATGTTTTCCTCCACCGTTAAAGCGAGCGATAATTAACTATTGAATATGCAAATAACTAACTATGGAAAATCAGAAATGCGTGCCTCAGGATCGAAATCAAGCCGTCTGTATTGCTGTCCAAAGGTTTTCCACTAGGCTATCGCTATATCATGTAATATATAATTATGTATATTACGTTATAATCCGTAAAAGTTTAACGCTCATTATTAGTATATAGGTAATATACTACTATATATATATATATGTCGGAGTGGCTGCGTTTATCCCGTCCTTATCAGCCATGTAATAGGATCAAATCACGTGGGCGTGCAGTGGGAAGTATTGGTTTCAATCAATAGAAAACACAAAAAATGTTAAAATCAAATGTTGAAAATAAATTATTATAATTATTATAACCAATTGGTTCCAGCCGACCTGCTTAAAAACTCTTTGATTCATTTATAAAGATGGCTGAAATGTTGGCCATAAAGCTTTAGCACAACGCGGGACATTTTAGGCATAAGCTTGGTTATAGTGTCCAATGGGACACTATCGTACTCTGAAATGTACCAATGGGTACACTTCAGATACAGAACCCTAAAAACTAATTTGAGACTTAATTTTAATGACAACTGTAATAAGGTCCTTCTACCATTACGTTTTCATTACCACTATCCCATATTTGGTAAATATATACAAGCATCTAAATACCATAATTAAGATATACAAACTATTTTTCTTTGGATGTTATTTGAGTTTTATTTTTATATTCGTCGACGTCCATTCTTACTGTTTTATACATAAATGGTAACAAACAAACATACAGCCTGATCGTAACCGTTTACATACGTTATGATCACTTGCAATGCTATTCCTTCTACGAGCTCTCAAGTTTCATTGCCGATCTGTAGAAATTCAGTACCTATTATTTTTTATTAGAATAGTTGCTTGTTTTCATTCTCTGTAATTATAACACTAGCTTTTGCCTGCGGCTATGCTCGCGTAAAAGTCGTTTAGTTAGGTTATGTTAGTAACAGTTTCTACTCTTTTTTAAAATAAAATATAGCCTATTTTACTTGGCGATAATACAGCTTACCAATAAGAAAGGATTTTTAAAATCGGTTGAGTATTTTTTGAGTTAAATCCTTACAAACAAACAGAAAATCAAATCTTTCCTCTTTATAATATTAGTAAAGACTAGTAGAGATATGAGAACTAATTTAAAGATAACTTTTTATACATAAAAGATAAGACACAAGCGTACGACATGCAAAATGGTAAGCGATTACTGTAGGCTACGACGGCTTGTTATGTCAGAACTGGCAGCCTCACCGATTCCAGAGTAAAGGAACTATAAATAGAAGATGGAAAGAAATAGAAGAAGTCGGAATGTCAACCTCCGAAACATCCTTAATATAATGAGCGAGCAAAACTTCGTAACAGTTTGACTAATCTAAAACGGGTTTCATTCGTACAATCGCCGAATGAATAGCAACGATAACCACGTCCTTTCAAAAGGAGCTCTAGCTAAATATAATACAGACAATCGCCAGTGAAAGCTAGTGGACAGGTATCGAAAAGTACCGACTAATCATGCCATGAACATCTATAACAGTCATTATTGGGAAGTCAGTGCCCTATAATATCCTGACACTGGTCTAGCCTTAGGGTATCGTTAGCCTTCGGGATGCGGAGGTTAGGTGGCAGCCGCTCCGTGTAAAAACTGATATCCAGTCAAATCCAGTTAGACTAGAAAAGCTGACCCCAAGAGACTTGGGAATAATAAAGGCTAGGGAGAAGAAACTACATAGTATAACTCCTACGTATATATACACAAATTGGTGTTTAGAGATGTAATATACCCACATTTTGTCAATGAATTTTAGGCCTGTTTCAAACGTACCACAACCACAACCACGCCACGTGGGCGGGAGCAATTTTGTATTGAAAATTAATATTAGAATTTACACGGACTACACTTTCCCGTCATTATCGAACACATGGGTAATACCGACCACATCGCAACCACAACGGAACCACCAGCGACACCGTGAACTAGCGTCCGACCACATTGCAGACAACGCTGCGTCGACGCACTGACACTGCGCGCACACCTACGCTCTCTCCTATCATTCATTTTGCATTGTACTGTGGTAGCAACAACAATGTTTCCTCTTCGAATTCCATGAGTTTGTTCAGTCAAGGCGTATTTCCTCAACGAAAACCGATGTCTAACTGTCTATCTGCACTCGTGAGCGTCATTGCGTCGTCACAATCACATCGCAACTACTAACGACAACTCAACCACATCCACATTTTGTAGGAACCACAACGCAACTGCAAAAAGCTGCAGCGACACTATTCACACGTAACCACTGCTTGATCACCTTTTGTAGCGTCGATGTGGTGTGATTGTGATCTGATGAATCTCTCAAAAAGGTATATACATTGGATTATCACTATAATGAGTACAGGATGAGTTACAACTTAGTGAGAGCTGGAGTTTGTAGTAGGTTCGAAACCTGTGTGACAAATCTCCAGTCACTCTCCTTAGTGCTACAGAAATATACAGCAAGAGTTTGTGTGCGTGCGGGTGTTATCCACTAATCACAGTTAGACCCGTGTTGAGAATTTTTGACATAATATCCAATACCGGTAATAGGCTCAACCCGAGGATCGAACTCAAGACATCATGCACAACAGTAATATACACTACCGCTGCGTTAAACAGTAATAATTTTGCAAGCAATAACTGCAAATATTGCTGTCTCTTTTCTGCACAAAGTTCACACGCTCATGCCTCCCTAAGGATGGCTCAAAGTACAAACCTTAGCGGTTTCAGAATTAATATACGTACGTTACACGTATTCTTAAAATAACATGCCGTCCGCGTTCGTATATTCAATATTTACTCGAATGTCATGCGTTGATGGCGAATAAATTTACATTCGAATATTTCGAATCATTCGATATTCGGTAAATAGTGCTTTGATTGATAACACAGCGCTTACTACTATTGCGCTAAAGTAAAGACAGTGCATCCTTAGATTAGTATAAGTTTCTATTAACGTTTATCGGACTAACTTTCATAGTCCGTACTGACAAATGCCTATGTTATCTTATCTTATCTTGTGTGGGGGCCAGTCAGTACAGACCGGCGACACTTCGACCCAGTGGGATCTTTTGTGTCGACTTCCCCAATAACGACTGCCATATATGTTCATGGCAGCCGGGACCGATGGCTTAACGTGCTCTCCGAGGCACGGAGCATGCGATAATTGTCTATCTATACGCACATAATTTGGAAAAGTCATATAACTTCTGAAAGTCAGAGGTGCGCGACGTGGGTTCGAACCCGAGACCCTCTGCATTGCAGTCTGTTGATCTCCCCACTGAGCTATCGCTGCTCCGACAAATGCCTAACAGTACTATATAACCCAATAATACTATATGAAGACTTAGGACTAAATAATTTAAGCGTAAGGTTAAACTACCACCTGAGTGCACTAATTATCCATAATAAATACTGACTGTATCTTAATCTATTTATTTGTAACTAGCTATTGCTTGGGACTGGTACTTTTTTTTGGAGGCAAGATACGTACGTATGTCCTTTTTCGTACATCTGACAACGCGAACGCAAAATTTCATGATAATCGGTCGAAGGAGCTTCAATGTGTAACAAATAAATAAACTCAGATTCGGATTTATAATACACGTGCAGTAATGAATGTTTCTGGAAAAAAATTCCATCAATTGCATAAGCACAATTTAGTTAAAAATATAGGATTATATTTTTATGTACACAATTTTTCGTTTTCTAATTGACATACATTTTTACGAGTATGCGCATTATAACAGCTCATAAATGTTTTATCACAATTGAATAAATGGTATAGACATAGAACAGAGAATTTATTTGTTTAGTCGGAATAGGAACTCATACATAATCCTAACTAATATTATAAAGGTGAGTTTGTTTGTTTGTTTGTAACGTTTTCACACCTTAACTACATGATCGATCATCATAAAATTTCACGCAAACGTTGTCAGAGGAACAGAAGAGACCAAAGGGTAGCTTTTATCCACAAGAAAGTGTTACTAGCCTTAATTTATGCGAGCGAGGCTGCGAAGCAAAATCTAGTGCCAAATGTTTTCTTTTTATATAATAACACATAAAACTCTATCTCTTTTTAGCTTACACCATACGCCCACGCTGCCGCGTAACGCAAGCGCAGTACATTCACTTGAGACCCCGCTAAAAAGCCCTGACTTGCGTATTCACAGTTTTTATGGTTAATTACAAATAAAAACTTCAGTTACAATAACGTTTACATTTGTGTTTTGGGTTACGTTAAACCAGCCTTTGTTAGTTAATGATACATTTATTTGCATAAGCTATGAATACTATTAAATGAGTGGTAATTTAATTTCCGAGATAAAGAATGGTTTATAGTGTACTTTCCTTAATTATTTCTATGAATAAGAGAGCGCATATAGTCTCAATGCAGTAATTAAATGGTTTTATAATGAGTTTGAGGAAAGTGATGAAAGTGAATGAAGCTAGAGAATTGTGTCAGGATCATAGCAAATGGAAATGCGTAGTCTCTATCTACTATCGCTGCGGTCAGCCCGGCCACAGGGCCGCCGCCTGCTCCGCCGCAAAACCTTCCTGCAGCCTCTGTTCTGCTGCAGGAAAGCCGGCGGAGCACCGGATGGGGAGCAAATCTTGCTCCCCACCGAAACGACGTAGGGCCAGAGGGGCGGTCGCCGGGACTCCGGCCGCCCCGGCCCCGTCCCAAGCAGGGAGCAGTACGGAGGCGATGGACACGTAATTAATGATGGCCCATCGCCTCCTACAGGTGAATATTAACCACTCCGCCAGGGCGCAGGATATTTTGCTGCAGCACATGGCGGAGTGGTTAATAGACATCGCCGTGGTCGCCGAGCCTTACTGCGTCCTCAGCCGACACAACTGGTTTGGGGACCTCGGGGGCTCGGCGGCCATTGTCTCGTCCGGACCCTCGCTCCTGGTGATGACAGACAGGGGCGAGGGATATGTAAGTGTTGATTGGGAGGGAACCGTCCTGATCGGGGTGTACTTCTCTCCGAACCGGCGCCTCGCCGAGTTTGAGCAATTTTTGGGCGCGGTGGGGACCGTTATTAACCGGTACCCATCGCGTCCGATCGTGGTGGCGGGGGACTTCAATGCCAAATCAACGGCTTGGGGATCCCCTGTCACCGACGCTCGCGGCGACGCGCTGGAGGAGTGGGCGATTGCGACCGGTCTCGTGGTTCTTAACCGGGGATCGGTCGCCACGTGCGTGCGCTGGCAGGGCGAGTCCATTGTGGACATTTCGTTCGCAAGCCCTGCCGTAGCGCGCCGCGTCCGGGACTGGCAAGTGCTGGTCGAGGCGGAGTCACTGTCGGACCACCGTTACGTGCGGTTCGACATCTCCGCCTCGCCGGCGATCCCGGACGATCGCCCGAGGAGAGCGCACACCCCGTCGTCCCCACGATGGGCGTTGAAACGTCTCGACGTAGATGTGCTGGTGGAAGCCTCCATCGTCCAGGCCTGGACCCCGATGGGTGAAGGGCCTGTGGAGGTTGAGTCGGAGGCGGAGTGGTTCCGGGGCGCGATGACGCAGATTTGCGACGCGTCGATGCCCCGGACCAGTGCTCGACCTACAAGGCGTCAGGTGTACTGGTGGTCTGACGACATTAGTCAGAAACGCGCCGCTTGCATTGCGGCGCGTCGCCAGTACACTAGGTACCGCCGACGCAGGCGGTACCGTGACCCGACCGTGGAGGCACGGCTGCGGGGCGATTACGTACAGCGGAAGAACGCCCTGCAGTCCGCCATCAGTGAGGCCAAAACCCAAAGATGGGAAGAGTTCCTGGGGACTCTCGAGGCAGATCCGTGGGGCCGCCCGTACAAGGCGGTCAGGGGCAAGTTGCGCCCCTGGGCCCCACCGGTCACCGAGAGTCTCCAGCCCCGGCAATTAGAGGAGGTGGTCTCCGCTCTCTTTCCTTCGAGAGCGGAGCACACGCCTCCCGAAATGGCGCCGCCCGATATTGAGGAGGGCGGTGCCGATGCCGGGGCGCCAGAGGTAACAATGGCGGAGCTCGGCGCGGCAATGGTTCGGCTCCGGGGCAAAAACACCGCCCCGGGGCCGGACGGAATTCCTGGCCGCGCCTGGGTTTTGGCCTACGACGCCCTAGGGGACCGGCTCCTCAGGCTGTTTAACGCCTGTTTGGAGTCGGGACGGTTCCCTGCCATGTGGAAGACGGGTAAGCTGGTCTTCCTGAGAAAGGAGGGCCGCCCCGCGGACTCTCCCTCCGCGTACCGCCCCATAGTGCTGTTGGATGAGGTGGGCAAGCTCTTTAGCTCTTTTGTAGTGGTTGCCCGCCTCTCCAGGCACCTGGTGCGGGTGGGCCCCGACTTGTCCGAACATCAGTTCGGATTCCGAGAGGGCCGATCGACGATTGACGCGATCAGCCGCGTCAAGGCCCTCTCGGAAGAGGCGGTCGCCTCGCGCGGGGTGGTGTTGGCGGTGTCCTTGGACATCGCCAACGCGTTCAACACCCTGCCGTGGGCGACTATTAGGGAGGCGCTCCGATTTCATGGAGTGCCTCCCTACCTGCGCCGAATAGTTGGGGACTACCTGCACCAGAGAAGTGTATTCTGTGTGGGGCGGAACGGAGAGACGTTCCGGAGGGAGGTGTCGTGCGGTGTTCCGCAGGGTTCCGTTCTTGGACCGATCCTGTGGAACATCGGCTACGACTGGGTTCTGCGGGGCGCCCTGCCCCCGGGCGTCAGCGTAACTTGTTACGCCGACGACACGCTGGTCACGGCCCGGGGAGAGGATTACGGGGCAGCTGCCCGTCTTGCCACGGCAGGGGTGGCCCTGGTCGTCGGTAGAATTAGGATGTTGGGACTGGAGGTGGCGCTGGAAAAGTCCGAGGCCCTGTTATTTCATGGGCCTCGGCGGGCGCCGCCACCAGATGCCCACATCATAGTTGGAGGGGTCCGCATCGGGGTAGAGCCGAGTATGAAATACTTGGGGCTCCACCTCGACGGCCGCTGGAACTTTCGCGTCCATTTTAGCCGCCTGGCCCCCCGGTTGATGTCGGCGGCGGGAGCGCTTAGCTCTCTGCTGCTGAATATCGGGGGGCCGAGTGTCGTCTGCCGCCGCCTCTATTTGGGGGTGGTGCGGTCGATGGCCCTCTACGGGTCGCCCATTTGGGCCGGCGCCCTCGATCGCCGAAACATCGCCCTCCTGAGGAAACCTCAGAGGGCGATGGTGATCAGGGTGTCGCGGGCGTACCACACCGTCTCCTTTGAGGCGGCGTGCGTCCTGGCGGCATCGCCGCCCTGGGATTTGGAGGCGGAGGTCCAAGCGTCGGTGTATCACTGGCGCGTGGACCTCCGGCTCCATGGTGAGGAACCCACTCACGGGGCGGTGGAGACGCGAAGGTCCCAGGCTCGACTGGTCCTCGAGGCCATGTGAGAGGAGCGACTGGCCCAGCCCCGCTACGGGGTGAGGACAGTCGAGGCTGTCCGTCCGGTGCTAAGGCAATGGACGGACAGACGGCACGGACCGCTCACCTACCGGCTTACTCAGGTGCTCTCCGGACACGGCTGTTTCGGAGAGTACCTGTGCAAGATAGCCGGTAGGGAGCCGACAACCAGGTGTCACCACTGCGAGGAGTGCGACCGGGACACGGCGCAGCACACGCTGGAGGAGTGTCCAGCGTGGGCCGAGGAGCGCTGTGCCCTGGTCGCCGTGATTGGCCCCGACCTCTCGTTGCCGACCGTCGTATCCATGATGGTCGGCGACGACAGGTGCTGGGGTGCAATGAGGTCCTTCTGCGAGGCTGTCATCTCGCAGAAGGAGGCGGCGGAGCGGGGGCGTGAGGAAGATCCTTACGCCCCGGAAATCCGCCGCCGGAGGAGGGGGCGCAGGAGACGCGCTTATGTCGCTCTCCTGCCCCCCACCTAAGGGTTCTGGGTGGTAAGGCCTCAGGGGACCCTGCCACCCGTGAGTAAGAACCCATAGAGGGCGCGCGCGGTGTTCCCGCGCGCCTTCTAACGTCGAAAGGGGAGAGCAGTGAATTGCTCTCCCCCGGGGACGAGAGGAGGTCGGGTCCGATGGACCCGGCCGGCACCCACACGGGGGGGCCTGCTATGGATGAATCTTTTTAGACTCCCAACTGGCCCCCCCATTGGGTGAGAGAGGGAACACCCCAGGTTTTTTTAGTGGGTATACAGCAGTAGGCTGGTGAGTCCCACACGCCCCGCCGGTGCCGTCCCCTAGCCGGCGGGTAGTGCATCAAGCATTTATTCCTGGGAATCAAAAAAAAAAAAAAAAAAAAAAGGTTCCAACTGCCCACCCGTCAAGATGAGGTGACGGTGCACAGGGGGGTTTTAGTCGGTATGCCGGTCGTGTCGTCTAGGCCGGTGAGCTCGACATAACCATCCCACTTCCCCCCGAGAGGGGTGGTATGCATAAGGCGCATTTCCCACCTCCCAAAAAAAAAAGGCAGCTTGGGCACGCCACAATCGTGGTGGTAAGACCCGTTTTTGAGGAGTGGCTGGAGAGATGGCATGGCGCCCTCACTTTCCGGCTGACACAGGTAATGACTGGCCATGGTTGTTTTTGCCGATTCCTGTGTCGTATAGGCCGGAGAAGAGACGCCCGGTTGTCACCGCTGCGGCGACTGCCGCGACGTTGTTGAGGACACGGCGCTGCATATTTTGGCGGATTGCCCCGCTTGGGCATCGCAGCGCCGTGAGTTGATCGCGGCAGTCGGATTGGTTGCCCTCTCACTCCCGGCAGTAGTTCAGTCTATGGTCCGGAGTGAGAGGTCGCGGCACGCCGTCGTCTCCTGTGAGGAAGAGATTTCCATCAAGGAGGCGGCGGAGCAGGAGAAGGAGCGCTTAAACCCTCTCCTCAACCGCAGAGCCGGGCGCCGGAGTAAGCGAGATGACCTCCAGCCACCCTGAGGTTTGACCTGAGGTTGGTGGGCCTCGTGGGCCTGCTCGCCATCCGATCAGCACCAGGTCCGAGAGGCGGCGTGCGTGTTCCCACGCGCGCCTCTGTGTCGAGTAGGGTTTAAGTGAGAAGTGCCAAAGGGTAGGTCTCTTCGTGTAGTGGCCTGCCGTTTCGAACGGCGGGCCGAAACTCGGTGGGGTCGCGACCGCATGTACAAGTGATTCGCGCGGTCCCGTCGATAGCAGTTTTGTAGAGGAACACCGTGGTAGGTTTAGTCGGTATTCCAGGAGGTCCATTATCATCATTTCAACATCTTTCTCTTTTACCCCGGTGAGTCCAACATAACCCCTCCGCCCGCCCCCGCGGAGGGGTATGCGTCAATGCATTCCACCACGTAGAAAAAAAGAAAAGAACCATCTAACATGGCTGGTGAAATACGAGTGTAAACTTGAAACTATGTATATTATATAAATCCTAACTCGATCAACACTTTCGCTTTAATAAGAATCATATATTAATATTATTAGCCCTGAATCAAACTGTCCCACTGCTGGGCACGAGCCTCTACTCACTGTGAGAAGGGTTAGGCCCTAATCCTCCACGCTGGCCCAGTGCGGGTTGGCGGACTTTATATAATATCCTTGAAGATAATATGTTACTTCGAAAATATTATGGAGAACTCACAGAAATGCCGATTTCTTCCCAATGGTTTCCTTTACCGTTAAAGCGAACGATAATAAATGCAATACGCACATCCTAACGAATATTATAAATGCGAATGTGCGTTTGTTTGTTTGTTACGCTTTCACGTCTTAACTACTTAACCGATCATCATGAAATTTCGCATACACGGTTGCGGGGGTACAGAAAAGGTCATAGGCTACCTTTGATCCAGAAACAAGAACGGTGCCCGAGGTACGGGAAATTGATCAAATCTACATCAATGTGAACAAAGCCCTAGAATAAATCTAGTAACTAAATAATGTATGTACTAACATACCTAGAAGTATTTGCACGTACCAAGCGTAAGTTACCTTCGGTATAATCGGTTCAAGAGCCGAATGCATTGCGTGACCGTTGCGAAACCCTCGAGCTATGTATATCGAGCGACCACTTGGGCACGTGTTTTACAACGAACAGACTTACAAATGGACGGTATGATTATTTTACTTTATGTAGTATATAGGCTATAGGTAGATATATAGCTAGGCAATGCTTAGTATTGATGTACATACATAGGCTTATATCTATTTATCTTCAAAGAGATTTGTAAACGTAGGTATATTACATGCTGTGCGATTAAGGACGATTTGCGATTGCCGAGGGATAGTTAAATACAGGCCTAATATTATTATCATTATTAACTAATTACGCTTTGTATAAAAACTAAATTAAATTATACGTTTTTGAACGTTCATTAGCATTCTTAGTAGGGGGTAAGTTGATAAACATTGCCACATTTCTTGTTTTGTTAGGTACCCACTTTTTCATTTATTTTTGAACACTATTTCAAACTATTGTTAATCTTGTACCTCTGATTCCCCACTTCTTTTCACGGATAAATGGATCTATGTGAAACAGCAGTTGTTCGTATAGTAACTTTGTTACAAACAGGAATTGCTGGAATACCAAAAACCAATTACATCTGACCGGCAACGGGACGATGCAGCTGAAAACATACATTTTCCAGGTATCGTGTTACAGAAAGATGTGGTCAATGGTTTAGCAGCGCTCTAACCCCATGGATCAAATGTAATTATTTTGAATTTTATGACAACTTTATACATTATATTTGTTTATTTTTTAATCATTGGAAAACGCACATTATATCACTATTGAAATTGCAGATAAATACCTCAAAATTTTCAGGTTAACGGAGTTTACCTATTTAATTAGTGTTGTTTAACTATCGTCTAGGATGTGCTGATAGAAAATGCTTAACGCTACTAAAAATAATGCGTACGAATTTATTAATCGCCGCTTTTCATTGTACAGTGAGCTGCAAAAATGCATATCCATGACAAAACTAAAATAGTATAAGCGGGTAATTGACGCCATCTAACAGAAAGCGATAAAAGAACTGTTAAGTACTTTAGTTTAATCGTCATAGACGAGCAGCGATAGCTCAGTGGGGAGACCAACAGACTGCAATGCAGAGGGTCTCGGGTTCGAACCCACGTCGCGCACCTCTGACTTTCGGAAGTTATATGACTTTTCGAAATTATGTGCGTATTGATTGACAATTATCGCCTGCTCCGTTCCTCGGAGAACACGTTAAGTCAGTCGTTATTGGGGAAGTCGATACAAAAGATCCAAAAGAATAAAAAAGTAGATTTCTTAATACCTCAAATTTGTTAAATTTACTATAAACAGTATTTGAATCTCTATTCACAAAATTTTATTAAAAATAAGAACACATTTCTTACATAAATGAAAACCTTAGAGTAAAACTAATAAAGACGTATGTAACCTTTAGTGTGGTTATTAATTAGGAATCTGAATTAGGACAGGCCACGCCGTAGGGGCGTGGTGTGGTGTCTTGAAAACGAGAGATCGGAACAATGTGTGTACATAAATAAACTGGAGAATAAAATTCAAGACTTGCAGGCTTATCAGCGATCTTCCTTCATTGAACTTCGGAATATCCCTTGCAAGGAAAAGGAACTTACCGATGACTTAGTAAAGTTAGTAACAAGTGCAGGTGAATTGCTTCATGTGCCAATTCAACCAGCACAGATTCGGGATATCTATCGAACGCAGTCCAAGCAAGGGATGTCTAAACAGGTGGTTGTTGAACTTCACTCTGTATCTCAAAAAAATATGCTCCTGCAAGCTGCACGGGACTTCAATAAGGGCAAACCTAGATCGCTAAAATTGAATAGTGAGTTATTGGGGATTGCAGGTGAGTGCGTCCCGATTTATATATCTGACCGCCTTCCACTCTCTCTAAGGCAACTCTTCTATGAAGCTAGAAAGTTTGCTAGAGCTAATGAATTTAATTATTGCTGGACATCCAATAACAAGATTTTTCTCAAAAAAAGGGAAGGCGAGAAGCCCATCCGCATCCTTTCTGACAAAAGCTTTCTTGATTTACTGCAAAAATAATGTTTTAACAAAAGTAATATCATTTAATTTTCTTTCATTATATGTTTGTTTGAGTAATTTTAAGTCAAAACTGTATACTTTTTACTTTGTTTTTTACTGCATGTATGTCGTCTACTTCGTTCGTAATTTAGTTTTGTACTCATATTATAGTAAACTTAGTCTATACATATTCAAACTTACACACACATACTATCCATTACATTTATACAAACTCAGTATAACTGAATTTTTAAAACACACTTACAATTACACACCATGCATAATGCACTGCCACTTGTATCATAACAAACCATTAATCTCTCAATATCACCGATATATACCTACTCGTAACGAGTATTACGTATATGCTTTGAAAAAGCGACAATCTTTTGTGCCTTTTACATTATTTCTTTATTATGCTTAATTCTAATATCTTAGATGAAATTGATTCATTTGGCAAAGTAAACGCTTATGTCTGTTTGCCCGAACAATGCTCAACATATATTATGGATAATAATAAGTCCATCAACTTAATGCACCTCAACATACGAAGTATAAACCGTAATTTTGATAGTCTTATGGTATTTATGACTACTCTGAACATATCTTGTGATATAGTAATCTTATCAGAATGTTGGTTAAAATCTTGCTCAGTCATCCCTGCATTGGAAGGTTATGTCTCGTATTGCACAAGCAACCCTAAAAACCAGAATGATGGTGTTATTGTTTTTATTAAAAATGGATTAAGACACAGTATATCAGAACCCCAAATACTAGAAGCTAGTTGTTTGCTGTGCAATCTGAGACAGTATGACCTTTCGATTGTAGCAATGTATCGGTCTCCTTCTATACGTAATACCGAAAAATTTATTCAGGGGCTAAACAATATTCTAACATCCATTTCAGCTCAAAAGAATGTTCTGATTTTAGGAGATATTAACATAAGTATATCCTCTGAAAATCTCAGCCAACCAGCCCACGAATATCTTAATTTAACTGCCTCGCATGGATTATTACCCTCGAATTTGTTCGCAACTTATAATAACAATTGCCTGGATCATGTGCTGATAAAAACAGACCTAAGATCAACAACATTAGTAATTGATACTGATATTACAGATCATAAACCCACATTAATTAATATTGAATGGAGTCAATCGCGACCTAATACTATTTTATTTCGGAATAAAGTTGATTATACATCTGCCATTGCTGAGATCTCGTGTGCTGATTTTAGTGAAATTTTGAATATCAGTGATGCTAATATGGCCGCTGAATTATTGATAAATAAAATTGTGTACATAATTAAAAAACATTCTAAAATAGTACGCATATCCTGTAAACGCAGAATAATCAAGCCCTGGATCACCAACGGATTGCTCCGCTGTATACGTAATAGGAACAACTTATGTCGGCAATCAAAGAATGACCCTGAAAACTATATTCTTAAAGTAACATATATAAGATACAGGAACTTCTGTAATAAGTTACTTAAGAACCTAAAAAGAGATTATGAAAGAACAGAATTTCTTAAAGCTCAGAAGGACCCCAAAGCGACCTGGAAAGTCATTAAAAATATCACTTCGACCCACCGTAATGTTTCCTCACCTGTAGAACTTCTTAACATAACTCCTGATAATAACAGTTCAATAAACAGTGTTAACGATTTCTTTGTTGACGTTGGCAGAAGTTTAGCTGAAACCCTGAACCCTCCCCCCTCATCCTCGGAGCACTTATCAGATCATGGACCTTGTAGCTCTTTTGTGCTCCTACCTACTGACGAAACTGAGATAGAAAGACTGATTCAAGGTCTCCGATCAGATGCGGCAGTGGGCTGGGACGGAATCTCGGCGAAGCTTCTAAAATGTTGTCTGCCCACCCTTCTACCTGCCATTACACACATTTGCAACTGTTGTATATCTTCGGGCTGCTTCCCCAAGGTTTTTAAGACAGCAATCGTTCACCCAATTTTTAAGAGTGCGGACAGACACAGTGTCAATAATTACAGGCCCATATCCATCTTGCCAACCATTTCTAAAATTCTTGAGAAAATAACTAATACCCGTTTAGTGCACTATTTAGAATCCCATAACATCTTGGCTCCCAACCAATATGGTTTTAGAGCTGGGAAATCTACTGAAGATGCCGTTGCCTCATTTGTTGATGATACAGTAGCACTTTTGGATAAAGGCAGGAAGTGTCTGGGTATTTTCTTGGATATTTCTAAAGCTTTTGACACTGTGTCTGTTCCGAACCTTCTCAGGAAACTGGAGTGTATCGGTATCCGTGGTATCACTCATAAAATATTTGAAGACTACCTTAGTGATCGAACTCAGCGTGTTACAATAAATGGCTTGCTAAGTGACGCTCGAACCTTAACATGCGGGGTGCCCCAGGGCTCAATTCTGGGTCCGTCCCTTTTCTTAATATACATTAACAATCTATGTAAGCTTCCACTACCAAATTGCTCCATTTATACATACGCGGATGATACGGCTCTACTTTTACATGGGAATAACTGGACTCATATAAATGTGCATGCACTAAATGCTCTTAGAAAGGTGATGAGCTGGCTTTCTGAAAATTCTCTAACAATGAACCTAAGCAAAACCATGTACATGCCATTTTGTTTGAAACCAAGTGCATCTAATTTCCCTGAATCCATGGTTCTCAAAGCCCACACCAACATCTGTCACCTGAATTCGCCAAAGTCGAGATGTGATTGTCCACAGTTAACTAAAACCAATGTAGTTAAATACCTGGGAATACAAAGAGACAACTCACTAAGCTGGAAGTTATTTCTTGACAATGTCACTGCCCGGGTGCGAAAATTAATTTTCATTTTTAAAAAGCTTAGAAATTCTGCAGAGCCAACTATGATTAAAACAATTTATTATGCTCTCTGCCAATCAGTGCTTACGTACTGTATAACTGTATGGGGTGGGGCACCAAAGACGCATCTTTTAAAACTGGAACGCGCACAAAGAGCCGTCCTCAAAGTAATGACATTCAGAAATTTCCAGTTCCCGACCATGCTCTTATATAAAGAATGTGAGGTTTTGACAGTTAGGCAGCTATTTGTGCTTCATGTCATACTACGGAAACATGGCAAACTAGAATGTGATGTGAATGCTGTTACAGGACGTCGCCCCTATAAAATCTATCCCACACACAAAGCTAATACAGCTACTGCTCAACGTCACTATCATATTCTTGGCAATTATCTATATAACAAATTGAACAAACGGTGTGACATATTCAATTTAACCAAGTATCTCTGCAAAATTAAAGTACAGGAGTGGCTTTATACTCTGGACTACGATGAGACTGAAAATCTGATAAAAGTTGCAATTCTATAACTAAACAAGTATATTACTGTACATAATTATGCACACACACACACACACCACACACACCACACACACACACACCACACACACCACACACACACACACACACACACACACACACACACACACACACACACAAACACACACACACACACACACATACACACACACACACAGATACACTCACGCACACAAACACATGCATCAACACTAAGAGGCTAATAATATTACATGCTTAAGTTTTATTGTTTTTTTTTTTATTACACACATATTCTTATTAGTTTATTTAGTTATAATATTGATTATATAAATTCATACCTCCTGATACCACGCCTCACCTAGAAATAATGTAATTATTCCGCATTACGTGGGAGACCTGGTGCCCATAACACAAGTTAAATCTTACCTTGGGCACCAGAGTCGCAATAACGCTACTTGCAATTTGTATTGTATGCTTTTAGTTTTACTGTAGCTAACTTGTAAGTGGTTATTGTACAATTATTTGAAATAAAGATTATTATTATTATTATTATAATTGTTCAAAGATTAATCAAAGATGGTTTGACGATTAGAACTTTTTATAGTCTACTAAGCAACAA